>BSBK01003752.1:272500-630000 GCA_027943335.1 Chamaecyparis obtusa | reverse complement strand
GCTTAAGCTAAACTTTAGGCATATAATAATTAATAGCTTTATTAATTATTATTGTGCAACCTAGGTTTTACCTTTTTAGGTTTTCTGATCTCCTTTTATAAGGATTCATCTCATAACACTTTGTAACCTTTTCTGACAATTCATTATTGATTGCAAATTTTGTTTTTGCACATTAAGGATTTCTCCTCTCTCATGGATCCATACGTTTAGGTCTCCATAGTTGTTTGCTTCTCTATTTTTGTGACATGTGTTTGCATGTAGGTGTTCTTGGGAGCTATGGGTTGTTTTTCATCAACTCCAATATGGTATCAGAGCTTCAGATCTGCTTACCCTTGTTCTCTTCCTGAGAGATTCGATAGTGTTCATCAGATCTACATTTTCAGAGAGGGTTTCCTGTCAGATATGGGGGGGTACCTATTTTTCTAGTCATCTTGGCTTCAAAAGGACCTCACGGTTGCGTTCAGAGCATCCAAGAACCTCAAGATCCATATAAAATTTGTCCAATTTGGACAAAGTTGGAATCTGTGAAAAAAAAATTGCAATCGACCCTAACACAAATCCCGAGGTGATCACTATTTTTTGGAGCACTTTTGGCCCAAATGGACCTCACAGATGTGTCCGGAAGGCTCGAGATAGTCAAAATTCATATAAAACTTGTCAATTTTGGACAAGTTGGCTTTTGAGGCAAATTTTTTTTGCCCACCAGGTCGTACACCCTAGCACGCACTCTGAGGCACATAGTACGATTTCAATTTCAATTTTTTTTTTGGGGGCAGGGGCCACCTAGGCGCCACCTGGGTGCCACCTGTGCGCCACTCTGGTGGCCTGCGACGGTGTCATCCCCGGGTAACTGGACGGTGACTACGCAGTCACTGCTGCGGTGACTGGCAGGCCCGCAACAGTTAACCCCCTGTCTCCAGTGGTTTGCGGGACAAGCCCCCTCATGCAGAGCAGCTAGTCCTATGGGGGACCAGTCCCTGGAAGCACCATCCCTAAACCACTTAGCCCCTGGTTATGTGGCGACCAGGGGCCAATAATTTTTGGCCCCAGGGGCCTATTGCCTTTTTGCTATGACGGACAGATGACCATCAAATTTAGGCTTGTCATCTGCTGATGTCACCACTGCATCAACACCATTTTTGCACATTTTTTAGCCCTTTTGGAGCTACCTGTGGATTTATGCCCATATCTCGGGCATCTAGGATTGAAATTGAGCGTGCGATATACCGTTGAAAAGCTGGTTCCGAGCTCGGTCTAAATTTGTTGGTATGGTTTTGTGATTTTTCCATTTGGATGCTCTTTTTTTCTATCAAAGTCAGATGTTCTCTACGATCTTGGCGTTTCAGATCTCCTGCATTCCAGGATCCGTTTCTCTTGCATCCGGGCTTCGTTTTCAGCAAATAAGATATTTCTGGAAAGCTCTTTGTGAGCTTTTATCAGTTCTAATGGTTTCATGTGTGATTTTGTCCTTTTTCTGATGTCACCCATCCTCAGATCCTTCCAGACACCTTTTTGGGCCATCTAGCGCAACTGTTGGTTTTTTGCTCATAACGTGAGCATACGGTGTCAAAATTTGGCAAACGAGATATCGTCGAAAAGCTAATTTCGAGATCTTTCCAGATCTAGAAGTTATTTTTTATGGTTTTATTTTTTTGATGGTTTTTTTCTCTGTCAAATCCAGATCTTTAGTTCTGCACTCCGGGAGCTCTATCTTGTGCATCCGAACTCCATTTTTGGAAAATGATATATCGTTGGAAATCTTGTTTAGAGATCTTTTCAGTGCTGTGAGTCATTTTTCCAGATTTTGTTCTAGGTTTATTTTATTTATATTCTTGCATTTTTGCAGTCTAGTGGATATTTTGGTTGTTACAGGTCTTGGGATCTCTTCCCTTTGAGGGATGACTCGTCTTAGGCTGTTCTTTTGTTTCAGCAGCCTTTGCTCTTCTTTGTGCAGTGTATACTTCACTTTTGTAGAATTCTTTTATGCACACACATTGAGATAAAGTGCCATTCTATTGCATGTATGAGATCTTGCACACGTTCGTGCTATATGTACTTGCATTCCATTATAAAGTGCTAGGGGGGTTTGATGTTTGCCTTTGTTTTCTATCTTCTTTTGTCATGTGAGTGTTCCTCCAACGACATTAGCCTCAGATATCTCTATATGTGTTTGTACTCTCTCTCAACATTTGATGGTTCAGATTCTTCTTCATCATGCAGTTCATATTGGATGATCTTTTTAGTGTACCTGTCATTACTCCCTTGTCAGCAGTATGGGGGGGTTTCTACTATTGATTCTACTGCTTCCTTGGTTCGATTGTGTGAGCTATGTATTCAGTATTTGATCCTGTGTACTAGGTAGTTGCAGTGGCTGGGTACCTATGCATTCCGGTGAGATGGATCATTTACCATATGGACACTCTTTTCTTTCCTATTTTTGGATGCACTCTTCCAGTTTTGATTGATTAGCTCTTCAGACTTTTGGTGTTTATGCCATCTGTATCTTCGAGTTTAGGTGTTTGCCTTTGTTTGCCTCTTGATTTGAGTAGTGTTATTTGAGGGCACTCATGCAGATTATAGTTTTCTCTACCTGGTCATATTTTAGTGGAGGATCTTCAGATCATCAGTTTCTTCTTGACAGAGTTTGCAGTTTCATGCTTCAGTGATGTTGTACATGTTCATCTTTGTTCTTATTTTCTGGAACATTCCTAGTTTTGGAGGCTTCTTCAGTCCTTCAGACTAGTCTTTGTCTCTTTTTGGAGTAGAGTTTTTTCCATGTGGTTTTCTCTATTTCTCCACTTTATAGAGACTCTCTTTTGTACTTGGGTACCTGATCAGGCCTTTTGTTGTCAGGACCCATTTGCTTTCAGTTGTTCTTTCTAGGTTTTTAGCTTCTCCCAAAGTTCATCTTAAGGGGGGGTGTTAGAGTAATATAGTGTTTACTGATTAATTGAATCATGTTGATTTAATTATTCAATCACTTATTACCTCTTTATGCTTAAGCTAAACTTTAGGTATATAATAATTAATAGCTTTATTAATTATTATCGTGCAACCTAGGTTTTACCTTTTTAGGTTTTCTGATCTCCTTTTATAAGGATTCATCTCATAACACTTTGTAACCTTTTCTGACATTTCATTATTGATTGCAACTTTTATTTTTGCACATCAAGGATTTCTCCTCTCTCATGGATCCATACATTCATGTCTCCATAGTTGTTTGCTTCTCTCTTTCTGTGACATGTGTTTGCGTACAGGTGTTCTTGGGAGTTGTGGGTTATTTTTCATCAACTCCAATAGAAGGTGGAAGTCTTGTAGTCCGTCTCTTGGAAGTGATGTAATGTGATGTCAGGCTAGGGTAATGAGGTTTTGAGCATTAGAAATGAGTTTTTGAGTCTAGATATACTCTAGGACTCCATGGTAGATCCCTAAGTCCATTTGGGAAGCCAAAGTGAAAAGTTGTCATATTTGTTGTAAAAGTTGCTTAGCAACTTTTGCAACTTTTGAAAAGTTTCTCGGTGTATTAAGCCTTAAGACCTTAATTGGTGCTTAAGTGATCTAAACCTCTCTTAAGCCCAAACTAAGGCTATTTATGCAATCTTTGGCTCATATCCCGAGGTTAGAAGGAGTATTGTATGACAGGTTCATTTTAGAAGTGTGCACAATCCTAGTCTTTGGATTGGATTTGTATGGACAGTGAATTAATGAAGGGAATATTGAACTAGATTTGGTCTCATGATGGATGTTGAGTGTTAATGTGTGGATATATCTTCATTTTCTACAATTAGATTAGAGTTTACTTTTCATTTACTGGCTTAGTTTTAAATCTTCAATAAATCTCTGTTCACTGGTTTCTACCAGGAGAGCTGAGAACATGAGGGTCTAGCTCACTATCCCATTGTCCAATTTGTACGACCTTTTGGGGATAGTGAGTAGACTCCATGTATGTAACATATATGGAAGCAGGGGCCCTAGTGTGCATGCAACGTATTTTTACAATCCAGCCCTAGGCGAGCCATGGTGAGCTCGACTAGGAAGGATTGAGCAGAGAAGGAGAATAGCTTGCAAAGGAGAGATGGAAGATGTGTTTTAGGAGTTGGAGGTCTTGGATATGCTCATTTCCAAGATCTGGATGCAAGGAGGAAGAGTGATCAATCCATCTGATCACCTAAAGCCAAGAAACTCTTCATTGAATCAAAGAAAGGCCTAAACCCTACCAAAAGCACCTATTTTTGGTTAGGGGGTTGTACGGGTTGGGAGGGACCCAAAACCTCCAAAATCCTTGAGACATTGCCTCATGTGGTGAGGATCCATAATTTGTTTGTAGGGTCACTTGGGAGAAATCGGGAGGAATGCCCTATTTTCTCAGAGAGGAGGCCTAATTGAGCCCTTCCTTGTAGCCCTAAATTACAAAGGAAGTATGAGATCGGTAGAGAGGATTGATGAAGTGAAGGTTAGAACATGTGTAAAAACATTATTTAAGACATTTTCCCACACCTCCTAACCTCTACAAGCTCCCTAGTTCATTTGGAGGTGTTACACCCTTATTGTGGCTTAAGGGTCACTAGGTGCATGGAAGTGCTAAATGCCAAGAATGTGTGTTTGTATTGATTGATCAGTTTTGGTAGTTTGGTTGGGCATAGGACTAGGGGATTGAGCCACCATAGGCATCCTATTGGTCATTAGTGTCAGTGGATACCCCTGAGGGTCACTAAGTGATCTCAAGAGTAAGGGCTTGTGACTAGCTCTTCCCAACCTCCCTATCACTCGGTCCATCAAGGTCTGGATGCATTGCTTGAGATTCTAATGGTAATATTTTGGCAATTCAAACAAAGAGATTAGCGAATGACACTAATAACAATGTTGAGGCTCAAGTGACTTTGATGGTTGTTGATTTAGCGACTCGAATCTAGGAAGAGCAAGTGAACCTTGAAGATGACTCACAAATTATAGTCAATGCCATTTCCAATGGGCAAGCTCAGATATGGAGGCTTAATAGAATTATTCAAATTATTAGGGAAAAACTTGAAAATTAAAAAAAATTTCAAAGTGTCACATAACTATCGGGAGCGTAATATATTGGCAGACTCCCTATCCAAGTTGGAAGTACCTTTTGCCGACAAGTTTGGGTCCAACTAGGTGGAAAATTTGGCGGAGCCGATATCCATCTTGCATTGATGAATGAGCAAGGTGGTGTGCGATGGATGCAGGCGAGATTTTCTGTGAACTACCCATGCACACTTGAGAGGTCATTCAGACAATGCATCGATGATTTGCATTGATGAGGTTGTCAAAGATAAGGAATGCTTCACGAGGCTTCCATATTTTTTGATTTGAGGTGTCTGTTTTGATGGGTTTGCGACGACAAAAATGGTGGGTGGTAATAGGTGCGAGGTGGACATGGAAGAAAATTTTAGCTTCAAGGCTTCCAAACAAAAAATGTTCAGCTGGGGACAAATCTCCGAAGAACGCTTGAAGATCATTTTTGCAACGGATGACCCATTCTTTCTGATGCTAGTGAGCACTATGTTGGGGGTGGATTTCATCATTTCCAAATTCAAATACAAGATGAACATGGATGTGTCTTCGATGTTCTGGGCATGAAATTTGGAAATGGACACCTGCAACGAGGTGAGACGTGTGGTGGAGCAATGTGTGAAACCGAAGTGGCGTGTGAGATTGGAAGCAATTCTGAATTTGGCTAAGCCATGGGTGGGTTTAGTTGCTACGAGAGGTGATTGGATTGCCGTCCTTGGCTATCCTCGTCATGTGCACCCATTCTTTTTATAGGGTGCCTTGGAAAACAAAGACCAGAGGAGAGTGAAGGCGAACAAGTTTTCGGGTTTGATCAAAGACTATGTGCAAGATTGGGAGACAGTGTTGGCTGTTGGTGTTTCGAGGGAACAATTTGACAAGAATCTCCCCAATTTCAAATTGGCGATCTTCTGGAGGCAAATTCCAAAAATGGGTTGTGGCAGGGGCCACTGTGCGAGAAGGGGTCATAGTGCTGGCAATCGTGAATGTGGGAGGGGGTGAAATTTTTTCATTCAGATGATTGTCGAGGGCTTTTTTGCACTCAGTGGTGATCTGGTTTTTTGTAGTGTTGAAGAAAAGTTGCGTATAAGTCTATGTTGAAGATGTAATGTTTATACTGTGATCTAGGTTGATTCGCCCTGGCTCTGGGCCCTAGTTTAGTGTAGAGGTTGGTTATATGAGATGGTAGTGATCAGGTAGGGTAGGTGATGAACTGTATTTTTGCTATGGACTTTGTATGTTGAACCTTTAAAATTTACCGACCAAAAAATAAAAAGAAGTAAAATAAGCCATTTTATTACATAAGAAATATCTTAACGACACTCCATCATCTGATTCTCATACAAAGGATGCATTACTCACCTTAATAGACATTCTCTTAGGATAGGTGAATCCCCATCTCTTCCTACTTTTATATTTGTATAATGTAGTGCTATGCTTTAGACTTTGCATGCTTATTTCATTTAAAAAATCCAAACAACACTCCATCATCAAATTCTTATACAAAAGATGAATTACTCATCTTAATAAGTATGCTAGATTTTGCATGCTTATCTATTCTGCTAATTATTGTTAGATTCTAAAATTGTTTTACCTCAAATTATTAAAAACATTCACTCTTTCGTTCCAAATTTCCACCAAAAACAGACACAGTCTTATGGAGACATTTTCAATAGACGAAGATATAGAAGAGTTGAATAACTTGATCGAAGACCAATCATTACTGCCCGCGGATCGTTACCTGCAACAAAATTACAAAATTCGCTTAGGATTTTCAAATGAAAAATCACTCAAATTTCACAACCAAACGTGGACGGCAGGATTCGAACCTGCGCGGGCAGAGCCCACATGATTTCTAGTCATGCCCGATAACCACTCCGGCACGTCCACTTTTGATTTTATTTGATGCGTATTACCTTCTTAATCAATTGTTTACAAGCAATATTTCAGTGGATACATTTATCATGAATTTATGTTATTACAGAGAATCAAAGGTAACATCATTTCTTCCATATTACGTATATATTGAGGATTGCTCTTAGCCTTGCATATCTTTTCTGTTTTAAGTAGAATGTACAGACTGCATTTTCTTATACATCCAAACCACCAGGTTGTTGTTGTTGGAATTTATTGTAATCCTCAGTTATTTGTCGAAATTAATTATAAAATCAGTCAGAACATATTTGTTTGGCATTTGTTTATCTTCTCCTACCTTCTAATGCTAGTTGAAATTTAAGGGTTATTTTATTCAAATATCAAATAATCAGTTGTTTGCCATCAGTGGAGTAGTGTTTTACTTTTATTTTAATGAAGCAGTAAAAAATAGTCATTCAATCAAACTACTTATTTACGATCTCAACCAAAAATTGTAGTTTATAAGTTTAGTTACTAGATATAATAGTATGATAGTTTCTTGATAGTTGTTGTTTACTTGGATATTGAAATTCTTTGGGCTGTCAAGTGTAAACATGGTCAATAAAAAAGGAAAAATTTAAAAACACTGATATTTAGATACTCATTCGAAGATAACGGTTTGCAGAATTTTCTGTATGTGCAATTTTCTATACTTTCATTGATTGAAACAATGTCTATGAAATAATTTGTTAGGAGAGTTGCCATGAAGATTTAGATTAAATTTTTGCTAACAATTTATTGTACACTATAACTCTCTATTCTTGCCTCTGTAAATTCAAATTGTTTGGGAATTTTCTGTAATTTCTATCTACCACAGCCAAAATTTCTCTTTTTTTTGGCTAAATTCAGCTCGGTTGACTTGAGATGTTACTAGGCAATGACTGGACAACGATTAGACTATGACTCAGCAAAATGAAAAAATAAAGATTTTTTACGATTTAAAACTTGTTTCATGCACCTATTATTGAATAAAGCTTAAAAACATTATAACATCATCAAATAGAAGCTAATTTGATCACATTCATAAACATACATCCATCACATAAGTACAAACATAAATTGTAGTTGAAAGAAACATAAAACATAGATACGTTGAATTATAAATATTGTCAAATGTATATAAAATCTATGAAATCCATGACATCAAATGTTCCCAAACATGTGTAAACAACAAAAACAAATCTATGTCTTAGGCTCTAGCTCAGCCTCAGCCTCAAAGTAGTATGTCTGCCTCCTACAAATGCATCTGAGGTAGGTTCTGGATGACTGACAAGCCATAGTATCTACTTCCGAGGTGCCACTCTGATCAACGTCAACTGCACAGACAGCTAATTGTGCTCTATCCTCTTCTGCCATAACCACAACCTCAACCTCTTTGTTTGTTTCATCGACCCACTCATGGTCCTCTTCAGTGAAGACATGATCGGTAAACTCAATGAGCCACTCGGACTTTGGATCGATCTCTGCTAGAGTGATCGGAGAGGAGTCAGTGTCCAAAATCCGCTTGGTTGTAAGACGAAGGTTGTAATGAACTTCTTGATACTCTTCTTCCCTACTGGTTGCAAACCTATGACCTCTTATTTTTCTTCCTCTCTCTCACTTTTCCTCCTTCTCATGACAAGCAAATAGAATGCCTTTTAGGGAAAATTAGAAAGCATATGTAAAATAAAGAAGGAAATAGTGCATGCTTTTTTTTTTTGTTTTATTTGCCAGCCATAATTGTTGTGGTGTGGGTCATGAGCCATGGACCCGACGGGTCATGGCCCATGACCCAACAAATCATGAAAACTTGCCCAACTATACTCGACCGTGGGTTGTCAAAACTCGCAATACCCGCGGTGAGTTATGAATCATTGGTCTAAACAAAATTTATTTATAACTCCTCTCTTTTATTGTGCGATCACAATGGCTTGTACAATCGGGTTTAGGGGGCAAACAACACCAAGGAGAGTCAGAAAAAGGTGCACAAAAAAATAGGCAAGTTCACAAAATTAAGTCATGTAAATAGTATTTATACAAAATTCAATTAGTATATGTATGTATGGAATAAAAAGTCTTTTAGTTTAAATTAACAAGTAAATAGTCTTTATTCAAGGTTATATCTTCGTTTATTTAATATTTAAAATATGTACTTAGAGATCTTTCAATTTAAATTAATAAGATTAATAACATTAAATCTATTTTATTTTGTTGAGGCTTTTTTTTGGTAGATGAATGGTCTATATTATGAGGTTATAATTTCATTTGTTGTGTCTCCTTCATATTTTATATGTATTTTATCATTATTAAATTTTGTTTCTATTTTTTATTTTGTGTTTAATTTTCTGCACAACTAAATACCTTTTAATCATGATTTTTTTCACAATTAAATGTCTATTTTATCATAGTTTAATTTATTTTTCTACTTCTTATTTTGTGTTTACGTTTTTGCACAACTAAATGCCTATTTTATCATGGTTTAGTTTTTTTTTCTACTTCTTATTTTGTGTTTAATTTCTGCACAACTAAATTGTTATTGTGAAGATTGGTTAGTTATTTTGTCCAAATAATATTTGATGATATATCTTTTCCTACAACAATAGTCTTGTAAATTAATTTTTTTAAGGAGATAATCCATATTCTTGACTAAATTTAATTTAGGCTCTCTATCACATCATTGTTTTGCTTGATGAATAATGACAATGCTAAACTTTCATTTTTTATAAAGTCTCATTATGTGAAGACCAATTATTTGTGATATGCACATTGAAGTGAAGGGTTGTAGTACAAAAACCCTTGTCCACATAAAAAAAAAAAACCTAGTATTGCACCAAGATGCCAATCTTTGTGACATAAAAGTCTTGGTCATTGTGATTTTGTATGTTTAATTTGATAATAAATGCATACCTATCTCAAAATATGTTTTATGTGATCTTTATTTCTACTTTATTTGAGGTAATATTTGGACTAAATTTGAAGGTTCAGTTTAATAGAAAAGCTTTTTGAATGTGCTTGGTTTTGGTTGTGATTGATTAGATTTTTATTTAAATGATATTTTTGAAATGATGTTTCAAATGGACAACCTTATTCTCATTTAAACATGCAACAATACCACTCAAGTGGGGTTTGAACTTTGATGACAAGAACAAGAATTTGCTATGATAGTGCAACTCTATGATTAAACATTCTTTGTATAATAGTAACAATTTTGAATGAAATATTGTTCTAGTATCATACAACAAGCAAGGCCTACTTGCAAATCATTTAATTGTCTTATTGTTAGTTCCTGCCGAAGGCCTAATAACTAAGTTTTTAACAAATGACATATCGGTATTTTTGTGATATTGAAAAAATATTTATTTTATTTAAAGTAAGATGCAATTTGTTTAACAGAATAAATGTAGAAATTTAATTTTCTATGATCTCATTGGCTAAGATGAATTGAGCGATAAGGGCAGATTTCTCGAAAATATTTGTTTAATTTCAAAGTTCAATATGGACGATTGTAGTCAAAATAATATTATTAGTTCCTATTAAAATATGCAATTTCAACCAATCAAATTTCATCAAAATGTTTAATAAAATCTAATAGGCTAAAGTACATGTGAATAATTTTTTTGATTTACCAAACAAAGAAAGACAAAATATTTAATGTCTTTTATTTAAGTATAGAATTTTTTTTTTGAAAACCTCACATATTTATTATTATTTTATTTATTTCTTATTTTATATTTTAATGCTTATTATTAAAATATTAATTTTAAAATTTTAGTGTATATTAATAGTTGGTTGAAATCATATATACACTAATATTATTTTAATAATTATATTTAGTAATTATATTCCTCCCAAAATTAAATACTTCAAATGACAGCTTTTATTGGATAGGCTGCCCATTAAAACTCATCTTGGTGGTTCTGATTGCCTTGTTTGCAAGATGCCTGAGAATATGAGACACATTTTCTTTGAGTGTTCTTTTGCGAGGGCTGTTTGGATGCTTTTTGGAATTTCCATAACTGAACATGCTTCTACTTTTGATATTACTACTGGATATATATTTGGTCTTTAAAAAGATGCTAATTTTTTTTTGGCATATTCTCTCTTCTCACATCCTCTGGTTTATTTGGAAATATAGAAATGAGGAAAAATTTCAAGGCAATGACAGAACTCTTACTATGTTTCTTATGAAACTCATACGTTTTAAAATTATTTCACAAGTTTGCTATGTGATGTGGCTGAAAGGGAGAAGCTGCAAAGGTTTCTCCATGATGGCCATGCCACTATGTTTATCTACGAGATGAAAAATGGTCTTGAATGGGCCAGCATTGCTGACAGTCAGGTTGCCTTTGATGATGCTCTAGGTTGCTTAAAGAAATCAGGGAAACTAGAGGGCCCTACTTTGATAAAATCAAATTATTCGCTCATATCTTGGAAAGAAAGAAAGTTGTCTGGATGGAGGGAGATCAAGGATGGACCTCCTGGGTTGAAGACTATAATGATGTTCTCCAGTGACTGTTATTGGATGCTTTTTTGTTACTTACACTTTCGTTAAACTATTATCTATGGTGATCTGTCCTATTATGTATTTAATTTTATGATCTGAACTCGGTGGGTCGAGGCTTCGCCTTTCCACTCCTTTTGTACTCTCTCTTTTTTGATCAATCGATATATAATTAAAAAAATAAAATTATATTTAGTAATTATATATATACACTAATATTATTTTAGTAATTATATTTTAAAACTAATATTGTTTTGGTTGAAAGTGTGTGTGTATATATATATATATATAATTGAAATTATAATTATAAAGCATATCAGTTGAAAGCATAATTATATTTATATTTTTATATACAGTATGAAAGCATATAATTATTAATATTTTAATTATTAAAATATACACTACATTTAATCAATACATAACAATGTTGTAAACAATGAAAGCATGAAAGCATAGTGTATATTAAATATAAAATTATATCTTTAAATTTCGGTACACTATTTTGTACTCTATTTTATTTAATAGTAAAATCATGATTTTAATTTAACAATTTATTTTTTCATATATTGTATTAACGTAAATATGATATATTACATTCAATATATTTATATTATATTTTTTTATAAAATATTAATATTTTATGATATGAAATATTAATATAATATTAAAATTATAAAATTATAAAATAATAAAATAAGAACTTTTATTTTTTTAATAAAATAAAATAATTAATTTTTAATATTATCACCTTCACATATCCACACTTTTTGAAAATGGAAATATGTTATTTAAACTTAAACTATATTTTTTTAATCCTACCAAAATTTTTGCAGAAACTTCGTTGCTATGCAACCTTGTTAACTAGTAGTAATTTTATTAATTTTATACAAAATTCTATTTTATTTACTCTTTATATCTCTATACTACTAAAATGCTTTTAAATTTAAAAACAAATAGTTTTTATCTCTTTTTAAACATTTATTATTATTAAATCTGATATTTCCCTCTTTTTATCCTTTTGAATCCCTATTTTTAAAAAAAAACTTATACTTCAAAGTTGTTAACTTTTTCCCTCCAGAAAATTTTGCTGCTATGCTTTGTATATTGCTACTATTTAATGTTCTCTGCTGTTGTGATTTTAATTTAACTGATGTCATTTTGCTTCATATTTGAAGGATCAGTACTTCAAAGCTCAAATCTTTGCAGCAACTATAGCTACTGAAGACATAGTTACCAAGCAATATTTGAAGAAGCAAGCTTGAGAACTCTGTGGCAGTGTATCCATGGCAAACCTGTACCATTATTTACAATGTGAGGCCATGGTTTCATGTGTTCAGCAAGGAGATGGTCATGGAAATCTCTCAGTCAAAAGTTAGGATTTCCACCAATTGTCGTTGAATGCCAATGCATTTAAGATTTCAGCTTTACATTTAAAAATAAACTACCAGAACTCACAATTAAACGTGGACGGCAGGATTCGAACCTGCGCGGGCAGAGCCCACATGATTTCTAGTCATGCCCGATAACCACTCCGGCACGTCCACCTGTTGATGTTTTCAGGTAGTCTTTAAAACTTCTTCTGTCACGGTTGCCAAATACAAGGAGGAGAAGAAATATTTCTGTTATATTATTCTATCTGCTAGACGACACTAATACTCCTGCTTACTCCTGCTTTTATGCAGGAGATAAACATTTCATCTTCAAGTCAATGAATACCATCAGTTTTTAGCCTATACCCCCAAAAAACTGTCTCAAAACATTCCAAAGTCCAATTCATCTTACTCTATCTTGATTAAATTTAAGCTTGCTCTAACTAACAATTGATGCCATGATTTTCATTTTATGTCGAATATAATAGGTAATCAGGCTCAAAAGTTCAGGAGAATCAAAAGAAACTTCATTTCTTTGGAGGCTGCATAATTGGGGAGGAGGGTTTTATGGATTATTTCAAATTACATCTAATTTTGTAAAAAAGAAAAAACTGTTACTTTTTAAAGATTGGAGTCTCATAAGCATCAAGGTTACCTGCATTCAGAGTTATTTTATATTATACCTCGCCATCGCATGGGCATTTACACAAATTCATTCAATTGTTTACCATCAGTTGAGGAGAGTTTTGATGAAGTAGAAGTTCAATTTTTGGTAGTAAATATTCGTCATTCAATCAAACTTCTTTACGATCTGAACAAAAAAATTGCAGTTTTTAAGTCACTAGATATAATTGAATGATAATTTGAAAAAACTTTTTTATTGTTGTTTACTCGGATATTGAAATTCTTTATGTTGTCAGGTGTAAACGTCGTCAATGATAAAGAAAAAGTAAAAAAACATGAATATTTAGCTACTCTTTAAGATTGTGGTTTACAGAAAAAAATTTTATGGAAAGGAAGCAATTTTTTTTAACAAATTACAGAGGCATAGTAACTGCTACGACGACAATACATTTGCTTTTGTATGTGCAATTTTCAATAATTTATTGATTGGAACAATGTCTGAAATAATTTGTTCAGGTGAGTTTTCGGTCAATGAGGGCCTAACAATTTATTGTGCGCTATAACTCTATTCTTGCCTCTATTAACTCAAATCATTTGGAAACTTTTGTGATTTCCATCTACCAGTCAAACTTTCTTTAACGATTTCTATCTTTATTTGAAATTTAGTTATGGTCTGAGCATAAATTGTTTATATATTGTTATTTTTTTTAAAATTAAAAGAGGGATAAAAATTTATTCAAACACAGAATAGATACAGAAGAACAGAGTGTCCAACAGAGAGCACTTTTTAATCTTATCCGTAGCCACTACCTGATCTAACATATGAAACATATCACAAAGTAATTGTCTCTTATCTAAAATATTCTAATCTTACATTTGATCCGAAACCCATTTGACTAGGCAATCTACAACACTATTCCACTATTTAATGTTCTCTTCTATTATGCTTTTATATATCTGATGTCATTTTGATTTCTATCTATTATAAGAGGAAACAAGAGTTTAAAGTTCAAAAGTTGCAGCAACTGTAGCTACTGAGCCCATCTTTTGAGGATTGTTCTATTGCTTGCATATCTTTTCTGTTTTTTTATCAATAAGGAGCCGAAGCGGAGAGATTGTATTAAAACAAATACAGAATTTAGATAATAAAAAGCAGAAAAAATCTGCAACTTTAGAAACAAATCCATCCAAAAAACTGAGCCATATTGCTCAGAATCCCCAAATAAGCCCGAAGAGAAAACTTAACTAAACAACAAAAACCAAACTGAAATAACAGGGATAAGCATTTAGAAACTTAGCATCGGCTGCTAATCAGAGTGCATTTTAAGTAGAATGTACAGAATGCATTTTCTTATAGATCCAAACCTCCAGGTGGTTGTTGTTGTTGGAATTCATTGTAATCCTGAGTTATTTGTCGAAATTAATTCTAAAATCAGTTTGAAATATTTTCTTTCGGCATTTGTTTATCTTCTCCTACCTTCTAATGCTAGTTGAAATTTACGGGGTTACTCTATTCAAATATCAAATAATCAGTTGTTTGCCATCAGTGAGTGGAGTAGTGTTTTATTTTAATGAAGCGGTAAAAATTAGTCATTCAATCAAACTACTTATTTACGATCTCAACCAAAAATTGTAGTTTATAAGTTTAGTTACTAGATATAATTGTATGATAGTTTGAGAAGCCCTCTTCATAGTTGTTGTTTAAAATTCTTTGGGCTGTCAAGTGTAAACATGGTCAATTAAAAAGGAAAAATTAAAAAACACCGATATTTAGATACTCATTCGAAGACAACGGTTTGCAGAATTTTCTGTATGTGCAATTTTCTCTATCTTCATTGATCGAAACAATGTCTATGAAATAATTTGATAGGAGAGTTGCCGTGAAGATTTAAAGATTAAATTTTCGCTAACAATTCATTGTGCACTATAACTCTCTAGTCTTGCCTCTGTAAATTCAAATCGTTTGGGAATTTCCTGTAATTTCTATCTACCACTGTTAAAATTTCTATTTCTCTTTTCTCTTTTTCTAAATTCAGTCGTTGTCTGAACAAAATTAATTTATAGCTCCTCATCTTGTAAGGTTATAATTTCCTTTGTTGTGTCTCTTTCATATTTTATGTGTTTATCATAATTTAATTTTGTTTCTATTTTGTGTTTAATTTTCTGCACAATTAAATGTCTATTTAATCATGGTTTAATTTATTTTCTACTGTTTTTTTTGTTAATTTTCTCATAACTACAAGTCTATTTTATCATGGTTTAATTTATTTTTCTACTTCTTATTTTGTGTTTAACTTTCTGAACAACTAAATGTCTATTTTATCACGGTTAATTTATTTTTCTACGTCTTAATTTGTGTTTACTTTTGTGCACAACTAAATGCCTATTTTATCATGGTTTAGTTTTTTTTGTATTTTTTTTGTTGTGTTTAATTTCTGCACAACTAAATTGTTATTGTGAAAATTGGTTAGTTATTTTGTCCAAATAATATTTGATGATCTATCTTTTCCTACAACAATAGTCTTGTAAATTAGTTTCTTTAAGAAAATAAACTATATTCTTGACTATATTTAATTTAGGCTCTCTATCATATCATTGTTTTGCTTGATGGATAATGACACTGTTATACTTTCATTTTTTATATAATGTCATTATGTGAAGACCAATTATTTGTGATATGCACATTGATGTGAAGGGTTGTAGTACAAAAACCCTTGTCCACATAAAAAAATATCTAATATTGCACCAAGATGCCAATCTTTGTGACATAAAAGTCTTGGTCATTGTGATTTGGTATGTTTAATTTGATAATAAATGCATACTTATCTCAAAATATGTTTTATGTGATCTTTCATTTCTATTTTATTTGAGGTAATATTTTGACTAAATTTGAAGGTTGCTTGGTTTTGTCAAATGATTTCTCTTTTATTGATTGATTAAAATTTTATTTAAATCATATTTCAAATGGGCAACCTCTTTCCCATTTAAACTCGCAACAGTACCACTCAAGTGGGGTTTGAACTTTGATACATTTGAAACATCTAAACAACACTTCTCCATAATCTAATTCTTTGATCAATTACCCACCTTAACACGAATGGTTTTGGGAATAGACAAATCTTCATCTTTTGGTACTTCATCTTTGCAATCATAATTTTAGATCTACTTAATATGATCAAATTTTGATAAGTAAGAGATACTTTCTACAGCAAATCAAATTGTGATATTGCTATCAGAATTTAATTGTGTCAAACTCATTGACTCTGAAACACTTAACACTCATTAGATGTAAGTGATACTCACAAAACTAAAATACTAAAATGTTTTTTAACTACTGATTCAAAAAATTCAGCAGAAACAGAAGCAGATATAACCTTATGAAGACATTTTCAATAGACGATATAAGAGAGTTGAAAAAACCAAATTGTTCTGCTTTCTTATCAACCATTACAGACTGTAGGTGTTCCTGCCTATTATAATCAATATCTTATTATCTAAAAGCTCTTCATATCTATTAACTTGATCCAAGACCAAACCTTACTGCCGGCGGATAGTTACCTGCCACAAAATGGGAAAACATCGCTTTACATTTAAAAATTAAAATACCCAAATTCACTATTAAACGTGGACGGCAGGATTCGAACCTGCGCGGGCAGAGCCCACATGATTTCTAGTCATGCCCGATAACCACTCCGGCACGTCCACTTGTTGATTTAGTTTAATGTAGTTTGCACCTGGTCTTTAAACCTTCTTCTGTCATGGTTGCCAAACACAAGGAGGAAAAGAAAGATTTCTGTTAAATTATTCTATCTGCTAGATGACACTAATACTCCTGCTTTTATGCAGGAGATAAACATTTCATCTTCAAGTCAATGAATACCATCAATTTTTAGTCTATAGGATTTGCCCCTCTATCAAAATTGGTTTATAATTAGATTTAACCCAATGAATGCTTCTCGTCTAATTAAATTAGGAGTTTTATGTTGTCTAATGTCATCCGTCGTATTGGGGATTGATGGCACGCCAGCGCTTGCCATAATTTTTCTTATGTGACGTTGGGTGACTAGCCTTTATGTTCTCAAGCTTCACATTAAGTGAGCTTTGTGAGTAATCTAGTTGTCGTTTAGAAACCTTTAAAAAAAAAAAATTGTTGTTGTGTTTTGTCCTTGAATTTTGAGCATTACATTCTGGTTTTTTTGTCTCAAAACATTCCAAAGTCCAATTCATCTTACTCTATCTTGATTTTCATAATGGGAGGAAGTTTAAGAATGAGCACTGGATTGGAAATTTAAGCTTGCTCTAACTAACAATTGATGTCATGATTTTCATTTTATGTCGAATATAATAGGTAATCAGGCTCAAAAATTGAGGAGAATCAAAAGAAACTTCATTTCTTTGGAGACTGCATAATTTAGGAGGGTGGTTTTATGGATTATTTCAAATTACATTTAATTTTGTTAAAAAAAAACTGAGACTTTTTAAAGATTGTAGTCGCATAAACACCATGGTTACCTGCATTCAGAGTTAATTTATATTATACCTCGCCATGGCATGGGCATTTACACAAATTCATTCAATTGTTTACCATCAGTGGAGGAGAGATTTGATGAAGTAGAAGTTCAATTTCTGGTAGTAAATATTCGTCATTCAATCAAACTTCTTTACGATCTGAACCAAAAATTGCAGTTTTTTAGTCACTAGATATAATTGAATGATAGTTTGAAAAAACTTTTTTATTGTTGTTTACTCGGATATCGAAATTCTTTATGTTGTCCGGTGTAAACGTCGTCAATGAAAAAGAAAAAGTAAAAAAACATGAATATTTAGCTACTCTTTAAGATTGTGGTTTACAGAACTTTTCTTCCGGAAAGAAAGCAAATTTTTTTAATAAATTACAGAGGCATAGTAACTGCTACGACGACAACACATTTGCTTTTGTATGTGCAATTTTCAATATTTATTGATTGGAAGTTGGAACAACGTCTGAAATAATTTTTTTGGTCAATGAGCGCCTGAAGATTCAGAACAGTTTATAGTGTGCTATAACTCTATTCTTGCCTCTGTTAACTTAAATCGTACGTTAACTTTTGTAATTTCCATCTACCAGTCAAACTTTCTTTAACGATTTCCATCTTTATTCGAAATTCAGTTATGGTCTGAGTATAAATAATTATTTATAGCTCTCCTGTCTTTCAATGTGCCATCAAAGCTGGTTCGCACTGTCAGGTTTAGGGTTTCTAGACAAAACCTTAACCCACACAAATTAGGGGAAATCAAACGCACTGTCAGGTTTAGGGTTTCTAGACAAAACCCTAACTCACACAAATTAGGGGAAATCAAACAGAGGCCATGGTTATTCACAGTCAATAATCCTATGGAGAGTCAGAAAAGAGGCACACAAACAATAGCAATGATGTCAAATTGTTTATATATTGTTATTTGTTTTCAAATTAAAAAGAGGGATAAAAATTTATTCAAACACAGAATAGATACAGAAGAACAGAGTGTTCAGCAGAGAGAGAACTATAAAATTTTGTTCCTAGCCACTAGATAATTTAACATATGAAACATATCAAGAAGTAATTGTCCCTTATTCACAATATTCTAATCTTACATTTGATCCGAAGCTCATTTGACCAAGCAATCTGCAACACTATTCCACTATTTAATGTTCTCTTCTATTGAACTTTTATTTATCTGATATCATTTTGATTTCTATCTACTATAGAAAAATCAGGAGTTTAAAGTTCAAAAGTTACACCAACTGTAGCTACTGAGCCCATAATTATAAGTAATCTTTGATAAACCAAGCTTGAGAACTCTATGTCAAAAGGTTACTATTTCTAACAATTGTCGTTACATGCCAATGCATTTAAGGATTTCTGCTTGCATTTGCCACTGGGCCATGGGTTTCTAGATAGAACTCTGATGAACAAAATAGGGAGCTCTATCAAAGTTCAATCATCATTATTTGCAGGTGGGAAACCTCGATGAGAACTGGAACAGAGTGGCACGAAAATCACCATTGCATTGATCTTGGACATCATTATGCTCCACTGACATTGATAGGGTGGGTGAGTAATCAAATTGAGTGTTGTTACCCTGCAACTTGAATCGGTTACAGTTCTTCAGGTATTCATCGATACATCCTTCTTTGTTATCCTTTAACATTTCTTCTATTCAATCCTTCAAAATAAGAAGCAGAATGAGCCATTTGGTTACATTCGAAACTTCTTAACGACACTTCTCCATAATCCAATTCCTATATAAAGAATCAATTACCCACCTTAATACGAATGCTCTTGGGAATAGGCAAATCCCCATCTCTTCCTACTTTTATCCTTGCAAACATAATTTTTGATCTACCTAACATGACCATATCTGTTTTGTTTAAACCATAAATAGTTCCAAAATTCCAGCGGAAGCAGATACAATCTTATCCGTACTACCAGCGGATCGTTACCTGCCACAAAATTTCAAAACTTAGCTTTTGATTTGAAAGGAAGTAACTCAAACTTACGAATTAACGTGGACGGCAGGATTCGAACCTGCGCGGGCAGAGCCCACATGATTTCTAGTCATGCCCGATAACCACTCCGGCACGTCCACCTTCTGGTCTTCAAAGCTGCTTCTCTCATGGTTGCCTAACACGAGGAGGAGGAAGATATCTGTTGTATCATCCTCTCTGCTAGAAGACACTAATATTTCTGCTTCTATGCAGGAGGAAAATATTTCAAGTCAATGAATGCCGTCAGTCTTGGTCTATAATCTTTTAATTGCCTATAAACATTCCAAAAACCAATTCATTTCCATTTTATCTTCATTTCCATTATAGGAGTTTAAGACTGAGCACTGGATTGGAACTTTAAAGCTTGCTATAACTAACAATTGATGGAATGATTGAAGTTTCTGAAGGAATATAAAAACATGAATGAACTAGAAAGATACATTATACACAATACAGAGAATATATCAACTTTAAATTATTTCATTGCATTCATTTTTGGTTATTTCATTCTCTTTATTTTCCTTATATATAAATTTAATAATACAATTGAAATTTTGACCTGTATATAAACAAATAACTAATTATATCAATTCATCATCCTTCAGTTTTGAATATAAAAGGCAATCAGGCTCAGCTAGTTAGTCCACATCCTCAACACTAGGAACCATTTTGCTGTTTCGCAACTGAACTTTTACACATAGATTGAAGCTGTATAGCTGTGAGTTATAGGGAATAAGGTCTGGTGGTGGAGCATTCTAACTTGAATAAGGTCTGGTGGTGGAGCATTCTAACTTTAAGTCTCCAGCAATTTACTTATCAAGTCTCCAACTTATAAAATTTGGTTTTAAGTCCACATGCTCAAATATGATGCCACATCAGTATGCTTTTTTGTTGAGGTATTCAAAATGGTCTCAAAAAAAGTAAGACCAGTAGTTGTACACCAAATCATGTTTATTGATGTACTAATATGACATCATATAATTGATTATATTCTTGATTTATGAAAATCTTTATAAAAATTAATATTGATATAATTTTTTATGCTCCACTAAAGAACTCTTTTGCTCAAATTTTATTCTCACTATTACAGTCCACATCTCTATGAAGCCTTCTCCCTAAAATATGCTAACCATTAAAGTGCTAAAAAACTTAAACTACAATGTACAGGGTGCATTTTCTTATAAACAAAAACCACCAGGTGGGTAATGTTGAAATTTATTGTAATCCTCAGTTACTTGTCAGAATTAATATTAAAATTTGTCACAAATCTTTTTGGCTCTGTTTATCTCCTCCTTCCTTCTAATGCTAGTTGCAACAGTTATTGCTGGTTGGCTATGAAGATGCATTTGGTGAGTTTGAATTTGATCTGAGCAAGAACTAGAGGGAGAAACACCAAGAGGATGTCTCTGCACAAGTCTTTTTTGGGAGGAAGCACAGAGAAGCGCAGTAACAGAGCATTGAGTAGAAGAATAGTAACAAAAGCTACAGAAAATTATTTACATAGAAGGTATTTTGCATTTGGTTTCTAATCTGGGCAATGAAAAGAAAGAAAAACTCAGATAAGATTGTAATCGCATAGGCATCAAGGTATATCTCTATTCAAGGGTTATTTTATATTATACCTGGCCATGGCATGGGCATTTACATAAATATCATTCAATAGTTTACCATCAGTGGAGGAGTGTTTTGATGAAGTAGAAGTTCAATTTCTGGCAGTTATTATTCATCATTCAACCAAACTTCTTTACGATCTCAACAAAAAATTGCAGTTTTTAGGTTTTAGTCACTAGATATCGATATATATAATTGAATGATAGTTCGAAAAATCTTCTTGATTGTTGTTTACTCAGATATTGAAATTTTTTCTGCTGTCAGGTGTAAACGTAGTCAAAGCAAAAAGAAAAAGGTAAAAACATCAGTATTTACTATTTAATTACTCTTTAAGATTATGGTTTGCAGAATTTAATCTTTATGAAAATTTATGAAAAGAAGCAAAAAAAAATTCGAATTGAGAAGCATTAGTAACTGCTACAGCAACAACGCATTTGCTTTTATATGTGCAATTTTCAATATTTTTAACACATTTGCTTTTATATGTGCACTTTTCAATATTTTTATTAATTGAAATAATGTCTGAAACAATTTGTCTTGGTGAATTGTCTGTCAATGAGCCCCTGAAGATTCAGATTAAATTTTTGCTTACAATTTATGGTGTGCTATAACTCTATTGTTGTCTCTATAAACCAAATCGTTTGGAAAATTTTGTAATTTCCATCTACCAATGAAACTTTCTTTAATAATTCAGTCATCATCTGAACATAATTTATTTATAGTTCTCTTCTCTTCGCTTGTACTATCGGGTTTAGGGTTTTTAGACAAAACCCTAACACACAAATTAGGAGAAATCAAACACGGGCCATGAATATTCATAGGGGAATAACCCTATGGAGAGTTAGAAAAGAGGTGCACAAAATAGTAACAATTATATTAAATTCTTTATATATTGCTACTATTTAATGTTCTCTTCTGTTGTGCTTTAATTTTTCTGATGTCATTTTGATTTCTATATACTGCAGAGGGGTCAAGAGCTTAAAGATCAAATCTTACAACAATTGTAGCTACCCAGCACATAATTATCAAGCAATTTTTGAAGAATCAAGCTTGAGAACTCTCTGGCGGTGTATCCACGGAAAACCTGTGCCATTCTTTGCAATTTGAGCTCATTTTTTCATGTGTTCAACAAGATGGAGATGGAAATTTGTTTTAAAATGAGGCACAGAGGAGAAACCCAAATATGGGCTCTACTGATCACAAGTCTAATCCATTGTATTTATAAGAAAATACATAATAAATGTCAAGTGCACTGTTGATCAAAGCTAGATGCAACATTAATGGTGGACGGTGGTGAGAAGCTTGCATGTGAAGCTCATGGGTGTCTGGAACCTTCACTTGGTTTGTGCCAACAATATACCATTGGATGTGATAATAAATTTATCTCATCTAACATCCCCCCATAAATTAATTATCTAATTGTTTTCAATATCCCCCCATAATCTAGAAACTACAGTCTTGACATATAGCCTTGTTAGGTACCCATTTACAATTACTTAGCACATTCTTCATATGGCTTCCCCTCCCATAATCAATTTTGGGTTTTCACAAATCACCCCTAACTGATGCAATTTTTAAGTGGTTTCAAGCTCACCACAAACTCCACAAACATCACACAAGAAAGTGGTTTAAGGATGACCACGAACCTCTCAACAAGTAGTTTTGGATTACCACCACTAGTACATTTGACATCATTTTTCTACAAAAATTATCGACCATTAATGAAAATGGTTTAGGTTGGTCGGGGTATAGAAGGAAATTTTTTTATTATTTTTTTAAAACCATGCCCGTGTTGGTCGAAATTTCCACCAATACCATGTCGGTCAAAATTTTGACCAGCACAGGCATATTACTTAAAAAAAACATTTCAATTCTCATTTTCATTTTTACCGTTGCAGCGCATGAATTAGGATTTTCATTTCTAAGCTAAGGAGCAGAGCTTATTCCAGGTCATGAAGAGCCCTACACCCGAGGTTAATAGCACATTTCATCATTTATCTTCCGTGGAGTTTGAGGTATCTTTCGTGTTTGCTATATTTCATTACGTACTGGATTGTCATTTTCTTGTCATCTCTGTTAGTAATATGCTAGTAGGCGATTGAATCAATGAGTATTCTTAGTGGTGACTACGGTTTGACTAGGGTTTGTAAATGCTATGACCGAGAATTATGAAGGCTGCGACTAGGGTTTAGGATGCAGCATGACATTGTACATCTGGTATAACCAATGCATTTGTAGATTTAAGGCATTTGCAGATTTAAGGGACACACGTAAGAGAATTTTTGGCATGCTTAAACACAAATGCACATATCATTGTTTAGGATGCAGCATGACATTGTACATCTGGTATAACCAATGCATTTGCAGATTTAAGGGACACACGTAAGAGAATTTTTGGCATGCTTAAACACAAACACACATACCATGTTTCACCTGCTAGGTCACAAGAGCATATACAAGATTCTTGATAAAATAGACAGCCAATGCATCCTATTGAAGGGAGAGAAAATAAAAAAACAATAAAATAGAAATCAACAACAACATGGGAACCATAACAATGATCAAGTTCCATAAAACTGTTGCTAGTAGCAGTTCAGTACTCGGTAGTGAAATCAATGGTTTGGCAATGTGCCAAATCCTAGATATCAAATTTGAATACAAGCTCAAAGGTTTGTTTCTTTCAAAGTTCAAACACCCTGTAGGAGCAGAAATATATAGACATGAATTGGATTTCTTTGGAATTTCTAATTACCCAAACACAATCCTCGGTGAAATAAAAGGAATGATTCATATGTTTCAAGGTAATAATGCAGTAATTGGGGAAGAACATCTAAGTTATTTCATCAATACTACACATGAATATGAGACAGACAATGAGGATGCCATGATAAAATTGTTTGTGAATTCCTTAAAAGAAAGTGCCAAAGAATGGTACAAAAATATCCTAGACAGTAGTACTATTTCTTCATATTTATATTTCTTCTAAATAGTGTGATGACTGTCCCAACTAGATAATCACAACTTTATATTATAGGTTCTTCATGGCACCTTTCAAATTGTCCAATTATGCAAATTGGCTTGCCTGGGGCAGTTGTATCTAGTTGTGAGATTTTCATATCTGATCTCTTAACATATTTACTAGAAGCCCTCATATTTCTCTCAGTAATAATAGTTGTGGCATAGGATACTTCAACTGTTTGTGGACCTTTTGTCTATCTAGGAGATTTTTGTACCTTGAAACATATGAATCGTTCCTATTTGTGCATCCTCATTGTCTGTCTCATATTCATGTGTAGTTGATTTAAACAATAGAATCGTCACTACAATGAGAAATTTACCACCACACATCAAACATAAGGTGCATTTGATTGAAAGATTGGTCATTGTTTACAAGACAAAGGGTCCACAAATAGTTGAAGGATCCTATGCCACAACTATTTAGCTTATTGAGAGAAATATGAGGGATTCTCTAGTTGGGACAGTCATCACACTATTCCCCTAAGCACTATGACTTTGCCTTCTCACCCATAAGAAACTCTAACGTCATTCTAAACTCTTCTATACTCTGCCCATATCCATTCCAATCCATTGATCCAATCCATTCATACTTCTACACAAACAAATTAACTCACCAAAATGTTGTCATTCTGGGACAGTCATACCATGTCCATAAAACTATACCAATAGTTGAAATAAAAGGAATGATTTATATGTTTCAAGGTAATAATGCAGTAATTGGGGAAGAACATCTAAGTTATTTCATCAATACTACACATGAATATGAGACAGACAATGAGGATGCCATGATAAAATTGTTTGTGAATTCCTTAAAAGAAAGTGCCAAAGAATGGTACAAAAATATCCTAGACAGTAGTACTATTTCTTGGGAGGAGTTTACGAGTGTTTTTAGATTACAATATGGGGATTCGATCGATGTCAAGTTTTCTATACATGAACTTACCACTATAAAAAAGGGCATCTATGAGACAATAGTTGATTTAAACAATAGATTCGTCACTACAATGAGAAAGTTACCACAACACGTCAAACATAAGGTGCATTTGATTAAAAGATTGGTCATTGTTTACAAGACAAAGGGTCCACAAACAGTTGAAGGATCCTATGCCACAACTATTCTTACTGAGAGAAATATGAGGGCTTCTAGCAAATATGTTAAGAGATCAGATATGAAAATCTCACAAGTAGATAGATTACTAATATTGGAAGTACTATGGACTTGTAGAGGCAATTTAACAGTTCAGGAAACTAAGAAATGAGTTGTCATTATGGTAAGCCACAAGAATGGTCTTAGGAGTATTATTGGAGGTGCTTTACTTTGGAAAGTTACCATGTTAATGTCATTAAAAAAATACAAAAAATTAAGGCCTACGAGATTTTATGATAATGTTCTATTTGAAATAAGGTGCTCAAGTTAACAATGAAATAAAAAAATCCATGCTTGTATTCATATGATTGGGAGAGGTTTCTTTGTGTTTTCATTACTTAAGAGCAGCCTATATATGGAGGTAAGGAGTCCTACAATGTTATTCAGTTTCCCTAGTTATTTACCTGATTTTATTTATTTAAATCTACTCTTTACAACTATTTTTCTATCTAAAATTATAGTTGAGAAAATGGTTGTTCAGTAACGATTTGTATCTGCAGGTTGCAAACAAATCACCCTTCTTCCACCAACGAGTCATTCCATTCAAGAAAGACCATGTCTGACAATATCAACGCACAAAAAAATAGGGAGACAATTGCTAGACTGTGGTTTAACTTAAAAAGAAAAGGTGATGGAAAATGTTATTGTCCTTGCAAAATTTGTAAGGGCTTAAAGACTCGAAGATATCTAATCAAAACAACTGAGGAACATTGTAGGCAACATGGTCACATTGAAGGGGGAAACGAATTTCATCCATTGATATGTATTTTAATAATTTATAAAATACATAAGACATTATTTGATGATGACAACATGGTCATGGTTAATATAAGGTCATCATTTTCATATAGGTCAACGTCCCTGAGTTTCATGTTATGGACCATGACAATCCGGAGAATGTGGATTTCCAAATGAGGGAACAGGGAGGTGTGAATATAGAAGTAGAAGGTAATGATACCATGGAAGAAGACCATGATGATGAAGAAGATCACGATGATCAAGATGATCACAATGATCAAGATGATGATGATGATGATGATGATGTTGATGCAGAGCTTGATGTACCTATACTTGAGAAGGCACACAAGCCCCTATATGAAGGCTCCGAAACAACTCTTCTTGCCACTGTATTGTTGTTGGTGAACTTGAAGGCTATGAATGGTTTATCCAACGTAGCAATGACACGTATGTTAAGGTATGTCATCTTTTTTCATTATTTTAGTCGTAATTCCCTTACAATTAACATTGGGTGAATCGTGTAGCAATTAATATTCTTTAAATTAACAAATTATATTTTTGGTCGTAGGTTGATAGGTGAGTGTTTGTTACCACCATCAAACATTCTACCTCGCTCGTACCAAGAATTATCTGCCATTATGAAAGATATTCAAATGGAGTATCAAACAATACATACATGTCCGAACGATCATATTATATATCATAAACAACATGAATTTGCAACAGAATGCCCTATTTGTCATATTAGTAGATATCAATCAGATCGAATAACAAAAAAGGTGCCTCGCAAGGTTCTTCAGCATATTCCCATTATTCCACGTCTGCAATGATTATTCAAGTGCAATAGCTTGGCACAATTTATGGATTACCATGCATGCAATAGAAGTCAAGATGACATTATGCGAATGCCTGCGGATGGTTTGACATTTAAGGAAATAGAGGAAAAATGGCCACACTTTAAAGAAGAACCTCGTAATCTCAAGCTTTCATTGGCAGCAGACAGTGTCAATCCGTTTGGAGAGATGAGATCTACTTACTTAGTGTGGCCTATTTTTGTTATCAACAATAACATTCCTCCTTGGTTGTTCATAAAGAGGGAGCACATAATGTTGACACTGATTGTTCCAGGTATTTTTTGATTTAATGGTCATCTAAATTAATTTATTATTAATAATCCATCAAAATGGTCATAATAATTATGTAATATTTTTGTTCATTCAACTAGGTAAGTACTAAGTTAAAGATATCAATGTATATATTGAGCCCCTTATCGACGAGTTGATGGTGTTATAGAATGGGGTCACTATGTATGACATCTCTAGACCAATAGGACAAAGACAATTTCAATTCCATGCAATGCTTGTATGGGCAATACATGATGCCCTTGGGCTAACACATTTTTGTGGTATGTTCTTTTTTTAACACCTCTTTTTTGGTATGTTATAGTACTAGCAAAAAGTTAACACATTTAATTCAATTATACACGATCTTGTAGGTCTTCAAACAAAGGGAAAATTTGCATATCCAGTTTGTGGTCCAAAGATGAAATCTCATCATTCAAAAGTTTAAGAAAATAGGTGTTTGATGAGAATAGACACTTTCTCCACAGAAATCATAAGTACCAAATTACCAAAAAATATCTTTTCAATGGGAAAGAAGAGACTACATCAAAGCCATAGAGAATGACACCTCACCTATGGAAGTTGGCATAAAATAAAATAAATCGTCGAGGTAATGTCATTCCATCTGATGGTTTTTGTTTCAAATTTATAGTTTGATATTGTGTTTTGTTTACTGATGATATAATTGATGCTTGTGAAGGTCGTCAAGGCATCAATGACCAACTTCTAAAAGGACTAAAAAGTTATCCTATGCAATTTACTAGGCTTTCGTACTACGAGCAACTCTCAATCATGCATTTGTTTGATCCTATGCATATTGGAAAGAATGTAACAAAGACATTATGAAAAATCTTGGATGGAAGGCGTGACAAAGACCAAATTGTCAAAATTTGTAGTGACATTGAAGAATCCAACTATGCAATGAAAAATGTCATTTGATCAAATAACAATGGAGACCAGATTGATACAAGTGCCCTTAGTTGGTTATTGTTGGAGCAGCAGAGCAATGCTATAAAAGAAATCATAAAAAAAATATGATTTCCCATAGAATTTACTGTGAACATAAATGATCTCATATCAAAGAAAAGTGAATTTGGGCCAGAGATGAAAACACACGATTGGCATACATTTATTAAGGTAATTTATGTTATTTTGTATTCACTATATATTTGTATACTGCATGTAGTTTTCATTGCATTCTTTTATAAAATATTGACAAGATCATTTTACTAATATTGCAGTACGTTCTACCTCTATCTCTCCCACACCAATTCGTCAACAGTGTCAAACAAGTTATATATGATCTTGAAAAATACATGAGGTGGTTGTCATATAAAGAAATCAATAAAGAAGATATAAAATATTGGAAGAGAAAAATTCCTCTTCTTATGTGTGAAATGTAAAAGTGTCTACCTTCAACTTTTTTCAATGCACAAGAACACTACCTCATACATCAAGTTGAGGAGATTGATTTGTGTGGACCTGTACCAACTAGGTCAATGTGGATGGTTGAGAGGCACTTGAAATTTTTGAAAGGCTTGGTTTGACAGAGAGCACATCCTAAGAGTTCTATGGTGGAGGGATATATGGTATACCACACCATGGTGTACATTAGTGAATATCTTCCTAAGTTTGCAGTAAAGATCCATGTAGATCGTATTTGGGATCCCAACTCCATTAACAAATTCAAAGGGGAGTACTTGATGGGCAAAGGTAGATTGAGGAAAGTGAGAGGTAAATCTAAGATGTTATTGTAGTTAATTAATTCTTATAAATCTTCAATATAAGTTATTTATAATTGGTGTATTTTTTTTGATACAGTTGGTCGAGAGTGGGATGCAATACATTTGTATATTGCAAACAATCTTGATTGGATGACGGTATGGATTGAACGATGTCAACAAAATGGTTGCTCATTTACATGGGAAGGTGTTGCTTCATTAGTTAGAGAAGCTCATTGTAATGGAGATTCCAATGTTACGCCAATAGTAATTGATCTAGCACATGGTTTAAGAGGTGGAGAGGTACGTACAAATTTATTTTTGATCATGACTCGTATGTTTCATATCAACTCATGATGCAAATAATTTACACATGCTTGAAAAATTGTAGGTCAAGCACCACAAAGCTATGTACTATCATGGCCATAAATTTTGCATAAAAAATTTGGATGACACAAAAAAAACTTGTGATTTTGGGATAATTGCAGTTTTTGAGGTCACCAATATATCATCTAGAAATGACATACATCCTCAACAATCTCAAAATCAATACTATGGCATCTTGGATGATATAATTGAGTGCGACTTTAACTCTTTCAAAGTAGTTCTATTTGTCGTCAAATGGTACAGGCTACGACTAAATCAAAATGATCTAGATAGAACTATTATTCAACATGATAATATATTTACAATGATTAATACAAGGTCGTTTGAGCCAGTTGGAGATGAGCCCTATGTTCTTCCAAGCCAATATTTTTATTACGATGCTCAATTAATTACTGTTGATACATGTATATATTGTGTTTGATTATTACCCTTTTTGTAAATAGGCAATTGACTATAGACATCGTCACCCCTTCTGTTGACGATCTTGCATTCCATATATAAGGTAAATTTGTTCATGTTTACGATGTTGCATATTGTTCATGTTGTCTTCTAAGTTATTTGTAGCATACGTATCATGTAATTTTTAGCTAACTTAAGATAAATGATTAACATATGTAGGAAATTTAACCCCTTTGGCGTGGATCATGCACAGTGACATGGATTAGTAGGTATAAGTCAATAAATAGACATAATTTTCTTATATTCTTCTTGTTTATTACTGAGCACATATGTTATAAATAGACATATTATATAATCATATAATGTATATATATAATCACTTTCAACTTAGTACATTTTATATCTCTCACATATAGACAAAGAAGAACCGTACGTATGGGTCATGACTTGATTATTCTATATATATTATTTAAATATTATCAAAATTCTATTTCAAGCGGGGACGTGACAATATCTAATTTGATGGATTGCAGGACCCACCAAATAGGTACTTGTTAGATCTATCTACATCGAATGAGGGAAATGAGAATGCTAGATGAAAGTTCTACATGTAGTACGTTTAAAATAGGGAGATCAACTAGAGGTCAAAAGATTAGAAAAAAATTTGATAAATGCATGCAATTTTTCCTTGCTAATGGGGGGTCATGTTCTTATGATGATAAGACCAAAGGCGACATCAAGGTGCCCTTTCGGTACACACACATTGAGAAAGAATGGGTACCCAATGAGCTACCTCCAATTAACACTGATTTTTGTGTTAATGAGAGGATATATCGCATTGCTCCATCCTCATTACATGGTTTGGGCCTATTTTCCATGGATGGGATAAAGGTATGTTACAACAAAGTTGTTGAATTGTTCAAGTATGTCGGTCCATGTTACAATTACAATGATTGGATGCGGATTATTCAATATAAAAAAAGTATGCGTAGGTATGCACTATCAGCTAATTATATACAATGGAAAGAAAATGATCAAAGTAAAATATTTGCAATGTACATTGATGGGAGACCAAAAGCAATAGGTAATATTATGGATTTTATAAATAGTATGTGACCTTCCTCAACTAATAAGCAACCCAATTGCATATTTGAGGCGCGTGAAGGGAATCAAGTTTTTGTATGTGCAATAAAATCAATAAGTGCAGGGGAAGAACTGCTAATAGATTACCATTTAAATTGCATAGATACAAACAAAGTTACTATCATGAGGGTGGTAAGTACTATATACCATTTTATTAATAACTTTTTTTTTGCTAAGTCTATTACTTTCAGTTCGCTGAAGTTTTTATATTTAATCTTTGTCACAGGACGATATGGATCCCACACATGATAGAGGCCACGAGGATGCTCCTACCACCCATTCTTCAGCAAGGGTAAACCTTATTGAAATTGTACAAATTAGATAGTTGAAAAATGTTATATTATTACATTATTTTATTTACGGTTTTGGAGTTTTTATGATAGTTTTACTGATATTCCTATCACAATTTGATGTTCAGGATAGGGGAAAAGCACCTGCAGTAAGTATAGAGGCAATAGCTACCCCTTCTGATGATGATATTGCGAAAATGCCTAATGTAACAATTATGTTGAAGAAAAAAATTTAAAAAAAAAATTTAGAAATAATGAGAATTTTGGATGAAGCAAATATTCCAACCGAGGAGATGATGAAGAGGCTATCTGAATTGAGAGCACAAGCATGTCGTTATGAATTAAGCAATAATGAATCTTTAGTTATAAAAAAAGTTCAATAAAGGTTTATATTTTATACTCTTTTATGTTGTGAAGTAAAATATGTAATATGTGTTCTTGTTACAGGAATTTTTGGCAACTGATCCAAAACCTGGTCAAGGACAACATGGTGAGGCCGGTACTAGCAGAGCTCCGACTGCCTCAGGTAAAATAATCCTTTAGTTGACAAGTTACGAGGAATTTTTTCTTTGGAACATTCAAAAACTTCTTAAGTTAACTCTTACTTTTATTATTTCAAAATGTCTTTGCTAACAATGTATTGTTCAGCTCCTCAAGTGCAAGAGACTCCTCCTAGGAGGCCGACGGACGTCCATTAGAGATTGCCGAGTGTAATGTCGGCAACAAGGGGCATGCAAACATCGACACCTTCATGGTCTATGTCACCTAGTAAATCTTTGTTTTGCTATATTTGGTTTTGTGTTAATTATGATTTGATAATTTGTACTTTAATCTTGGGTGCATCACATAGTGGATTATTTTTTTGGAGTAGGAGATACAACGGTGGCACCATCTGGTACACCAGATATAGATCAGAGTACATGTATTGGTGATAATTCACCATCATTTCCTAGATCTACCCGTGTTTCTAGCACGGGAGTTATGCAAACATCATTGTTGATTGACAATAATGAAGCGATGCCTTTAAAATGTCCTAAGCTTCCAAGTACTTTAAATAATTATTTTTTATATTGTAATATGCATTTACCTATTCATAACAAGTTTTGGATTGATTATCCCATCACATTTTTTGTAGGAAATGATACATTTTATAAGAAGCTTTATGACCTCACATTGCATATATTCAGGCCCACCATACGTACAAGGGGAACATCATAAGTGAACTAACTTTATCCCACTATTTTTTTTTCATATCATTAATTGGTATAGTATTTTTCCTTTCATTCGAGTCTTTTCTTTTACTAGCTATATCTAACAATTTTGTGTTTTTTCTTAAAAGGTGAAACTTGCAAGAAAAAAAGAAAAAAGATCAGCTCGTTAAAGATTTAGAGCATGAGTTTGGTAATAATATTTTTGATGAGAAGAAAATTTTAGAAAGAGCTTGCAAACATCTTAAGACTGTGAGGGACTCATATAGAAAGAGTCTCCTCCAGAACCCAAAGTATGAGTGTCCTCCCTTTATTTCAGTGAGGGATTGGAATGAGTTCATTTTAGATGCAAAGGAGAAAGGAGATGCTCAAAGAGGAATTACACCAGCAAATGCGAGAAGGTATGCAATAGTATTAAATACTAGTACAATGTAATAATGCACTAATTAGTGATCTTTATATCTATATCATCTAACATATTTCAAACTTTTCATAGGTTGCAAGACACATCAATGGCAACAAAGGCCAGGCTGCAAAAGATTGGGCAGCACAGACTTGGCTCTGGTGGATATTCAAAAATTAAAGCACGAATTGTAAGTAGTAGTAAATGAATTGCAGAGAAAAATTATTTATAAAATGCAAATAATTTTGTTTAATCAAAAAATGCAGGGCTCTAATTTTAATTTAGAGGCCACGGAAGAACACAAAAAAATTGCCTTCAAGGAAGGCTATCAAGCCGTGGCTGAACACCTACGACAAGCTTCCATTGGCCCAACTGAAGAGTCTTTTACATCATGTGCATAGGTAAATATGCCAAAAAAATATATTAGAAATTGAATACTTGAGCAACAATCTATTTGATAATAATGTGCATGACATTGCAATGCAGCCTCTTAATCATGACACAAATCATACGCCACATCATGAAGCCTCTAATGTGCATCGTATTGTCCATGGAGGTGCTCATTTTCTATTTAAAACTAATTATGTAATTATTAATACAATTTAACATCTTAAATTGAACTTGGTGTAACCTTTTTGTGTATATTTTAGAGGATACAGAATCATGTCATGCTGAATGAGTGCCAGAGGATGTTCAAACTGATCACCATGTAGATCATGTGGCACATTTAGGTAAAGAAAATCTATGTTTTGTTCTTTTAAATTAATTTTTTGATTTATAGTTCTTTTACTTAAATAAATACTTGTAATTCACTAATATAAAATGGTGTGAATTTAACTCATGAAGTAGTTGTTATTGCAGCGGACCCCCCTTTGGCGCAGCGGCCTCCTGTTCCTGAACAGATGAGGAGGAGACATGCATTGGAATTAGAATCAGTAGAGGAGGGGAATGAGGAGGACATTGATATTCCTCTTAGAAATTACATGATTTAAAAAAAATAGCAAGAAACCCAAAAAGAAATGATTGTAATTAACATTTTTTGCTAATGAAAGAATGTTGTCTTAATGGATGTAATTTTGTACTAGTAATATTGATGAATGATGTGTTAATGAATTCTTCATGAATGTTGTGTGTTAATTAATTTTATGTGTTAATGAATGTTATCATGTGATTATAATGATTGAATGTTATATTTCAAAAATGGATGAATGAATAAATGAATGAATGTTATTAAATGTTAATGGAGAATTTAGAGTGATGTTAGAGGGGGGGGTGAGGGGCCAAATGAGATTCCACCTTCACATGGTTGGCCTTGTTTAGTAGAGAATATTAAACTATTCTTGAAACCAAGTGAAGCTCAAATTTTAAAGACAAGCTTAGAGTTAATAGTGACAACCAATTAGCAAGTCGAAATGAAGTTCTTCGTTACAAGTACCTTTTTAGTTTTTAAAGCACAATGTCATGTTTTAATATTTTGTATTTTTTTTCTTAAGTCAAAGTATTCTTTTACTATAAGAACATAATTTATGACCATTTTAGTAACTATTCTAACATCACTTTATGACAAATCCTATTTTGGCAAAGATGGCGATAAGTGGTACTATCTATTCCTTGGGAGATCGGATTGCACAGGTCTGTATCTCAAAATCATTTACATGTGGCAGAAATGCATACTTACAACCATTTCATTCTACATTTAAAAACATTGATGACACTCTAGACACAAAATAATGCTCATGTTGTTGACTTGACAGTGCTATGAAGGAAAACTAATTTTTGAATTTGATCGAACCCGGATGTTCAGATCTGGTCTCCTTGGATTTAGTCTTCATGGTTCTTTGTCTCACTATTACTATCATCCTAGTGAGGTAACACCTTTGCCTTCTTTCTTAGTCTCTTACAGTTCATACTTGTTTAATTTGAATAATTTTTGAGTTCCTTGCAAAAAGGGTATGACAAACAAATATGGTTATACAGGCTCTATTTACTTTACTTGAACTTGATGTTATGATTTATCATTTGACATTTTAATATTTTGATGTTGAACTTGATGTTATGATTTATCTATTCAAGCCATATACACTTTTGGAAGCATCTTGCTTAGATTTGAGTCAAGATAGATAATTTTTGTTCACCTATTGAAGTGACTAGGGTTACTCTAATTATTTGATTTGAAGCTACAGGCAGCGTATATGCTTCCTGTCAATTTTGAAGAAGTGGCAACTGGTATTCTGAAGATTATGAATAATTTGGCTCACTTGAATCTTACTGTTGTGCAAAGTATGCTGGTGAGTTGTGTACTATTTTGAGTAACTAATCAACTAAAATATTCAATGTTTCTTTACTCTTCTAAAGACATTTATTTATCGTCTTGCAGAAATTATCTTCTTTATTATTTGGATTTGATTATTTCATCGTTGTTTATCATATTTTAATAGCTATCATCAATTAAATATTATTAGGCTTCCATGTATACTAGTCAATTAAAGGATTCAATATGCATGATTTGAAATAGTTTTTTTTTATTATAGTGTAAAGAAACATTCTAATGTAGAGGTGGTGTGTGGTATCCATCTTCATCATATCAAACAAAAAATCCTTTCCACTTTGCAATAACTTCTTTACCTCAATGTCCCTCCATGACTTGTCTCCCAAGTGTACCTAGTTCCTCCTAGACACCATATCTTCACCCAAAGCCCCAACCTTTGTTCTAACTTCATGAAACACCTCCATATAGCCTATCTACCATGTTTCATCAACCCATTAATTTTGGATCACTCATCTTCTATCCAACACACACAATCAATCCTTGTAGCTAGTAGCCCTCACCAGTCATTAATTTGACTTTTCCTCCAACTTTCCCCAAACAACTAAGGAAAATAATACATGATTCCAATACCCTTTTGGGATCTTTAAATCCTTTGAAATTTTTAGCCTATGCTCCTTTGGACCATACCCAAGATCCAATACCCCTAGCCTATCCTCACTAGGCCTAATTCTCCACTTTTATAAAGCAACCCCTAACTCCACTTGCTCCCATGAATCCAAATACTGAAACAGTCTTTTTAGAGGTTGAGAAATAATGGATTCCAAACTTACAAGGTTCTACCCTTCACCCAACTCATTTGCCACGAAACCCTTGGTTCTAGGGTCACTAATCTAGGGCATGTTCAACAGGACCTCTAAACTCACTCCCAAATTAAAACAATAGCACAAACACTTCATAAATGATCCCCCCATACACATTCCATCACCAAATCTCCACTTCCATGGATCAAATCACTTTCATAATGACTGGTGTCTCAATCTGGGCTTAGTCTCCATCAGCAAACAACCAACTTTTGTGGTTCTTCCAACAAATTTGCACTCCACTGCATACAATTTAGTTAGCACAACTTAGTTAATTCAATTTCTTTATTCTGCATTGCATTTCCCATAAGTCTTAAATTATATTTAGTCTATTAGTGTCATTGATTTCCTTAGCTCACCAAAGTGCTAGTAGAAGTGAGGTGGTGTTGGGCCGATTCATCTTTGAGATTTCAATCTTGAGGGTGGTAAATTCCCTTCTCCACAAGCACAAAAGATAAGACACTACCTCAATGAACAAGCAGCAGACAAGACCTACAGATTTAAACCTCATCAACTCACAACAACCGGATTATGAATTAGAAAAAATTGCTTTTAAAGTTGAAATACTCTTAAAGTTGGCGTTGCAACAAGCACTCACCCAACAATGACAAGTCATGGCTTCAATACTCAAATAACTCACCCTTCCAAAGCTATTGTTCAAGGATAGTTCAATATGGTTGACTTGTTGAAATGCTTACTATAACTATCGTGGATTGATGAACAAGTTATCACCAATGAACCAAAGTTTGATTAACCTATAAAATTGATTTGGCAGCTTGTTATAGACATTGCAATGCTAATTGTAATGTATATAAAATAACCTGATTGAATGAGTTGATTTCATTTGGAATGATATTGATGTCTCTTTAATATGCTACAAAAGGATGTGAATATGAAATATTGCAACTCTTCACTAATCCTTAGTAAATCAAACCACTTAGCAATTAATTATTTAACTCTTGGCAATCACGATTCACACCTTTTATTTTAATTGGTGCTTAATGCATTGTTTCATCATCTTATCTTTTGCACACGATTAAATCAATAACTTCTTCTTTGATCAGTGATTATGGAGATTATAAGAGTGATCAAAATGCATCAAAAACATATTAGATCATAAGAGTGATCAAAATGCACCAAAAACATAGTAGAAAATATAACATATAAAATTTGTCGAAAGGGTAGATATGGTGAAGAGTAGAAGTGGATGTGTCATGTAGCAGTTTAAGCAATGAACTCATGGACAATTTGGATTTATAACTATCCAAGATGAGTCTGGATCACTATGATGAAGTCTTAGGGCAGTAATATACATTGATCTAATAGTGAAAAGTACAACAATGACATGAAAGGTGTGGATATAGCCATGAATAAAGACTACAAAGTGGTCATACCAATGATATCAAATTGTGCATAGAATGGTGCTATCAGTTGAGCATCATATGATAGTCCAAGACAGTGAAAGATCTAAAGGACACTAGGGATAATGCATTTAGTTCAAAAAATATTTGGAGGTAGTTATCATGAGCATTAAAGAAGTAGGAATATAGACTATAAGATTAAAACACTTGCTTCTAAAGACATAATTAGTGGTTTTACACAAAGACAGTAATTAAGGTAAATGTCAAAGTAACAATTATGAAGATTAAGACATGTCATAAGCACATGGGTATGAGGACTAATAAATCAAAGCATTGATGCTACAATCAAATGCATGGGAGTTAGTCTCACAAACCACAGCAAAAAAATTGATTTTCATTTCTAAAAGACAACATGGCAGATGTGAAGAAGACTAGTGGTTCTTAATTCTAAAAAGTGGTAATATAGATATGTGTTGACAGTCTTAGTAATGAGATAGATAGTCACCAAAGTGAAAGGGTATACTGTGAAGACAATGGTAATTAGTACATATAAAAGCAATCAATGGAAGTGATGGATCTCTAATTTTTTGGGTTGGTAGTAGCATGACATCTCACTAAAGTATAATGAGGTAAAAGAAGATACAATAAAAGATACAGTCATGGTTGTGATATATAGTAAACAAACATGAACATATTTATATCCTCCATGATCAAAGAACAATAAATACAAATATTTTTGTCAACATTTAGATCTTTAGAAATATTTTGAACACTGGACTAGGCCGAACTCTTGGACAGTTATGTGATTGAATGAAAAATGCATCACATTCATATGAATTAAGATCATCCAAAGAAAGAACAATGAAGAAGTGACAAAATTATATCTCTTCTTGGTGGCCTAATATTTACAAGCATTTTAACTTTTTCAAGCTCAATGGTTATCTCTACTACCAACTCATCATATGCCAAGCAACATCTTTCTCACCCTTCTTGGCATTTACCAAAAGGTGGTCACATTCTACATGCATACTTCCCCAGGTCATTATCTATCAACCAGTAGGCCTTGACCAATGGAGATCAATCAAATTTTAGATCAGGAAAAGAACCATTGGAATAGATCAACATAGGATGTACATAGGCCTAGTTTAATGTTAATGCACTTTTAAATGACACACAAATGATCCTAGGTTGAAAGTTCATAGTCTTGATTCATCATGAATTACAAATTTTGTGGGATTCTATGAGTGAGAAATGCTTTATCACTTCTTGGGGTGGTCCCCAAATGGTGTGATGTTCACTTTTTTATGTTGATCATTAAGTAAAATGAACTAGATTGATCTTCTTCCTTATTTTTATTATTTATCAATTTCAAATTTCCTATTGCCTATCTTTCAAATAGATGCATACCAACTCTTTTAATTAGGTGTTTTGCATGTGATATGTGCCTTTCAAGACACATAGAAAAAGAAGAGAAGACAATAAATGAGAAACAATCAAAATGAAGGCCACAACGATCGTTTGCTTGTTATCTCATAACTATTTTGTATTCATGGTTTAGTTGTTTTGATTCAAGTCTTGAACCCATGAACAGAAGAGTAGCACTTATATTTAAGACATAGTTGATCCCCTAGTTTTCTAATGTACCGTTCATGTATCAAAGTGGTGTTGTCAATGGTACCATGCTTACTCTTTCACTCTTATCAACAATGGCATACAATCTTTTCTCTTGATATCAAATGATCCGTCTTGCTATTTATTGTGAAGTCTTATAAATAAGATGACTTTCATAGATATGATATTAGTTTAACTTTGATTTCCTTGATGCTATTCTTATTCATATTTTCTACCAATTACTTACATGGTTCATAAAACATCCTTCAATATTGACTAACTATTTGTAACTATTTAATGCTATGTACAATTGATACTTCTACTTCCTAACTAACTTGAAAGTGTCCCAGGTCTGCCTCACCTGGTCCAAAACATGTGTTTTATGCTTGTTTGGTTTCATGGATATGATGGAGACATCACAGTTTAGAAAACTAAACTAAGACCTGAATGCAAAATTTTTGATGCTAATAGGTAAGTCCTAAAATATTAATCAGATTTTGTTTCACTAGATTATATTACAGCTACAACAGAATAGATGCAATCAGGACTACTTCAAATTTTTAGACCAGTACTAGTCAGTCATTAAACCATCTAATAATCTAGATAAATAAACAACTATTGTTTGAACTTAAGTTTGTAAATATATGGTTCAAACAAACCTCATCAAATATCAATATCAATAAATTTTAAATGGCTTTGAGAAGCAAGAAACTATGCTAACATTCATGCTGCATTTGACATTGCAATGCTAATTATAGACAACCAATATATTCAACTAAAAGTAGGAATATATTGAAAATGGTGTACCGCATTTTTTTTAAAACAAAAGTTTGAATTGGTCGCAATTTCGACCTTTACACAACACTATTTTTGACCACAATGTTATACATTCGACGGTGGATTGGTCACAATGTTGACCTTTACACAATACTATTTTTTACCAGAATGCTATACATTCGATGATCTTTTCGACGAATGAGGGTGGATAATTTGAGGGCATAAAGGTCGATATTTTGACCTTCACACCAATTGACTTCGACGAGGTGATGGTCTTATTCTTCTAGTTCGAAGGGATTGTTTCAATGGATAATTCGACGACTTGTCTGGTCGAAATTGTGACTATTATTCACCATGTAGAAAATTCGATGAAAAAAGATCAACGACAGTTTTAATCATCTATTCGACCAATTGTTGTAGAAAATTTGACCAATTCTCGTTGAAATTTAGGGTAAAATTTACTAGTGCACAAACCGAACACTGGTTCCAATGACCACACACCATCATAATGGGAAAACCATCATCACTCTGATCTTTTCTCCTTCTGCACATGTTGATTATTGAGTCCATCTAAAAAGAAATCCATCTACCGAAATACATGGGTACCTAGCCATTGTACTCACCAGTTCTATAGGAATTATTTTCAAATACATGGTTCACCAATATGCTAAATCAAAAAACTTCTGGGAGTTAGGTACAACTGATAATTCACCCCTTACAATAACTCAAGTACAATACATCAAGATCAACTTCATGATTGCACATTGTTTGAGATTGGCCTTTTTTCAAGAGCCTCCCAAATACTATCAATAATTTGACAAGATTAAAACATCAACCTCTTTGGAAACATCACTTAAACAATCTTCTCAAGTTAAGAGAGCAAGGACAGAGAAAAAAAGGGGAAATGCATAACACCAAAACCACCTTTTTTTATTACCAAAAAATACTTACTAACAAATTTGTGACAAATCTACATCCCAAAATCTTACTCTTAGCTTTTCAATACATGCAAACTTCCAGTATTGAAAACACTATTTAAATGTCTTTCCACTTATCTAAAACCTCCTTTTTAATGAAATTCCAAGTGAACGGCTTCGACTCTTTGATGCAATCTATCCTCTTAGCAGCTAACATAACCTTGCCTATATCTTGGGGTCAGCTTCACACATTTGACAATCTCCTCTAACTCCACAAACATCACACAAAAAAGTGGTTTAAGGATGACCACGAACCTCTCAACAAGTGGTTTTGGATTACCACAAACCAAACACTGGTTCCAATGACCACGCACCATCATAACGAGGAAACTATCATCACTCTGGGCTTTTTCCCTTTTGTACATGCATCAAATTTGATTATTGAGTCCATATAAAAAGAAATCCATCTATCGAGATACTTGGGTACCTAGCCATTGTACTTGCCAGTTCTATAGGAATTCTTTTCAGATACATGGTTCATCAATATGCTAAACTAAAAAACTTCTGGGTGTCAGGTACAACCGATAATGCATCCCTTACAATAACTCAGGTACAATACATTCATCAACTTCATGATTGTACATTGTTTGAGATTGGCCTTTTTTCAAGAGCCTCCCAAATACTATCAATAACTTGACAAGATTAAAACATCAACCTCTTTGGAAACATCGTTCAAAAAATCTTCTCAAGTTAAGTGGGTAGGGACAAAGAAAAATAGGGGAGATGTACAAGACCAACCCCACCTTTTTCTATTACCAAAAAACACTTCACAACAAATTTGTGACCACTTTACATCCCAAAATCTTACTCTCAACTACATGCAAACTTCTAGTATTGAAAACACTAATTTAATGTCTTTCCACTTATTTGAAACCACCTTTTTAATGACATTCATAGTGAGCATAGTTTGACTCTTTGATCCACTATGTCCTCTTAGCAACTAACATAACCTTATCTTTATCTTGGGGTTGGCTTCACCCATTCGACAATCTCCTCTAGCTGATCAACAACTAATCTCCTCTTGTCTGTAGTGGTATTCAAAGATTTATGACTTATTTTCATCATTGTTTTGTTCCCACACAATAGTTTCCTTTTATCTTCACATTAAAGACTTTTCAATTCTCCTAGCAACAAACAAAACCCCTTTCTATTCTGCAAAAAACATCAATCTTATTTTGCTCCAACTCTATCAGCAATCTCAACAATCTTGGTAGTTTCTCCAAATGGGTAGTTGAACTCAGCAATCAATCTCTTGCGAAATCTACTACAATGAAAAACATTCATACTTCTCAACTGACTATCATGAACCTTACGCTTTGATACATTTTTAAAAACCAAACATAGAGGAGAAACCCAAATATGGGCTCTACTAATCACAGGTCCAATCCATTGCATTTATAAGAAAATACATAATAAATGTCAAGTGCACTATTGATCAAATTTAGATGCAACATTAATGGTGGATGGTGATGAGAAGCTTGCATGTGAAGCTCTTGGGTGTGTGTAACTTTCACTTGGTTTGTGCCGACAATAGACAGTTGGTTGTGATAATTAATTTATCTCATTTAACAAAATCTCCTAGTCAAAAGGTTGGGATTTTCAACAATTGTTGTTTAATACCAATACATTTAAGGGTTTCATCTTGCATTTGTTACTAGGCCCTGGGTTTCTAGATACAATTGTAATGATTTTTGTTTTCATAATTTCATTATTCTTGGCCATTGCAATGCTCCATTTATATTGACAGGGTGAGTGAGTATTCAAAGGGAGTGTTCTTGGCCTACAATTTGAATCAGCTATATTTTCTTAAGGAATTCATCTATGCATCCTTCATTGTTAGCTATTCATAGTAATGAATAGAAAACAATAGTAACAACAATTATATTTTTCCATGGTCAAGTATTGAGGAGTTGTAGGAAACTACAAACTACCATTGAATAGAATACTGTTATGCTTTAAAAATTGTCTTATTATTAATTTATGTTTCAATAAGTTGTTGGAAATATTATCTTAATAAATGAATAAATTTATTTACATATGTTAAAATATAATAATTAATATTATTATAAGAATAATACAATGTTTTGTAACCATGTTTCATTTAGGGAATCAAACTTTAAAGCAACAAAGGAGTGAGAGAGGAAACATAGAAGAAAGAAAGTTGTTTTCAAGGAGGGGCAGATGGGATTTAGGAAAACACCATAGTTACCCCACTATTGGGGATGTGGGATAGAGGGTTTAAGCTTGTGGTATAAGGTAATCATTATTAGAATTCTTATAGAATATTTATTTAATATATCAGAGTGTTGATTTTATGATGAATACTTTGTAGTGAAACAGAGTAACACTCTGTATATGTTGCAATTTGTACTTCTTTAATTGGAGTTGGTGCTCCCAAATTTGTGGAGGGGTTGGTTTTCCTATGGTTGGTGTCCTAAATGTAGTTAGTGAGACTTTTTTATTTTCAGTGAGACTTGGAGTTGGTGCTCCTGAATTTTTCCCAATAAGGCTTAGAGTTGGTGCTCATAAATTGTAACCAGTGAGGTTGCTAGAGAGGCTTAATAAAATTCTCTTTAATAGTGGTTTTTCACCCTTTAAGAGTTTTCCACTCAAATATTGGTGTCATATGATGTGCATCTTTATCTTTTGTATTCTATGATTTGATACATTTTTTGGTATGTATTTATACTTTTAAGATGGCTTCTATAAACAGGACTATTGGGTTGTTTCCTTAATTGTAGAGTTTCATTTGATAAATAAGTTGAATTTTGTTGACCATTGAATCATCACCATCCCCCTCTCAATGGTCTAAGGTATCCCAACAATGTGGTCATGGATTTGTACCTTGGATGAGTGTAGAGTCAAATTTGGGAGTGGCTCTTAATGGGGGGACCATAGTACAAAGTGGCCACCAGGTCAACCCATTAGAGAGTTGGTTAGTCGAGTGAAAACATAATTTAAAATGAATGGGCATAACCTAGTAATAATAATATGGTATGTGATTCCTTGTGTGTGCCTATGGTACTCTCATAGACTAAGGACACATTGGTAGAAGGCTCGACATATCCAACAAATCAAACATCCTCGTCACTATGAGATGGTTGCTTAGTTGTGCATGAGTTACGATGTAGCTAGGAAATGACTCATTCCACTACCTAATCCTTGGCTATGTGATGACACTTCCATTCCCAGACTTTGAATCCATCTATTTTTGTATAGGCTGAGAAATAACCTTGAACCCTATGATGTCATGTGTTTTTGATGACCTTATTATGATGTTATGTTATCTCTTGTTGAGTATTTTCCATCTAGTGATTGTGCTCCTTGTGCTAGTTGTATATTGATGCATGTGTTACATTGGCTAGTGTGTGTGCTTGGGCCACCATTCATAAGCATAATGGGGAGGACCAAAGGGTACCTTGTGGTTGGGTGACATGACCAACCCCAATTGTGGACCAGTGTACATGTATCAAGTGGTCTCAAGATGATTCTCTTTACCTACATTTTATTATGATGATAACTTGATGTAAATTATATTATTGTATTGTTGTTGAATGAGGTTTATTTATGTTATTGCTCTGCTGCTTGATTTGTCTTGAAAAATAATAGGCAGGGTTCATATATTAGCTTTATTTTAGAGGGTCCAAGACTTTTCATGTTGTTAATTATTGCATTTATTATATATTTTATCAAAGAGGGTTCATGATTCAAAAATTGAATTTGTTTTAGGTCCCAAAATCAAGTTTCAAGGTTAGGGAGCTAGTATAGTGCATGCACCTGTACTTGTTAAACATGAATGTTGAATATGTCTGATGGGGGATTATTCTAGTAGTGTTAGAATAGTAGCATGTTGCATTCATGATTGTGCTTGTCATTGATGTCAACACATTGATTTTACTAAAGATTAGCAGAGAAGTGGACAGTGTTTGAATTAGCACACATGGATAAATTTAGATGAGGTTATGCGGCATTGAGGACATGTTCCTTATGGTGTCTTAATATTATGGTTAAGAGAATGTACGAAAACTCAATTATTTATGTTAGTTATGAGTAATCTAGTGGAAACTGTACATTCTGTCAGTGTTCCTAAGAAGCAGCTTGTAATAATCAGATTATATCTCCTAACAGGGATAGAATCTAGACATGAGAAGTTATACAGAGGTTGAATAGATTACGGAGGTGACTTGGATGAGACAAGATAGTCAGAGGATGCATGTGTGAATATTTATTAAGTTTGTGAGCTGATAGTTTTATGTGGTTATGAAAATATTATGTAACATGTAATGTTTTATATTTTGTAATTGGTTAAGCTTAATTGGCTGACTCAATTATGAAATATTGTGCACGGTATAAAGGAAGAATTGTTTTCCTTGATTGATATGTGAGATGATATATGGTATGTAAGATGTGAAGAGGAGATAATGTGAATTAGTGATGCGAAGTGAGAAGATATGATACTGAGATCTGGTAAAGAATCTAGTGTGTAGTAGCACAGACAAATGAGAGAAGATAAGTTGTTGAGATCAGTAATTATTGGTATTATTCTATTTGGATAATACAAAGATCAATTGGATAGTTTGTTCAGTGATATTTCCCCTAAAGCTGTTTGGACAGTGGATCCTTATGCCTTCCTTAAACTCCTAACAAGGTTAGAATCTTTTAACAAGGATTCAAAGTCTCCTAATAGGGACTAATATGTACTGAATGTATTTTATAAGACTCCTAACAAAGTCCATCCTCTCACAAGGAATTTTCATATTAGTACATCTTTTGTGGGTACCATCCCCACTGGGGTTTACTCTCTGATAAAGAGGTTCCCTAGTTAACATATCTTGTGTCATTGTGTATGATTATCTTTTAATGGTTGTTGTTTATGTTGATTACATGTTTAAGATCTAATAAGGTTATTAAAAATCTTTTTTATCAGATAACTGATTCAAACCCCCCCCTCTCAGTTATCTTGGTGGACTTTAATTTCTAACAATTGGTATCAGAGTGGTAGGTCCTTGAAAGAAAATTTTAACAGCTTAAGGAGATCTATGGAAAGTCATTTCAGAAAAGAAAGTCCTAAGTTTGATGGAGTTAATTATGAAAGCTGGAAAGAAAAGATGAAGACACATCTACTGTGTCTAGGACCAAGATATTGGTTGATTACAAAGAATGAAAAGACTATCATTGAAGAAGATGAAATTGAAGACTACACTGAGAAAGAAAGAGATCTATTTATGTGTAACATACTTGCCAGAGAAGCACTTTTGTCAGCCCTTCCTGAGAATGAATACAGTCAGGTAAAAAATCTAAAGACATCTCATGAAATTTGGTTAGCTTTGGAATCTACTTTTGAAGGTGATAAACATGCTAAGAGAATCAGATTACAAAATTGGATATGTTTATTTCAAGGAGCAAAGATGATGGAAGATGAATTTTTTAGAAGTTATATTGGTAGAATATCAAAGATTGTTGTAGGTATCAAGGCTTGTGAAGGAAACAAGACTGAAGATGAAATCATATGGAAGATCTTAAAAACTCTGACTCCAGTGTTTAAGCACACATCACAGATGATTGAACAAGTCATACCTTGTACTAAAACATTCACCAGAGAAATCCTTCTTGGAAGATTAGAAGCAGCAGAGATAGGTTTGAGACAATTTGGAGATTTTCCCAGAATTGAAACTGCATTTAGTGCACTTAGTGTTCACCCTACTTTTCAAGAAGTGCAAGTATCAGTGGAGACTATGCCAGTAGTAGTAGATCTAAGACTAAAAAAACAAAAAGATTGAAGAAGGAATTGCCTTGCTTGTAAAAAGAGAACCAGAAGGTAAGAAAATTTTTAAATGTTGGACATGTCAAGAATATGGTCATTTTGCATCTAACTTTCCTAAGAGAGTGAAGAAATATAAGAAAAACTTTAAGCCTAGAAGACCTAACGAATGTTACTATGCTAATGATGAAGAATTTGAAGCTAGCATTGAGAAATTCCTAAGTGAAAGTGATAATGAAAGTGATGATATAGGATTTGTTGCAATAAAAGAAGAAAATTTTGAAATTGAAGTTAGAGAAGAAAAAGCTTTAGTATCTCAAGTTGAAAATAAAACTGATTAGATCATAGACAATAGTTGTTCACATCATATGATTGGCGATATGAAAAAATTTATAAAGTTTAACAATTATGATGGAGGAATTGTTAGAGTTGGAAATGATGCACCTTGCCAAATAAAAGGAATAGGATCTATTACTCTTGATGGAAAGACTAACACTGATGATGTTTAATTTGTGGATGGAGTGAAACATAATCTTTTAAGTGTTGGATAGTTAGTTGACAAGGGATATCATTTGGTTTGTTGAGAAGACTTGTGTGATCAAGGATAAGAATGGTAAGACGATTGGAACATGAGAAAGAACCAGAGGTAATGTATTTCAGTTGAATCCTACTAAGATGACATGTTTGATTACTAAAATTGATGATAGTTGGCTATGGGACAAAAAGTTTTGTCACATGAACTTTGATAACATTGTGAAAGCAAGTACCACATTTGCAGTAAGAGATTTGCCTAAAATTATGAAACCTTCTAACATGGTATGCAAAGAATGTGTTATGGCAAAGCAGAAAAGAAGTTCTTTTCCCAGTAAGAAGTTCACCACAATAGAAAAATTGGAAATTATTCATACAGATCTGAGTGGTCCCACAAGGACTAGAGGATTCTATGATGAAAGGTATTTTATGATTCTTCTTGACGATTTTACTAGAATGATGTGGGTAGCATTTCTAAAAGAAAAATTAGAAGCATATGATAAGTTTAGACTGCTTAAAAACAAAGTTGAGAATGAATGAGGAATGAAGTTTAAATATTTAAGATCTAATGGAGGTGGAGAATTTACTTCAAAAGAATTTAATACTTTTTGTGAATTGAATGACATTAAGAGACAACTCTCAGCCCCTAGAACCCCTGAGAAAAATGGTATTTCTGAAAGAAGAAACATATCAGTAACTGAGGCAGCAAGAGCTATGTTGTTTGAGAATGATATAGAGAAGACATTTTGGAGAGAAGCAATGAATACAACAACATATACAATGAATAGAGTACAAATCAGAGTAGACACAGACAAGAATCATTATGAATTATGGTTTGGACATACACCATCAGTAAAATATTTTAGAATCTTTGGAAGTAAGTGTTATATTAAGAGAGATGATGACATCGGTAAGTTTGATCTGAGAAGTGATGAAGGTATATTTCTTGGTTATTCATTGAAAAGAAAAGCTTATAGAGGTTATAACAAGAGAACTAAGACTATTGTTGAAAGTGAAAATGTTAAAGTAGATGAGAAGTTTAGAATTCAAGAAATAATACTTGATTATGATTTAGATGAAGAAGTTTGCACTAAAGTTGATCAAGAAAATCTTGAATTATTTTATGAAACTGACAATGATTTGCAGAATGAGATTCATATTGAGGAACCTAGAGAAGAACCAAGACCATAACATATAACTAAAGAAACAATTAAGATAGCAACACCTAATAATAATTTGATAAGGAATCATCCTACTGATCAGATTATTGGAAGCAAAGAAAAGGGAGTTATGAAAATAAATAAGGTACAAGAAGAACTATGTTTGATTTCTCAAATTGAACCTAAGACTATTGATGAAGCTTGTAAAGATAACAATTAGATTCAAGAAATTAAGGAAGAATTAGATCAGATTGAAAAGAATAATACATGGAAATTGGTCCCTAGACCTAAGGCCAAAAATGTTATAGGAACTAAATAGGTTTTCAGAAACAAGATAAAGTTGTAAGAAACAAACAAAGATTGGTATGTAAAGGATACTCACAACAAGAAGGAATTGATTATGAAGAAACTTTTGCACCTATTGCAAGAATTGAGGTAGTAAGAATGTTTTTATCCTATGCAGTTTATAAGAAATTTAAAGTATATCAAATGGACGTGATGTCAGCATTTCTGAATGGAGAATTGGAAGAAGAAGACTACATTAAGAAACCTGAAGATTTTCCTTTGACTCAAGAAGGAGACATGGTATGCAAATTGAACAAAGCTTTATGTGGACTAAAACAAGCACCTAGAACTTGGTATGCAAGATTGGACAAATATTTAGTAAAATTGGGATTTGCTAAAGGCACCGCAGATAGTAATGTGTATATAAAAGAAATTGATAATGGTTTATTGATTGTAGTTATTTTTGTTGATGATATAATCTTTGGAAGTGAAGATGAAGCAAGTGATAAATTTTTTGATGAAATGGAGAAAGAATTTGAGATGAGCATGATTGGAGAAATGAATTTTTTTTCTAGGATTACAGATTGTGCAAAACAGTGATGGCATTTTCTTATCTCAGACTAAGTATCTAAAAGAATTATTCCAGAGATTTGGTTTGGAAAGTTTTAAGCCTGTTGGTACACCTATGGTAACTAGCCATAAGATATCCAGCACAGATGAGACCCTTGGAATTGAATAAAGAAAGTACAGATCTATGATTGGATGTTTGCAATATTTAACTCATACTAGACTAGATATATCACATGTAGTTGGGATTGTTGCAAGATTTCAAGCTGATCCTAAAGAATCACTCTATGCAATAGTAAAAATAATATTTTAGTATTTGAAAGGCACAACTAACTATGGGTTGTGGTATGATAAATCAAATGATTTTACCCTATGTCCATATACAAATGCAGATTTTTGAGGTAGTGTGGATGACAAAAAGAGTACAAGTGGTGGAGCATTTTTTCTTGGAGGAAGATTGGTTTCTTGGCTAAGCAAGAAACAAAATTGTATCTCACAGAGCACAACAGAAGCAGAATATGTAGAAGCAGCAAATAATTGTAACCAGATAATATAGATGAAACAAATGTTGAAGGATATTGGAATCAAATTCAATGAGACTTTTATCATATAGTGTGATAACACCAGTACAGTAAGTATGTCTAATAATCTTGTATTACATTCTAAAACAAAACATATAGAGATCAAATATCATGTTGTAAGAGAGAAAGTTCTAGAAAAAGAAGTCAGACTTGAGTATATTAGTAAAAAGGAGAAGATTGCATATATATTTACAAAGCCCTTACCTAAAGATACATTTGAGTATTTGAGAGGTATGCTTGGGGTTATGCCCCAACCTACTCTTGAGTAGTGATGCAAAAAGTTGCATCAGTCCAGTGGTATAAGAGAACTATTTTTTTGGACTGTATGTTGATGCTTCCTCTATGGGGGAGTATCTGAGTTTTTGAGATGATTCATCAAGGACTCTTTTCATGAAAGATATTTTCAAACAGTGTCTTTGGACATTTGAGCTTGTATTGGATTGACTTAATGATGTTTGCTTTGTCATTGATGTCAATGCACTACAACATTTGGGGTCAAATTTTGACGCCAATTTGCAATGCCACTATAATTTGTGTATGTTTTTTGTGTTTTTTTTTGCAAGTGCCCCAATGGTGTCATAATAGTGATGCTATTGTCATAATTGCAACACCCATTTGGTTATAAACAAAAAAAGAAAAGAAAAAGGAAGTGTCATTTTTAATTTGTGAATCGAAGAGCTGCTGCGAAGATGACATTGCATTTCTGCGTGGCATGAAGAGGGCATCCAAGTTTGGCGTGCACGAGCGAAGAGGCCGACACCATTTGGGAAGAGAGCACTGGCACTTGAGGTAGACATTTGAGCTTTGTCTTCTTATTAACTCAATTTCAGTGGCATTGTTTATTTGATAGCATTGTTAATAGTGGCATTGTTTACATCTTAATTAGAATTTGGAATGCTCAATGACCCGCGAGTTTTGAGAGCTAGGGCATCATTGCTATTACCTTCAAGTCATTGTGTGAAGTGTTTGATCTCTTTTTATTTGTTTTGTTGTTGATATTCACTATGTGGTACTCCCTGTTTGTGATCATTTCACGAGGAAACATCTTGATGGATCACGGGCTGCAAGCTAGGGCATCATACATTGTTTATGAGTTCACTATTTAATACTTGCATTGTTTACATCTTATCATTTGGAATGCTTGATGACCCACGAGCTTTGAGAGCTAGGGAATCACTTCTATTACCTTCAAAGCATTGTGTGAAGTGTTTGATCTCTCTTTATTTGTTTTGTTGTTGATATTCACTATGAGGTACTCCCCGCTTATGATCATTTCATGAGGAAATGTCTTGATGGCTCACAGGCTGCAAGCTAGGGCATCATACATTGTTCATGAGCTCAATGTTTAATACTGGCATTGTTTACATCTTTTCATTTGGAATGCTTGATGACCTACGAGCTTTGAGAGCTAGGGCATCATTTCTATTACCTTCAAGGCATTATGTGAAGTGTTTGATCTCTCTTTATTTGTTTTGTTGTTGATATTCACTATGTGGTACTCCCCGCTTATGATCATTTCATGAGGAAATATCTTGATGGCTTGCAGGCTCCAAGCTAGGGCATCATACATTGTTCATGAGCTCATTGTTTAATACTGGCATTGTTTACATCTTTTCATTTGGAATGCTTGATGACCTATGAGCTTTGAGAGCTAAGGCATCATCTCTATTACCTTCAAGGCATTGTGAGAAGTGTTTGATCTCTCTTTATTTATTTTGCTATTGATATTCACTATGTGGTACTCCCTATTTATGATCATTTCATGAGGAAATGTCTTGATGGCTTGCAGGCTGCAAGCTAGGGCATCATACATTGTTCATGAGGTCACTGTTTAATACTGGCATCATGCAAACATACATTAATACATTTACTATTTTGAATTTGAGCTTGGACATCATGCAATGTTATTTTTGTCATTGTATGCTTGCTGCTATTGTGCACCATATATTGTTTTATACACTATTTATTTCATTGAGACCATGAGCTTGGCATTTGTAATGTATTTTATGTTATTGGATCAATGCTACCATGTTGTTGAGTCTGCGTATGGCTTGAATATGCACATGCATAATTGTAGATGAGGATTGGTAATATCATTCTAGGCATTGCTTAGATCCTTTGGATCTAACCCCATCTTTTCCTTCTTTGTAGGTTTTGGATCATACAAGAGCATACTGGATTGAACCCCGGGTCAACACTTTATTACTTCAGGCAATGTTTGGTACCTTCATTATTTATGTTCATCCACTTATGTATGTTTGCATTCATTCATATTCTTCTGAAAGTTGGCTATTAGTGACCATATAGGACCATTCTTGATGTTTTTGGGTCATTTGATGAAAAGATGTAAATAGGGACATCAATAATAAAATAGGGATATCTTCATAGGGATATATTAAGATTAATATCGTAATTAAAAAAATTACATAGTGGCATTCAGATTAAGTACAATATGAATTCACATGTCTTTAATTATGATACACTTTTGAAATTATCACTCATTGGGCATTTGACAATTCAATATATAAGTATCAGAATATAAACTATTGCAAAAGGAAGAAACCCATATGTGTTTATCATCATTTAATACAAAATATAAAAGTATTCCACAGACACACAGTTGCTATTATAACAACCATCCTCTAATCCCATGGTGTACTAGTCTCAAGGTAAGAACAATTTACTTAAGCCATCATATAAGTATCATCCTAAAGTTTAAATAGACATTGACTATGGATATACAACACTGAGCCATAATAAATTATAAAGTTTCACTGCAATTTCTATGTCCACTTACAATAATAAATTACAGAGTTTCACTGCAATTTCTATGTCCACTGCCATTAAAATATATCACTCTTGTTATATAATGTATATGCATACTTGTTTAAAATGCCATACTTGTTTCTCTTAAATATTATTACCATTTCACTCAAATTTACATGACATTAAAACCAAGCCCAAAATGTATACATATGTGTAAGTATAGGAGAAGCTGGATTCTGCAACTATTGAAAAAAAAAAACTATACCAATAGCAGCTTACGAGAAACTATACTTGTGCTTACCACACCATACCTCAACATCATAATGCTTATCATTTTCAAGCTTGAGCGAAGCTTCTTACCACGCACTGTTCATAGATTTGTATGCAATGCTGATTTAGGCTAGAGGTAAACTACACATGTCATGTAAACAACATAGTTGAATGCAATCTCTTTTGCACATTTTCAAGAGTTTTCCTACCAATACAAGCGTAAATAATGCATTTAACGTAATCTATGAACAATGTGTGGTATGAAGTCTCGTTGAAGCTTGAAATATATCCATTCCTCATGTTATTGTCAAAAATAAATTTAAATATTTCTCAAAACATTTATTCTTGTAGAATTAAGATATCCTTATCTCAATAATAAAACAATCTTCCATAATAGATTTTGAATCACATTAACACACACCCATGTTCTGTAGCATAGTTTGTTTTAGAAGTGTATGGCTGATGTCCCTATTTTGAAGTGTTTGATCATTTCTATTACCTTCAAGGCATTGTGTGAAGTGTTTGATCTCTCCTTATTTGTTTTGTTGTGCATATACCTTCTTTGATCAACTCTGATATACACAAGTGATGAACATTCATATTTTCTTAAGCAGTACTTTGAGCTTTCCTTCAACACATGTACTATTGTGAAAATCATCACAAGTCCATTTATTGCGGGAAAGCTCACAGTACACATGTCTGGATGACATTGTTTACATCTTAGCATTTGGAATGCTCGATGACCTGCGAGCTTTGAGAGCTAGGACATCGTTGCTATTACCCTCAAGGAATTGTGTGAAGTATTTGATCTCTCTTTATTTGTTTTGCTATTGATATTCACTATGTGGTACTCCCTATTTATGATCATTTCATGAGGAAATGTCTTGATGGCTCGCGGGCTGCAAGCTAGGGCATCATGCATTGTTTATGAGCTCACTATTTGAGCAACTCATGTCCCTATTTGATTGGCCGATGCTCTGTTTGTTATATTGAGTTTACATCATATATTTAGTCTTAATAAATATCTTATAAAATAACATAAAACTAACCCAAAATACTTTGTCTTAATAAAATATTAATAAAACAATATATTTAGTCTCAATAAAATCTTATAAAACAACATATATTGTGTGAAGTGTTTGATCTCTCTTTATTTGTTTTGCTATTGATATTCAATATGTGGTACTCCCTGCTTATGATCATTTCATGAGGAAAAGTCTTGATGGCTCGCGGGCTACAAGATAGAGCATCATACATTGTTCATGAGCTCACTGTTTAATACTAGCATTGTTTACATCTTTTCATTTGGAATGCTTGATAACCTGCGAGCTTTGAGAGCTAGGGCATCATTTCTATTACCTTTAAAGCATTGTGTGAAGTGTTTGATCTCTCTTTATTTGTTTTGTTGTTGATATTCACTATGTGGTACTCCCCATTTATGATCATTTCATGAGGAAATGTCTTGATGGCTTGTGGGCTGCAAGCTAGGGCATCATGCATTATTTATGAGCTCACTATTTGAGCATCTCATGTCCATATATATGTACTTCAAAGGAGGAATTATGAAATATAGTTGTAGGTAGTTATCTCTTCTATAATGATGGAAGAGTGAAAGGTAATGATCAATGAGGTTACTGCTATTAGATCATACAGTAACACACTTACTGTTTTGAATTTGAGCTCGAACATCATGCAATGTTATTGTTGTCATTGCATGCTTACTGCTGTTGTGCACCATATATTGTTTTATACACTGTTTATTTCATTGAGACTGTGAGCTTGGTTTTTCTTTATGAAGTGTATGGCTTGACTATGCACATGCGTAATTGTAGATGAGGATCAGTAATAGGATGCCATTCATTGCTTAGATATTTTTTATCTAACCCCCATCTCTCTTTTCTTTGCAGGTTCTGGATCACACAGGGGCACACTAGATTCATACCTAGGTCAAAAATTCATCACTTCAGGCAATGTCTGGCACCCTTATTATTTATGTTCATCCTATTATGTATGCCTATACTCTTGCATTTTCTTCTGAAAGTTATTTTCCTTGTATAGTATAAACAAGTTATTTTTTATATATATACATGTAATCTTTAGATGCAAAAATTTATTTTCCTTTACATGTATCTTTTCATGAAATGAACACAAATTAAACAAGATCATCTAATAATGAAAACTAGGGAACTATAATCACTCATCTAGTAATTAGTTCCCCAAACCATTACTAAGGATTGAACATAAGTCTAAGTCCCCAAATCTATTGTTCTATGTGTATAAAAAAAAATATGGTGCACAACAGAAGCAAGCATGCAATGGCAACAATAACATTGCATGATGCCCGAGTTCAAATTCAAAGAAGTAAGTGTATTAATGTATGATCTAATAGCAACAACCTCATTGATCATTACCTTTCCCTCCTCCATCATTATAGAAGAGATAAATACCTACAACTAGGGCATCATGCATTTTTTATGAGCTCACTATTTGAGCACCTCATGTCCCTATTTGATTGGCCAGTGCTCAAACATTGAGCTCATAAATTGTGACACCCATTTGGTTATAAACAAAAAAAAAGAAAAAGAAAGTGTCATTTTTAATTTGTGAATTTGAAGAGTTGTCTGGAAGATGACATTGCACTTTTGCGTGGCGTGAAGAGGTCATTCAAGTTTGGCGTGCCCAAAGAGGTCGACACCATGTGGGAAGAGGGCACTGGCACTTGAGGTAGACATTCGAGCTTTGTCTATTTGATCATAAACAGGGAGTACCACATAGTGAATATCAACAACAAAATAAATAAATAGAGAGATCAAACACTTCACACAATATATGTTGCTTATAGCTCACAGTCAACTACAATAGCTCACAGTCTCAATGAAATAAACAGTGTATAAAACAATATATGGTGCACAACAACAACAAGCATGCAATGACATCAATAATATTGCATGATGCCAGAGCTCAAATTCAAACCAATAAGTGTATTAATGTATGATCTAATAGCAACAACCTCATTGATAATTACCTTTCACTCCACAATTATAGAAGAGATAACTACCTACAAATAAGGCTTCATGCATTGTTTATGAGCTCACTATTTGAGCACCTCATTGTTAGGAATAAGGTGTCTCAACCTTGGATAATTCCTATTCTTATTATTTGTTTTGTAAAATGTATTTCTTGCAAATAATGTTGACATGTCAGCATCTTGAATTGTGTCTAAGGAGATCATGGCTAAAATGGTTATGACGGATTCCTATGACACGTAAGAGCTATGTCAGGAAGATTCAATGACAGGTGAAGACGTGGCAATTGATAAATTTGAGTACTGTACACTCTTCCCCAATCGTGGGGTTCTTGCCCCGAAAAATTGTTTGGGGTTCCTATTTTCTCGGAGAATGGTAAAACCCTAATACGGTTATTTTTGGGAGTAGCCCTAAAAAGTGAAGCGCATGATATAAGCTTTTTTAGGGTTGCGAAGAGTAGTGATGTGAGTGTATGTTTGGAACATTTTTATGTTGATGTGATTTGTCTTCAAGGTTTTGGAAATCTTCTGAAAGAACCTGCATTGCAAGTGTATTGTAAGCTGTAATAGTTTTGATCAATACATTGTGTAGGTTTTGGAGTGCTGGGGTTTTTACCGAAAGGTTTCCCCATGGTATATCATTTTGTCATTCTCTATTTTTTTTGTATGCATGGTATGTGGTTGCAATATCTTTGTTAAAGTAGTTAACAAATCTAAAATTGTAAGGATTTATAAGAATTTGCACAATACTCTCCTATAGAGATTAGCGTAGGAAGTTGTTTCCGCACCTGAGTTTCCTTACAAGTGGTACCAGAGCTTGATCAACTTTTGATCCTAGTTGTTGGGTAGGGTTTTTTGAGCTGATCTCAAGTTTGAGTGGGAGTTTTTTGTAGAGCATTTTAAATCTTATTTGCAGATTGAGATGGCAAGTTCATCATATGGAAGAATGGAGGTGGAGAAATTTAATAGCACTAATTTTGAGTTGTGGAAACTCAAGATGGAAGACATGTTGGAAGATCGTGACCTATGGGAAGTGACTTCAAGTGCTACAAGACCAGCAACTATAGCTCAAGCAGATTGGGATATCAAAGACCATAAAGCTAAGGGTCTCATAAGACTTTGTTTAACCGATGCAGTTCTTCTGAATGTTCTAGATGAGAAAACCGCAAATAGTTTGTGAGAAAGACTTGTGGTCATGTATCAGGCCAAATCTCTAGTGAACAAGTTGTTCCTGAGGAAGAATTTGTACTCTCTATGAAGGGAGAAAGGTGGATCCTTAATGGAACATTTAAATGCATTTAATCTGCTGGTTGCACAGTTGACATCAGCTGGTGTCAAGTTAGAGGAGGAGGACCGTTGCTACACACTTTTGTGTTCTTTACCAGATTCATGGGACCATCTTCTGATGGCTCTCGGAAGTACTTTAGTCACCTTCAAAATGGATGATGTGGTGTCTTCACTGCTATCAGACGAGATGCAGAGAAAGGCTTCCGTTTCAGAAAAAGAAGCCCTTGCTGTTTGTGGGAGATCCACTGAAAGAGGGAAGAAAAATGACAATAAGTCTGACAATAAGGGTAGATCCAAATCCCATGGGAAGTCAAAGACTTCCAATAAGTCCAAGGAAAAATGTTGGAACTGTGATAAATCTGGGCACTTCCATAAAGACTGCAAAGAGCCGAAGAAAAAGAAGAAAGGTTTAGATTTAGCTTCAAAAAGATCTCAAGAAGATGGTGATGCATTCATCACAGCTTTGGTAGCCCATGCATCTGATGATGTGTGGTTGCTTGAATCAGGTGCATCTTTTCACATGACCTCTAATCGAAATTGGTTCTCAAAATATGAAGAGTTTGATGGTGGAAAGGTGTACTTGGGTGGTGATTCTCACCTAAAGATAGTTGGCGAGGAAGGGTCACTGTCAAATTTCCTAATGGATGAGTAAAGGGAATCAATGGAGTTATGCACATTTCAGGTTTGGCATGAAACCTATTATTTGTAAGTATGTTGAATGATGTAGGTGTGCAAGTTGTTTTTTCGAAAGAAGGATGCAAGATGATGAGAGGATCGATAGTGCTTGCAAGGGGTACTAGGAGAGGTACCTTATTTCAGCTAGATGCATGTATCCCTCTATGTAATAGTTCTTCATCCTCACCATCTGAACAAGTAGTGAAGAAGTCTATGGCTATTGGTTCTGATGGTAGTGCAAACACTTTGGAAGGTAAGCTTCCTGCAGAAAAGACAATGTTGTGGCATATGAGATTTGGCCGCATTGGTGAAAAGGGTCTCAGAACCTTGAAAAATAAAAATCTCATTGAGGGGTTAAATGATTGCAATCTGGAGTTTGACTTCTGCGAACATTGTGTCTATGGTAAAAAAAATCGTGTTCAGTTTTACTCTAGTTCTCACAAATCTTCTGATGTTTTGGATCTTATTCATTCTGATGTATTTGGTCCTGTAAAAGTTCCTTCAATCTCCAAGTCTATATTTTTTGTATCTTTCATAGATGATTACAGTAGAAGGATGTGGATTTATTTCCTTAAAAGTAAGACACAAGTGTTTAGTCGGTTCAAGGAATTTAAAGCTCTTGTAGAGAATCAGACTAGTAAGAAGATTAAGTGTGTGAGAACTGACAATGGTGGTGAGTTTTGCTCAGCAAAGTTTGAACAGTTCTGTAAAGAACAAGGTATCGAGAGGCATAAGACAACTCCTTATACCCCATAGCAAAATGGAGTTGCAAAGAGAATGAACAGGACACTGATGGAGAAGGCTAGGAGTATGCTTAGTGGAGTTGGTTTAGAACAAAGGTTGTGGGCCAAAGCTGTGGCCACTGCTTGCTATCTGGTTAACAGATCTCCTACATCAGCCCTTGTTGGTAAGACACCCATGGAGGTGTGGTTTGGTAAGAAGCCTTCAATTAGACATCTTCATGTTTTTGGTTGTGAAGCTTATGCACATGTTCCAAAGGAGAAAAGATCTAAGTTGGAAAACAAAGCTGTTAAATGTATTTTCATCGGATAGAGTGCTGGTGTGAAAGGATACAAGCTTTGGGATCCTATGACTAGTTAGGTGTTGTATAGTAGAAATGTTATTTTTAGAGAGCTAACATCTTCTCCTATTGTGCTACAACCAGATGAAAAAGAAAAGGAAAAAGATGTTGTTCAGTTGCCTCCTACCCTTGAGAAGACTGAACAAAGAGACCATGTTGGGCCTAATAATGAGGAGAGCTCTAGCAGCTCTGATAGTTCAGAAGAAGAGGAAGAACATCCTCAACCAAAGCCCTTGAGAGATCCATGAGAGAAAGAAAGCAACCAGAAAGGTTTGGTTATTCTATGTTAGATTTCAGTTGTTGTTTTTCTTTGATTACTAACACCGATGAGCCTAGATCTGTGAAAGAGGCTTTGGGCATGGAAGATGCAGGTTCCTGGATTGAGGCTATGGATGATGAGATGGCTTCATTGGAGAAAAAAAAACTTGGGACCTTGTACCTTTGCCTAAAGGGAGAAAATCTGTTGGCTGTAAATGGGTGCTCAAGAAGAAATTCTATGCAGATGGCAGTGTTGAAAGGTACAAAGCTAGATTGGTTGCAAAGAAATATTCACAGGTAGAGGGAATAGATTATGGTGAAATATTATCTCCTATTGCAAAGTTGACATCCATTAGATTTCTATTATCTCTTGCTGCATCATATGATTTAGAGATAGAACAGATGGATGTGAAGACAACTTTCCTTCATGGTGATTTGGAGGAAGAGATTTATATGTCACAGCCTAAGCACTACATTGTTAAAGGTAAAGAATCCTTAGTTTGCAGATTAAAGAAATCTCTATATGGTTTGAAGCAATCTCCTAGGATGTGGTACCTTAAGTTTGATGCCTTTGTGTTGTCAATTGGATTTGTAAGATCAAAATCAGATCATTGTGTTTATTTTAGAGTTGAAAATGATTGCCTTCTTATTGCTGCATTATATGTTGATGATATGTTGTTGTTTGGGAAGGGTAAGGGTATGATTTTTGATTTTAAATCTCAGTTGTCAACACATTTTGAGATGAAAGATCTTGGGGCAGCTAGGTACATCTTGGGTATGGAAATCAGTAGAGACAAGTCTAACAGAAAACTTTGGTTGAGTCAGAGTAAGTATGTGAAGTTTGTGTTGGACAGGTTCAGCATGGCAAATTGTAGACCACTATGTGTTCCTATTTCTGTGGGAACAAAGTTATCTATAGATGATTGTCCAAAATCTCCTAGTGAGGTGGAGGACATGAGTAGAGTACCTTATGCTAGTGCAGTTGGTAGTCTTATGTATGCTATGGTCTGTCCTAGACCAGACATTGCCCAAGCAGTGGGAGTCCTGAGTTAGTTTATGGCTAACCCTAGATGGGTACATTGGGATGTAGTTAAGTGAGTATTCAGATATTTGAGGGGTACATCAGATTACTCCATATGTTATCATGGTAACTCTTCTGGATCTCCGCATTCAGTTTGTATTCATGGGTTTGTGGATTCAGATTGGGTAGGTGATATTGACAGCAGGAGATCCACCAATGCTTATGTGTTCACTATGTTTGGTGGTGCCATTAGTTGGATGAGTAAGCGACAACCTTTGGTTTCTTTGTCCACTATAGAAGCTAAGTACATGGCTACTACTCATGCTTGTAAAGAAGCCATTTGGCTTAGAAGATTGTGTTCTGATGTTGGTGTTGATGCATAATAGATTACTATTTGGTGTGATAGTCAGAGCTCTATTTGCCTTGCAAAGAATCCAACTTTCCATGCCAGAACAAAGCACATTGATGTGCAGTTTCACTTTGTGAGAGATATGGTGGAAGATGGAAAGGTAAATTTAGAGAAGGTAGATACTATGAAGAATGTTGCAGATGCATTAATGAAACTAGTGGGCACTAAGAAGTTTAGATGGTGTTCGGAGTCTATGGGCCTTTTGGCCTATAGCGGTTAGTTCCTGTTATGTTCCTGTTGCTCTTACAAGGTGTTCGACAAGTGGGAGAATGTTAGGAATAAGGTGTCTCAACCTTGGATAATTCCTATTCTTATTATTTGTTTTGTAAAATGTATTTGTTGCAAATAATGTTGATGTGTCAGCATCTTGAATTGTGTGTAAGGAGATCATGGCTAAAATGGTTATGACAGATTCCTATGACACGTAAGAGCTATGTCAGGAAGATTCAATGATAGGTGAAGACATGTGGCAACTGATAAATTTGAGTACTATACACTCTTCCCCAATCATGGGGTTCTCGACGTGAAAATTTTTTTGGGGTTCCTATTTTCTCGGAGAATTGTAAAACCCTAATATGGTTATTTTTGGGAGTAGCCCTAAAGAGTGAAGCGTGTGATATAAGCTTTTTTAGGGTTGCAAAGAGTAGTGATGTGAGTGTATGGTTGGAGCATTTTTATGTTGCCGTGATTTGTCTTCAAGGTTTTGGAAATCTTCTGAAAGAACTTGCATTGCAAGTGTATTGTAAGCTGTATTAGTTTTGATCAATACATTGTGCAGGTTTTGGAGTGCTAGGGTTTTTACCGAAAGGTTTCCCCATGGTATATCATTTTGTCATTCTCTATTTTTTCTGTATGCATGGTATGTGGTTGCAATATCTTTGTTATAGTAATTAATGAATCTGAAATTGTAAGGATTTATAAGAATTTGCACAATACTCTCCTATAGAGATTAGCGTAGGAAGCTATTTCTGCACCTGAGTTTCCTTACACTCATATCCCTATTTGATTGGTTAGTGCTCAAATAGTGAGGTCATAAATAATGCATGATGCCCTAGGTTGTAGTTTGCAAGCCATCAAGACATTTCCTCATGAAATGATCATAAACAGAGAGTACCACATAGTGAATATCAACAACAAAACAAATAAAGATAGATCAAACACTTCACACAATGCCTTGAAGGTAATAGAAATGATTCCCTAGCTCTCAAAGCTCTCGGGTCATCGAGCATTCCAAATGAAAAGATGTAAACAATGCCAGTATTATACCTAAACAATACCATACCTCAACATCATAATGCTTATCATTTTCAAGCTTTAGAGAGGCTTCATACCACGTAGCATCTGCAGATTTGTATCCAACACTAATTTAGGCTGGAGGTAAACTACATGTGTCATGTAAACAACATGGTTGAATTCAATATCTTTTGCACGTTTTCAAGAGTTTTCCCACCAATACAAGTGTAAATAATGCATTGAACGTAATCTAGGAACACTACATGATATGAAATCTCCCCGAAGCTTGAAATATATCACTCCTCATGTTATTGTCAAAATTAAATTCAAATATTTCTCAAAACATTTATTCTTGTAGAATTAAGATATCCTTATCTCAATAATAAAACAATCTTGCATAATAGCTTTTGAATCACATTAACACACACCCATGTTCTATAGCATAGTTTGTTTTAGAAGTGTATGGCTTGACTATGCACATGCATAATTGTAGATGAGGATCAGTAATAGGGTGGTAGGCATTTCTTAGATCCTTTGGATCTAACCCCATCTTTTCCTTCCTTGCAAGTTTTGGATCATACAAGAGCATACTAGATTGAACCCCGGTCAACACTTCATTACATTAGGCAATGTCTAGTACCTTAATTATTTATGTTCATCCACTTATGTATGTTTTCATTCATTTATATTCTTCTGAAAGCTGGCTATTAGCGACCATATATGATGATTCTTGATGTTTTTGGGTCATTTGATGAAAATATGTAATAGTTTCTTAAAGGTAGGCATTTGAGTTTTGTCTTCTCATTAACTCAATTTCATTTCGATGGCATTTGTTGATTTAATGGAAAAATATGAATGTTAATACTGGCATTATTTACATCTTTGCATTTGGAATGCTCGATGAACCGCGAGCTTTGAGAGCTAGGCCATCGTTGCTATTACCTTTAAGGCATTGTGTGAAGTGTTTCATCTCTCTTTATTTTTGTTGTTGTTGATATTCACTATGTGGTACTCCCTGTTTATGATCATTTCATGATGAAATATCTTGATGGCTCATGGGCTGCAACCTAGGGCATCATACATTGTTCATGAGCTCACTGTTTAATACTAGCATTGTTCACATCTTTTCATTTGGAATGCTCGATGACCCACGAGCTTTGAGAGCTAGGGCATTGTTTCTATTACCTTCAAGGCATTGTGTGAAGTGTTTGATCTATCTTTATTTTTTTTTCTATTGATATTCACTAGGTGGTACTCTCTGTTTATGATCATTTCATGAGGAAATGTCTTGATGGCTTGCGGACTGCAAGCTAGGGCATCATGCATTATTTATGACCTCACTATTTGAGGTCATCAACTCATTAAGATCTTAATGAGTTGATGACCTCTCTTGTTTAGCTTCTTCACCTTTGTACAACCATTGTAAAATAGCCTTCTCCTCATTTTCTTACTCAAGAGATTTTTTCTATGACCTTGTTCCTTCATGAATTTTTGGAGTAGAGGTGCTAGTAGGTTGGAAGGATGAAGATGGTTTCCCATAGAATCTAGCTGAAATAGGTAGGTTGATCATAGAACATAAAGCATCCAGCCTATATTGCCCCATTTTGTTGTCTTTTATACTCAACCTCTTCTAAAAGGCATCCAGTGTCTCTTGTTTAAAGCTTTCTATTTCTTGGTTCCTCGGGGATTCCTTATTATGTGGAACCATGCTTTCAGTTTGTTTCACATTTTTCCAAGTATAATTTGAGTCTGTAGGAATTGTAACCTTGATGCCATTGTGAGGAAATTTAATACATTGATGGTATGTCAATTGGATTGCCTATATTTCATGGATGCATGGGTGACCAAGGAGTATATTGTATGCGAGTGGAAGGTCCAGGACTTGAAAAATAACATCCCTTTGAATAGGATCCACTCGAATGGGTAAGACTACCACTTCATCATGTTCTTTGATTATGATTTTTCATCTAGGGTCAATAGCATGCTCTGAGAAACCAAGAGCCTTGACCAAGTTGAATGTGTAGATATTCAAACCTGCGCCTTCATCTATGAAAACATTTTTTACCCTATGCTTATGTATGAGGACTTAGATATGGAGAGGTTGGTTGTGAGGGTGACTAATAGCTTTATCATCTTCTTATGAAAAGGTTAGATAATGTGGGGAAGCAAGATGACTGACCATAGATTGGAACTTGTCTATGTCTAGGTCCTTAGAAATATTAGCCGCTAAGAGGGCTTGATCTAGAATCTCCCAATGTGTGGGAGAGATTTTAAGAAATTAAATGATTGATATTTGAGTTGACATGTGTTGAAACTGATCAACCTGACTATATAGTTGTGCTATAGATGAGGTAGTGGTTTTAGACCTTTGGGTCATTGTGTGTTTAGAAGAGGAGGAAGAACCTGCTCCTTGAAGAGAAACCTTACCCTAAGACAAAGTAACTGTATTATAAGATTCAAACTTAATATTTCCCTTGATCTTGATGATGTTAATGGTATGATTAGAGGACTCAAGCATGTGGATCGAATTGTCATTTTCAAAGTAGGTGTAACCCACTTTGTTGTCTTTTTCCTTAGATGATTCCCCTTTTTCATATTTACGAAAATTCTCTTTAAAGGCCTTATGATTAGTATTTGTCTAAGGGGGATCAACCATGATGGTTTCATTATTGATTCAATCCTAGATTAAATGTTTGAGCTTGATGCATTCGCTAGTTTTGTGGCCTTTGTTGCGATGGTAATCACAATAGTGGTTATCATTCCACCACTAAGGCTTAATCTCAAGATTATAAGGCTTTGAGTTATCAGGAAATGTGATGATCTTGTTAGTCAAAAGCATCTTGAAGGCATTTTCAAGTGACTCTCCAAGATGAGTGAAATCTCACTTAGGCTTAGGATTCCATGGCCTATCTCTTTTACTTTCTAGTTTAGAACTTGATTGAGTGCTCTTGTTAGCTTTCATTGCTTGAATGCCAGTGGAGAGATTGAAAGATAGCTCCTTCGGTTTGCTAGAGGTAGATGCTTAAGTTGTACCTACAATTTTTTCATTGACAACATCCTTGGTCTTGTTTAGAAACTTGTGCTTTTCCTTCTTATGTTGATTGTTAGAAGAACATTTATACTCTTTATGTTGTAGGGTAATTTCTCCTTTTCAAACAAGGAAATATTCTATGTGAATAGATGTTTCAACCAATTTGTCAAAGGATGTGTGAGTTTGCATTTGCAATGCATAGTTCATTTCAGGGACCAAAGTGTTTATAAATATATCTATCTTCTCAGTCTCATGAATTTTTCAAGGGTATCTAGCAAACATTCTTCACCACCATTGAAAGAATGTAACGAAGGGCTCTCTAACACGTTGTTTTGTATTGCATAGATTGATCATGGTAATAGTGTAAGAGATATTATAGGAGTATTACTAGATGAACTTATGAACAAGCTCATCGAAGGTATTAATGCCAGGGGCAAGTGAGTTGAACCAAATCATAGCTTGGCCACTAAGACTTCACGGAAGGAGTCTCATAAGGTAGCTCTGCTTGTGCATAAACTCCATTCTTAGGGCACAAAATTCATGCACATTGTCTTGAGGATCTTTATTGCCATTGTATTTGTCGTACTTAAGGATCACCACCTTGGATGGGAAAGGAAACATGTAGAGATTTATGTTGAAGGGGAAAGGACATATTGTTTTGAGTGAATACTTGTTAGAGGGTTGGTCATTGTCCTTTTTTACCTGTAAAATCTCATGACATAGATCTTGGAATTGTTTTCTAAAAATTGTGAGAGGAGACTCTTTGATGTAGGGGCATCCTCAGTTCCTAAGGATTATGGAAGTCTTGGTAATTGTTTGGTGGATTTTAGTTACTTAAATGTTGATCTTGGTGGATGGTGGTCATTAAGTGACTCAGTGTTTTGTTTCTTGGTGCTTGGTTAGTGACGGGGTCTCAGTGTTTATGTCTTTTGCTCGATCGGTTAAGTGGCTCGATCACTGGAGGAATTGGTCATTGAAGGAAGCTCGATCATGGAAGGAGACTCGACATTTCTAGTGCTTGGTAATGCTTGTGAAGCTTGGTTGGTGTGCTTGCTCGGTATATTTCCTATCACTCAGAAGTTTGGTTTATCGACGGGTGTTCTTGGAGATTTGGGAGGCCGACTTGGTGCATTTATTATTAGTAGATGATGTCACATTCTACTATGTGGATCTGGAGGTTGACATGTTGAATTTAATTATTGTAAGGCTATTTGAGAGCTGACTTGTCTTGCATTTAATGTTTGTATGTAGTAGAAATTGACTTGGCTTGGGAGTTATTTGTTTCTACTAGCTAGGCTGAATTGTGGCTTAGCTAAGTATAAGTAGAGGGTCTAGGGTAGAGTTGTAGGCATGATTCAGAGGATAATCATAGTATGATTTGAGAAGGATCATCTAAGATTAGCAGAGTTAGTAGCTTGTGATATTAGGAACAAGAAGATTGCTTGGTGGCTTGTGAGAATAAGTTTAGATCTTTTTGGGGTTCCTATCAAAGGCTGCCTGTTGCAAATGTAACTAGCTAGTGGTTAGTTTGGAGTTGGATCATGAAGGGTATTGCATAACTATCTCTCTCTTTGTATTTGGTCATAACTGGGAAGGCCTTAAAACCTAGTACATTGCATGTAATCAGTTAGTTGATGAATAAAGGTTTCAAATTTGGTAAATCTGTGTTGTGTTATTTCCGCTGTGTCATTTTTGTTATTGGCTGCTAGTTTGGACAATCCTTTATTGGATCCTCTAACCTGGACTACATCAGAATGGTATCAGACCCAGGTTGATCTTGAGTGAAGGTTGATCTTGTTGGGAGAAAGTTGGTGAAGAGATTATGTGCAATTTGAGTTGCAGATCCATGGCACAGATCCATGGCACTGAACTTGTGAAATCATGGCCTAGTTAGTTTGTGCAAGGTGGTAGGTTGCGATCTAACTTGCATAAAACTTGGAGGTTGTCACAAGGTGGTCAGTGTTGGGTTTGTTGTAGAGGGTTTCTTATCTTTGGAGATGCCTCCGAGAAGATTGGACCCTAGTGCGATTGCAAATCTTTGTGATGTGGTAGAAGCGAAGATTTCTGAAAGCTTTGCTTGGTGGGAAATAGACTTATTGAGCCATATGGAGACCTGGGTTGATAACCTTGTGAAGGAAAGTGTTGTTGAGCTTTGTAAAGCTTACTGAAGTTGGAGCATTCTGATCTGGAGGAAAGTTGTGTGGCCGGTTCGTAGACTGGTCCGAGAGAGAAGACATCTTGATAGGGTTACTTGTGACCGTGTGGAAGTATGTGAAATTGGTTTTGATGTTCAGTTGGTGGAGTCTGAAATGAAACTTGTAGAGAAACTTGTGGTTATTGCTGAGTTAGCTATGCTTATCGATGATGTTGTTGACCTTTTTGAGGCTGGTGAGGAGATTGGTTCTCATGTTCAGTTGGTTGCATCTAACATGGAGATTGCAGAGCATCTGGTTATGCTTGGTCAGGTTGTTGTTGATGAGGAGTTACTTGTTGTTGAAAACCTTTATGATGATGGTTTTATCAACATGCTTTTATTCTGTGTTGAGGTACAGAGGTTGTTTGTTGGTAGTGGACTTGAGTGGCTGGTTGACAGTGATGAGTCTTGTGATGAGGTTCTGAGATGAGATTCTGACTTGATACCTTGTGATGGGTTGAAGGCTCAGTTTGTTTGGGATGTTGAACATGTTGACTGGTTGGTGACATATCAGTTAAGGAGGACTTGGCTGATGAACTTGTGCATTTTCCTTGCTTCGTTGATTGACAAGCCTTATATAAAGATGAAGTGGATGGTAGATTTTCTTGAAGGAGCAAAGCGTGGGACACACTTTCTTATTTACCCTGGGTGTCTGATGCAAGGGCATCTTTAGTTCCTAAGGATTCTGGTAGTCTCAGTAATTGTCTGGTGCAATTTAGTTACTTGGTTGTTGATCTCAGTGGATGGTGGTCATTTGGTGACTCGGTGTTTTGTTTCTCAGTGCTCGGTTACCAATGTGGTCTCAGTGTTTATGTATTTTGCTCGACCGGTGAAGTGGCTCGATTGTTGGAGGACTCGGTAACTGAAGGAAGCTTGTTCATGGAAGGAGACTCGACATTTTTGGTGCTCGGTAATTCTTGTGAAGCTCGGTTAGTGTGATTGCTTGGTATATTTCCTAGCACTCAGTAGTTTGGTTTACCGATGGGTGTTCTTGGAGATTTGGGACACCGACTTGGTGCATTTATTATTGGTAGTTGATGTCACATTCTCCTATGTGGATCTGGAGGTTGACATGTTGAATTTAATTACCGTAAGGCTATTAGAGAGCTAACTTGTATTGCATTTAATTTTTGTATGTAGTAGAAGCTGACTTGTCTTGGGAGTTATTTATTTCTACTAGGCTGACTTGTGGCTTAGATGAGTATAAGTAGAGGGTCTAGGGTAGAATTGTAGGCATGATTCAGATGATAATCATAGTATAATTTGAGAAAGATCATCTAAGATTATTAGAGTTAGTAGCTTGCAAGCTTAGGAACAAGAAGATTGATTGGTGGTTTGCGAGCACAAGTTTAGATCTTGTTGGGGTTCCTATCAGAGGCTGCCTATTGCAGATCTGACTAGCTAGTGGTTAGTTTGGAGTTGGATCATGAAGGGTCTTACATAACTATTTCTTTCTTTGTATTTGGCCATAACCGGGAAGGCCTTACAGCCCAACACATTGCATGTAATCAGTTATTTGATGAATGAAGGTTTCAAATTTGGTAAATCTGTGTTGTGTTATTTTTGCTACATGGTTTTTTTTATTGGTTGCCAGTTTGGACAATCCTTTATTGGATCCTCTAACCTGGACTGCATCACTCTTCCTCTTTTTATATTAATATATCTACATCAAAGTCTAGTGGATGTTTCACACCCATAGAAGTGAGATGCATAAAATATTGGTCTTTCTCCTGAATCATGATGGCTTGCATCACTTTATGGAAATATGTGTCCTCTTGAAACTTTTGAATTTCCTCTTCTATCAGTTATTCATCCTTAGAGGATTCAAAATCATGCCTTTTGCAAGCACCCCAATCATAGGTTGACATGGTGATTTGATCATAATTCTTAGCATGGGTAAAAGGTATTGACTGGTAAAAAGGGATTTGATGCAAAGGTTCCTCACAAAAGGACATTCCAAGGGTATCGTAAATAGATTTCCCTTTTAAATTAGTTGTAGCCTTGTAGGAATGACTATGAGTTGTAACTAGCATGGAAGATGAGATAGAAAAACTAATAGTAATAAGGTTACTAAGCTAGTGTCAAAAAATCTAAGTAATGAGATATCTATCTCAAGAGTAAGTAATAGATAATGAAGGGGTTGAAACAAGGTGCAAGGTATCGAGTGTGAGGCCTGAATGCCTACAAAGTGATACTTATGACCAAGTTGATATAGCCAAGAGAACTGATGGGCCTCTAAAAATGCCATCTTTCTAAGTTCTTTTTAAGTAGTTTATTTGCAAGCAGACATTAACTTATGGTTTTTATATATATGTTTTATATATGTGAAGACATGAAGTAGAAATGTGGATGGTTTAAAGACATGATATATTTTCTTGAATTAATGGATATGAATGGTATAATGCAGTAGTTATATATGCTAATGTATGTTCCCTTGCCTATGCTATGCTTTTGGGTAGTTTCCTTCCTGTAGCTATAGGTCTTGCAAGAGTATTAATTTAGAACTTTACACTTTCTTCTTAATATTAATGATGAGGATATATATATGTATGGAACGTTGTGTGTGCATTAATTATTTTGTAGATATTTATCATGGGCATTCAAGGATTAGCATTGTGGTGTTGGAATAGTCAAAGCCAACCGTTGTTGCAAGATCTTCGCAAGTGGGGAAAGTCAAATACTGTTTCTTGTTGCATGTAGCACGTGGATTTAGTACCCTCAACATGCTATATTCTGGGAAGATTTATTCCTAATTAATGCTATTTCTATTCTGAAACTTTATGAATCTATAATGATCCTCATTTATGGAGTGATCTTAGATTTAGGAGGTAGTTGTAGTTTTCCTTCAAATAAACAACTGTTGTAACTCTTTGGAGTTAGTCAAATTGTCACAGTGATACTATTTTACTTTCAATCAAGTGTACTCATTTTCCATGAATGAATAGAATGCACAGTTTGAGTTTAAATCTTTTATCTTGATTTTATTTTCTATTTGATCATCCAAGGGGGGCCACTTGGTGAGTGAATTTCTATGTTAGAGTAGAATTCATTTTCATGCTTGTTTAGAAGTGAAGTAGAACTCTGTTGTTCCTGCAGCCACTGGTAATAGAACTAGTAGACTGTTCCTGTAGAATAGGCGGTTAGAGTAACTCCTACCCATGATTACTTATTTTTCTAGAGTAACTCATTTACTAGTTTCAACATAAGTTTCTTGAAGCTTAAAGTACTTGAATTTCATAGAATAGTCATAAGATTAAGAGAGTTTGAAGCATATACTTTGCGAATGCCATTCCAAGTTTACGTCCCTGGTCAATAATTAAATGAGACTGAATAATCCCTTTAGCAACCATTTAGGGTATCCAATCCTAAAATAGGCAATCCATTGCCATGGGTTTCTAATACCATTATTTGGCTAAGCATTTTTTGGCATCATTGTCGTGGATGGTGTTAATTCAAACTTATCCTAGTGTTTATATTCTTAGTTTTTATAGTCCAAAACTTAGTTGTAAGTAAGAAATTTATGCATAGAAGAAGAGACCACCTTGGGAGATTTATTCCTCATAATAACTAGGTTGAACCATTTGATATTTTTAATCTTGAACCTAAGGAACCCCAAGATGAGAACAAAGAAGAAGAACCCTTTGAAAACCCATTTTCTAATGCTCAAGAACAAATATCTTCACCATCATCCTTTGAAGGATCACTGCATTTGAATGACCTTTTTGCTGAACCTGAGTATCAAGACAACCCATATTCTCTTGTTATCTATCAGCCACCACAACCAGGTCCTCCTCCAAGAATGGCTCAGCCTACCTTTCCTTTCCCTATCCCACTTAGCATGGTAATCATAATTTGAAGAATATACCTGCCTCTGCGCTTCCTAAATTTTATGGCCTTATTACTGAGGACCCTGAAACCTTCCTCTTTGAATTTGACATCCTCTGTAGGAGTTCTGATTACACAGCTGATGCCCATAAGATGAAATTGTTTCCATCTACTCTCAAGGAGGCTTCTTTAAGATGGTTCATGGGGTTGGTGCCAATGTTGTAGTAGATTGGGATGCAATGAGCAATTTTTTTCTTTCTAAGTATAAGGAATACTGTAGGGAACGTGACATGAAAGGGGATGACATTTTTAAAATGTCACAAAAGGAGGACGAGACCTTGGAAGATTATGTCTCAAGGTTTATGTTCAATTTGCAGCACAACACACAACATTAGTTGAATGAGGAGTCACAAAAACATCTTTTCTTAAAAGGTGTGAATGATGGAAGTATTGAGGCCCTAGACCTTATGGTAGGAGGAGACATTACTCAGAAGAACTGGGCTGACATAAAGAATATATGTCTAAACTATTCAAGGGCTACTATGAAGAAAGGTAGGGGACTAAGAGATCTACCTCATAAGTCCAATGGTTCAGGGGTATCTAAGATAGAGTTATCCAATCTTCTATCCAACTTCAAGAAAGACATCATCAATGATGTTTCCACTTAGCTAGATAGCATGTAAGAAAGAATAATGAAGCAGGAGGCAGATGCCATGCTGGCCAAATTCTGCTCTCACTACAGAGAAAAGAAGAGAAATTGTAGGTGCAAAATAGTTACATCTATGGATACTAACTCAATGCCCACTGAGTTTAAAGCTATAGATGAGGAGAATGGAGAAGTTTTCTATGTTTCTCAAAGACAACCATGGGCTCAGAGATAAGGTATGCCTCCGATCCCCTTGAATAATTTTGGTTATAATAATAGTAGTAGTTAATGGCCAAACCATGCCCCTCAAAATTCTTCCCCTCAAGAATAGAATTGGAATTATAACTGGTCTAACCAAAAGCCATAGTATAACCAATCCTATCAGCAATAGCCTCCATTTAACCAATACTAAGAACAATTTAACCCATATCAGTAGCCACAATAGAATAACCAATGGCAACCACATGGTAACTGGCAACAACAACCTCAATGGGGACCCAATCAGCCTAATCAGCATCAAGCTCTCATGCCTCCACCTTAGTAACAAGCTATTATGCCTCCACCTCCTATAGCTATTAATAACCCTCAGAAGCCAACACAACTTCTTGCACAACCAACTCCAAATCCTAACAACAAGCAGCAAGCTTATTCCCTACAAGTAAATGATATTCATCTCAGATCAGGAACTAAATTGCATGCACCTAAGGAGCCTATAATAACTAAATTTGCTGATACTAAGGACATACTTTTGAACCAAACTACTTTTGTTCCACCTATTTCTCAAACTGTGCTAGTATTGACAAATCCCCATTATCCACAAAGACTGGCCCAATCAGCACCTCCAAAGGAAAATCCTATAGTAGCTGATTTAATTGATCAACTTAAGCAAATGATAGTTCAAATTCCATTGTTGGATGCCCTTAAAGAAGTCCCCATTTATAATAAGGCAATCAAAGAAGCATGTATTAAGCAACCCAAAAGGAAGAGGAAAGACCTTGACACTATCCATGTTCTTGGACAACTTTTTGATCTCATGTTAAGAAAATTTTTAATGCCATGTACTCCAATCCAACAAGCCCAGTGGTCACTATTCTTATTAATGGTATACAAATATAGAATATCTTGATTGACCGAGGAGCATCCATCAATGTCATGACTAGGGAAGTTTTTTTGAGGCTTAACATTATTGGTTTAAGGGATACACCTACAATACTCCAGTTAGCTGATAATTCCACTGTTAAACTAGATGGCATGGTAGAAGATATTATTGTAACACTGGATTCCTTGGAATACCCTTTAGATTTCATATTCATGTCCCCTAAAGCCACTCTAGGAGGATATCCATTAATCCTAGGATGACCTTGGCTAGCCACACTTGATGCTTTCATTGCATCTCGCTCAGGAAAAATGACTATATTAGATGGGATAAATACCAAGAAACTAACTTTTTATTCTCCAGCAAAACCCCAAGTAGAGCTTGACAAAGTTATCTAGCCAGATTTAGGTGATGCTGCCCTTGAAGAAAATTCAGTGCAACTACTCATGGTTATTGAAAGAGATCCACTTATGGTGTCACAGGAAGAATATGACATGCTAGCAGCAATTCTCACTAACCAATATGGCTTTGAATCATTTTCTTATGTTTTCCCTAACCATTCCCTCCAAACCATACTGCCCAAGCAGACCTCACCTTAATCTCCTGCAACATTTGGTTATCTCCATACCTTATTACCCCATGAGATAAAGTCACCATCATTTGCAGAAATTATGATGCTGGATAAAGTAAAAAGAGTTGAAATTTCCTTAGGTAAGGAGTTGAATGTCAATAAGAATCTTACTACACCTTAGATGTCCATTCTTCTCAAAATTTTGCAAGAAAGTTAGCAAGCCTTTGCATGGGACTATACTGATATGAAGGGGTTAGACCCTAAGCTTTGTACCCATAGAATCTACATAATCCTTGAGTGCAAGCCAATTAGACAAGCCTAGAGAAGACTTAATCCTGCTTTGAGAGATATAGTAAAGACAGAGTTGCAAAAACTCCTTAGTGTCAGGTTCATATATCCTATTTCTGACAGCCAGTGGGTTTCTCCTCTAGTGATTGTCCCAAAGAAAGGAGGGAAATGGAGAGTTTGTGTAGACTATAGGGATCTTAAAAAATCCACTAAAAGGGTCACTTTCCATTACCTTTCATTGACCAACTGCTTGATAATCTTGCTGGTAAAATGTATTTTTCATTTCTAGATGGCTTCAATGGATATAACCAGATCCAGATATCACCAGAAGACCAGGATAAGACAATGTTCACCTATCATTTGGGAACATATTCTTATTCAGTTTTACCACTTGGATTGTGCAATGCACCTAATACTTGCAAGGAATAGTACTTGGTATCTTTTCTGACATTTCTACTGACTATGTTGAAATATATATGGATGAATTCACTACATATGGATCTACATTTGAGGAAGCGTAAGCTAACTTGGAGAAGGATCTCAAGAGATGCCAAGAATTAAACATGTCCCTTAATAGTGAGAAGCGTTACATGATGATGGAGGAGGGAGTTGTCTTAGGACACTACCTTTCATCTTTTGGTATCCAGGTTGACCCTGCAAAAATTGCACTCATCAGCACACTTCCAATGTCAGTCAAGCAGAAGGATGTCAAGAGTTTTCTTGGTCATGTTGGTTACTACAAGAGATTCATCAAATACTTTAGCCAAATTGTAGCACCTTTATACAACCTGTTGAAGAAGGAAGCATAGTTTGAATGGATAGATGACTATGAATTGTCATTTCAGCAGCTGAAAGAAGTTTTGACAAAAACACCTATTCTCAGAGGACCTAATTGGAAGCTGCCATTTCACATTCACACTGATGCATTTGAATATGCCATTGGAGCAGTCTTAGGAAAAAAGGAAGGTATATTTGAGCATGTTATTTATTATATTAGTAAAAACTTGCAAGGTGTTCAACTAAACTATCATGTCTCTGAGAAAGAACTACTAGCAGTCATCTACGCTCTCAACAAATTCAGACACTATATCACTAGTTATGAAGTATTTGTATATACCGATCATTCATCCATCAAATACTTGATGAAAAATCCTGCCATCACTGGCAGATTAGAATGATGGTTACTCCTTATGCAAGAATTTGACGTGAAGATCATTGATAAACCAGGCAAGGAAAATGTGGTGGCTGATTTCTTATCTAGATTGCAAGTACCAGATGATCCTACAACAATTGACAATAGCTTCCCTGATGAGCACCTATTTTCTATTGATTCTTTCAATCCATGATATGTAGACATAGCAAACTACCTTGATACAGGAAGGACACCACCTCATTTCTCGCCTAAAGAACATTGACTTCTAGTTGAGAAAAGTTTTAACTTCTCATGGATCTTAGGATTTATGCTCTACACAGGTCCTGACCAGGTCGCCAAAAGATGTGTTTGAGAGGATGAGACTTATGACATTCTGAGGGCATGTAATGATGAGCCGTATGGAGGCCATTTTGTAGTAAAGAGGACATCATACAAAATTTTGACAACATGATACTATTGGCCTACTTTACATAAGGATGCAACAAAACATACAAGGCACTATGATAGATGCCAGTGCATGGGATGCCCAATAAAGTCAGATGAAATGCCCTTGCAGCCTCAAGTGGTGGTGACACCATTTGAAAACTGGGGTATTAATTTTGTGGGACCCATTGAGCCATCTTCTCATGGTAAGTTGTATATCTTAGTATGTACTGACTATGCCACAAAATGGGTCAAAGCTAAAGCCATGAGGCATGTCAAGGATCACAAAGTAGCTAAATTTCTCTATGAATATATCTTCACCAAATTTGGAGTACCTCGAGAGATAGTCATGGATCAAGGTGCACAGTATACCTCCAATCTCATCTCAGAATTGATGCATGAATACATGGTGAGACATGGTAAATCTTCACCATATCATCCTCAAGCCAATGGCCAAGCAGAGATAACCAACCAAGAGATAGAAGCCATTTCAACCAAGGTAGTTTTTTTTTACAAGAAAGACTGGGCTACCCACCTTCATGAAGCCATTTGGGCTTATTGTACAACATGGAAAACCATAATTGGGTTTACCCCTTTTGAGCTGGTCTATGGAAAATCTACATCCATGCCTATTGAGTTCCAGCATAAGACTCTCATAACAGCCTTGGAACTAGACATTGACCTTACCAAAGCAGAAGATGAGCGGTTATTACAATTGAATGGGTTGGATGAATACATGAAATTTGCAATCCACAGCACTGAATTGATCCAGAAATAGTGGAAAAATTGGCATGATAAATTCATCAAAGAAAATAAAATTTTTTTGGGTGATTGGGCATTGTTATATGACTCAAGATACCAACACACACTAGGAAAATTTCAGACACGGTGGCTCGAGCCCTATGAGATCATCTCAATGTTTGATAATGAAGTATTTCAACTATCTACCATTGATCCTGTGCGGTTCAAACTACTTTTCAATGAACATAGACTCAAGCTCTATAACAAACTAGTCAGTCGCGAGGACTTCCTGCATCAGTTCCAGCAAAGAAATGATAGCCTCACTCCTGCAGTAGAAGCATCTGGGTCTCCTACCTAGATTTCCCCCAATCCTTGAATCCCATCAAGGACTCCATAATAAACATTTCACATTGCATGAAATTATTTCTCCATAATAAACTCCACTTCACCTTCTCTCTCAACCACTTTTCTATACCATCGCATCACTCCATCAATGTAGGTTATCTTTTCAGAACACTTTTCCTGCAACACTTGCCAAGTTCATGCCACATACCTTTGTACATATTTTATTTTATTCATTATTTATTAGGAATGTGTGCCATTTTAATTTTTACTCTTGCACATCCTGGTTTGGTGGGACCCATACCTTTAACTTAGTTGGGGGGAGGGGAATATTCTATTATTTTTCAAAACTTCAAATTAGCATGTGAAGTTGAATTTCTTGTCTTTTTGAGATGACTGTCATCATGTGTTAATCAATCTATCATTTCATGATTTCATCATCATGCTTGTAAGGAATTAAAGATATTAAAAGATGGAGTTTAACTTCTAATGATATTTTTGTGAAGTGTTCGGAGTGGCAGGTCTTGACACGAGCAAAAATATTATGAGATTTGATGCATTAAAAAAAGAAAAAATATTATTAGATTTGATGCATTAAAACAAGAAAAATATTATTATATTTCATGCATTAAATGCTTTTAATTACTTGAAGTAAATAGCATTTTGTATGCCGTCTTTTCTTCTGCAACATCCTGAGTCTGTAACACTTTAAATCTTGATTTGCCATTGTTGTGCTTTTGTGAAAACAACAAACTTTTGCAAAAATTTTATGTTCATAACAATGGGGGTAGATCTCCAGAAACATGAGCTAGTTGATCACAAAGTTTTGTTGGGTGATGCGTCCAGCTATGAGATGTTCAGAAGGAAAGGTTGGTTGGACTATTGATTGAGTCTCAAATATTTTGATGAAGAAGTTGCTTTGCAGCTTCTAAGCACTTTGAAGGATGGGTTTGCGATGGTCAAAGGATTAAGAATTGAATTCACAGAGGATATTGTGGTAGAAGTGACCGGTTTGCCACAGGAAGGTGAGCAGTGGACTAAGGACCTTGACTTGTGTTCGGCTAGGTCTTAGTTCACTTTTCATGGTGACCCCCAGTTAGACATTGATAAGAAGAAAGGTACTTCTAGGGTGTCATCACCCTTGGACTTTATCCAGCCATCTACATTCATCATTTCATACTTTACCTGTGAAGGGTGCTATAAGTATCTACATGGTCTCCATTTCAAAATCCTGAGCCATTTTTGACATGATAATAGACCGATAAATTTACCCAACTTCCTACTTAATATTGTGAAAAAGAAAGCTTCCTTAGTATAGTCGAGAAAAGATCAATCTATTTCACATCATTTCTTGATAAAATTAGTTGTAGAAAGGGAATTAAATAAGCAATTGATTGGTACTTGGGATGAATTTCTAAAAATGAATGAAATAGAACCTAGGATGGTCGGCCCTAGAGGCCAGGGTATCGGGAGAAGAGAAAATACAGCCACTAGGGTTTGTAAAGTAATCCAAAGGATAGAAAATATTCCTAAAGCTTCCCCTTCCACACCTAAACCATCCAGGAAGAGAACTTGTGTTGTTGGTACTTCCACTTCCAAAAGAAATAGAAATAAAAATAAGGAAACTGCTGATGTCCCTAAAACCCCACTGTCTATAAAGACAAGGTCTACCTCTAAAAAAGATAAGGGAAAAACCCTAGAGATAGAAGAGGGAATTATAGAGCAACAACCTAGTAATGAGAATGATAATGATGAATCTAATGAAACCTCTCCCTCACATGAGGAAGAAGCCCCAGAAGAACCTCCTGTAGCAACTATGGAGGAAATGTCCACTGGCAAGAGGAAATGTAAGAATCCTCCATGCTCTTTTACAACCCCCATAAGAAGAAGTGTAAGGCTTTATGTAAACAACATGGATGTTGAGTCTCTCATTCCAACTGTTAACCTAGAATCCTCTGAATTCTTGGAGAGGTTCTCTTTTGAGGAAATGTTTCAAGAAAATGTAGTTAGTGATAATATGTTCAAAAACCAAAATCTAGAAGCAAAAGTTAACCCTAGAGTTGACTATATACTCATTGATAGTGATGAATATTCTAAAGAGGCCGAGGAGTTTGTAGACAAATCTACTAAGCATAATATTCCTAATGATTCAGAAGATTCTCCTTCTGAAGAGTACCCTGAATTTGATAAGGATTTTGTTGAAGAGGTGTTAGAGCAACTTAATCAAGATGGATTAGATACACTGGCTAGGGCAGCGACTAAATCTAGTGAGAAGGGAAATGTAGTAATAACCATTGTTGTGTTGAAAGGAGAATCCTCTACATCAGAAAACATAGTGAAAAACCCTCACCTGGCATCTGGATGGACTGATATCCTTAATTAGGAACCCTTGCCACCTCCTGACTTGTCTACATCCCTAACTGGATGGTTAAATTTATATCAACAATTGTTGTGGGAAAGAGTACAATGGAAAATAGAGAAGGAAAAATTGAAATGTACTATTGATGAGCAAGGCTATCAATTAGAACAAAAATTAGATTAGGTTGAGGTTTTGAAGAGAAGGATTGATCAAATAATAGAGCTCAACCTAATCTAATTTTTGTAGGATATGGATTGGAAGTCACTCCTTTATGTAGGATATGTTCAATTAAGAGTACTTATGTCCTAGATGCAAAATGAAATAAGTAGGGAGCATCAAGCTTCACCTTATAGGAATAATGAGATGACAACTCCCTTGCTCATGAGGCATGAGGTTCAACATTCTAGGAAAACATTTCTTGACTGGCTTTTTGTTACAGTAAACTTGAGTGGAGCTAATAAAGTGTACCTAGTAAGAGAGCAAGCTTATGTAGATTGGGATCAACATTCAGCTCATGATATTATAGCAGCAATCAGTGCTTCTAGGCGGAGATGGATAAGAATGTCACATGATCTAAAGGCTAGGGAACCCCACTCTCCATAGAATCTAACCCTTGCTACCAGAAGAGTTCCATGGTATATCATGTTGGGTAGGACTATGCTTAATTACTAGTTTCCATTAAGGTTTCAACCTCCTGTACTCCTGAAACCACTGCTGGCAATGAATGACAGTGTTGCAGATCATGATATGGCTAAAGAAGTTCAACAATGGGAAAGGCTCAGGGAGAATCATGGGTATTTCAATTATGTTGATGATGAGCCTGGAGATAAGACAGCTAGTGATTTGAGACTGTGAGCCAGAATCTGGAACTTCATGGTTGTTGGGGACCAGCAATTGAGCAATTTGGGGGAATGATGGGCCTCTAAAAAGGCCATCTTTCTAAGTTCTTTTTAAGCAGTTTATTTGCAAGAAGACATGAACTTGTGGTTTTTATATATATGTTTTATATATGTGAAGACATGAAGTAGAAATGTGGATGCTTTAAAGACATGATATATTTGATTGAATTAATGGACAACAATGGTATAATGTAGTATTTATATATGCTAATGAATGTTCCCTTGCCTATGCTATGCTTTTGGGTAGTTTCCTTCCTGTAGCCATAGGTCTTGCAAGAGTATTAATTAAGAAATTTACACTTTCTTCCTAATATTAATGATGAGGATATATATGTATGGAAGGTTGTGTGTGCATTAATTATTTTGTAGGTATTTATCACAGGCATTCAAGGATCAACATTGTGGTGCTGGAATATTCAAAGCCAACCGTTGTTGCAAGATCTTCACAAGCGGGGTAAGTTAAATACTATTTCCTATTGCATGCAACGTGCGGATTTGGTACCCTCAACATGCTATATTTTGGGAAGATTTATTCTTGATTAATGCTATTTCTATTCTAAAACTTTATGAATCTGTAATGATCCTCATTTATGGAGTGATCTTAGATTTAGGAGGTAGTTGTAGTTTTCCTTCAAATAAACAATGGTTGTAACTCTTTGGAGTTAGTCAAATTTTAGAATAGAACTATTGTCACAGTGATACTGTTTTACTTTCAATCATGTATACTCATTTTCCATGAATGAATAGATTGCACAGTTTAAGTTTAAATATTTTATCTTGATTTTATTTCTATTCACTCATCCAAGGGGCCCCACTTGGTGAGTGAATTGCTTTGTTAGAGTAGAATTCATTTTAATGCTTGTTTAGAAGTGAAGTAGAACTCTATTGTTCCTACAGCCACTGGTAACAGAACTAGTAGACTATTCTTGTAGCATAGGCGGTTACAGTAGCTCCTACCTATGATTACTTGCTTTGCTAAAGTAACTCATCTACTGGTTTTAGGATAGGTTTCTTGAAGCTCAAAGTACTTGAATTTCATAGAATAGTCATAAGATTGGGAGAGTTTGAAGCATATACTTTGTGAATGCCATTCCAAGTTTACGTCCCTGATTGATAATTAAATGAGACTAAATAATCCATTTAGCAACCATTTAGGGTGACCAATCCTAAAATAGGTGGTTGCTCCATTGCCATGGGTTTCTAATACCATTATGTGGCCAAGCAAGAACTAAGTACAAGGTACCAAGAATGAATTCCTACTAAGTGGCACTTGTGACTAAGTTGAGAAAGGTTTAATTTCAAGTGAGATAGGATATTCTGAGGCAAGAACTAGATAACTTCCAAGATCTTAAAAAAAGAGACAAAAGAAACCAAATTACTAGCAAAGGATCAATGAGTTAAGAATACTAGTTTCAAATAGATGACTACTGATCAAGATGACATAAAATCCAAGAAGAACCTAGATAGTAAAAGACACTGAAATTTGAGAACTCAATGCAGCTTTGGTAACCAATCAAGCACAAAATCATACAATAAAATCTGACATTGGGTGCAATGAAACTCCCAATGGTATGGGATAATATGGCAAAGGATAATCTTGTCTTACGATGAAACTCAAAAGTGGATACAATAAAGCACTCGTATCATATGATACAATGCTAAGGAAAATGACAAAATGCAAGAAAAATACAATTTACCACTATTTTCAAGGAATTTGACCAATCTGGACTATTTTGGTTTTGGATATGTGATAAGTCTGAGTGTCCCTAAATCAGGTCTAAGTGTTTGCAAGTAGGCAATAGCATGATCAAACTAAATTCTTCAAAATAAATTCTTCAAACAATCCACCAAATGAAAAAGAAAATTTGGGGATACCAACACTTGTGAGGTCTAAGAGGGTGTTGCAATGTGTCAAACGTCAAGTGTGTGTTTCACAATGATTTCCAAGGGTCTCAACACATTCAAAGACACATCAAGAAAAAAAATGCCTAAGGTCAAAGGCTAGTATCAAATTCTTTGCCCATAACTTGGTATTCCTTCGCCTCACACAAAGTGATGTTGGCCTTTCCAAGGACTATGCACATTATGGACCAAAAGAAGAGACTCAATGCTCAGATTGCAATGGACCTCCAAATTCCACATTCATGCTTTAAATCACCCAAGGGAATAAATATGGTGAGTAATCTTGGGGTGATTCAAGTAATTCCACTTGGATCAATCTTTGCACAAATATTAGGACACTTTCGAAGGTAGGTCAGGTAGCTTCTAACCAAGAGTGTCTAGTAAGGGCATTGTGTTCGCAACTATCCTATGTACTTCTGCTTAGCATAATTGAGGCCTATAGTGCTATGAGTGCTTCAAGTAAGGTAGTCTTGCAAGAAATACTAAGACCTCTCAGCCCTACACATTACTCTCATGTGTCTTCTTCCAGTTAAATGAATGACCCAACATAGTTAATAGTTATGTCCTTGTAGTTTTTTGCCAACAATGTATAAATTTAATAGTGGGTTGGATGATCTAGCTTTTCTTTCTCCCACTTGGGTCATTCTCACGAGAATTTTACCTCAATGACAGAATATCTAAAGGTAAATGAGAAAAGAAATTAGATAGGCTAATAAAGGTCTAGATTTCTAATTTTATACAAGGGAAAAGAGCATACTCTCCTACTCCATAGCTTCTCCCAAGCACATGAAGAAAATATTAATCCACCCAAGATTATTTTGCAAGTGCCAAACTAGGTAGGTCAAGATTTCTGATTGAATCTCCAGGAGGTGAAGAGCATACTCTCCTACTACCCAACTAGTCACAAGGAAAAGAAGTCTTCCTAGTTAAGCTAGATACCTAGAAAGATCAAATTAAAGAAGACAAAATGTTTTCTTGAATCTCCAAGGAAACCTGCAAAACAAATGGCTTTAGTAGTCCCAAGATATGACTTTGGCAAGTGTCCTACAATCAAAAAGCATTAGTAGTCTCAAAATAAGGCAATGTAGATGACTTTGACAAGCAAATTTCCTCTCAAAACCCCTTCAAAAACTAGTTGTTTCCTACAAAATAGAATGTTAAGGCCAAGGCAAAGGCGAATCAAGCACAAAAATCTAAAAATCCAAGCAACTGGACCCTCAAAAACACTCTCTATTTTTATGTGATAAAACACAGTCAGTACCATATTATTGTACAATGAAACTCAAAGACCCATGCGATGAAAGCCAGAGTTTTTCTGTCATACGATGAAACTAAAAACTACATGTGATGAATCACCTTATTCCATATTATGATATGATAAATCTAATTATTGCATGCGATGAAAGAGTGTTTCATACGATAATCTATACTATTAGGTGTGATATTTGTCACAGTTTCAAAAAATGAATAAAAAGAACCTACAAGAAATGGAACCAAGATCTAATTCGAGCCCTATAGTGGGCACAAAAAATGTGTGGTTAAATATGGGTATTCAATTGGAATGTAACCAACACTTAATAAACCATTAACTCAATAATTTATCTATAAGAGTTCACATCAAATGAACAACTAAACCCTCAAAAGTAGCTTATTGCTTCTTAGCTGAAGTGATTTTAATCCTTTTCATATTTCTCATTAGATTGGCATGAAGGATTAGTGACTTGAGTACTCCAAAATGAAAAATTTCAAATGTGGAAGAGATGCAAGACTTGCATTCACCACTTCAAGACTAATCCAAATGTAAATGCAAAGCTACAATGAAACTAGAATGCAAGATTAATAATGCTAGAATGAAAGCAAGCTAGATAACAATGGAAGATTACACTAGAAAATGAACTAAGCTAAAAATGCAACAAAACTATGAGTGCAAGAAACTATGATGAAAGAAACTAGCAACTCAAAATAGCAAGATTAATCTAGAATACAAGAATGCAAGAATCTCCTTAAGATGCCAAATGATCAAGATTCGAGACCCTTGAGCCAAGAAATAGCATCCTTTTAAAGAAATTGCCTCAAGAGTGAAGGGTGGAGACTAAGAGGCAAAAGATGTTAGGTAGAGATGAGTGGTGAGAAAGATCAATCCATATGAAATGATTCAATAATTTTGGTTGGTCAAGCTTGATTGGAGAATAAGAAAAACTAGAAAATCTCATTTTTATTGTCATTTAATCAAGATTAAGTTTGCACAATGTGCTCTTTTTAATAAAAGTGCTAGGACTTTATATTAAAAGGAAGTTTTGACAATTAAATGATTTTTCATGTTTTAATATTAGAAATTATTTAATTTAATTATGAAAGGGGGATTGTTCAGGTTGCTTACATAATTATGTCTAGTAAATTATGCCTTTGAGATTTAGATTTTTTCTTGAGGCAGATTTGATCAAAATTAGGGGCTTAGGTTCTACTAGACAAATTTTAGATGATTACAAGGTGGTAGTGATTCTTTTACCATTTGAGATTCTGGCATTCCTGTACTGATGTTGGATGATCCTTGTAGCATTGATTCCTTCATGTTCATCATTCTTGGATACTTTCTCTTATCTTTCATATGTGGTTTTTTGTATCTTGTACTTGGTTGTTATTACATACCATGTGACTTGTGCAACATATGTTTGGTTATTATGTATACCTTATGTTATCAGTTGTTTTTGTGTTCATTCTTTTATGATGATATATATATTATTCATTTTCTTATGAGTAGTTTTGTACTTAAAGATTCTTAACAATTAATTAACTTACATAAATTCTATGTCATAGAACCCTTGGGCATTGTAATTTTTAAATGAGTTACATTTATGATTATGTATTAACTTATATTATATTTTTTTCACTTTTCTATTCATTATTATTTGTTAACTCTTAAAAAAATTATTCTATAAATTTAGTAACATGTTTTAGGTTAACTTCTCTTGGGTTCCCTAGTGGGGCATTACACTTGGTATCAGAGAGTGAGTTTCTACACTGGTAACTATTGGAATTTGTATGCTCATTAGATGTCTAGTAGTTCAAAACTTGAAACAAAACTTAGATATATAACTCGTTTGTATTTTGGACTATTGTTTATGACCCTAGAGGTATGCTATTAGACTTGTATGTTTGGATTAGATTTTATATGAGTGTTGCATTAACTTCTTAAGTTATTATTTGATGTAGATACGAATGTGTGCTTTATACAAATTTTACTAGAGTTTTTCTATAATGATGAATGAATAAAGTTCTAGATCTATTTAAATTGTTAAGTAATGAATGATTGACCAATGTGATTTTTGGTTTATTCTTGAACCATAATTTGTTGGCTTGTGGTGACTAATTAGGAAAGTACTGTACACTTTTCATTCATCATGGGGTTAACTCGTCAAGCATTTTTGAGTTGACATGTCAAACATTTCCCTAGGTTGACACGTCAATTTTTTCCCTAGGTTGACAAGTATTTTAGGGTTAACTTGTTAATTGACATAACTCTTGTTATAATGGCTTAGGGTTAAGATTTTTCTCAATATATGAGGATTTCATAGCTTCTTGCAATGGTATTGAGTTGCAAGAGATTGCAAATTGTAATAGGCTAAAATTATTGGATAATAAGATTGGACTCTCTATTTGGTGGACGTAGCCCAGGGATTGGGTGAATCACGTTAAATTTTTGTGTCTTGTGTTCTCTTCTATTTGGTTTATTATTTTCTGATATTGGTTATATTTGCATGTAACTGTTATTATGTCTTGTTAATCCTATCATAATTATATTGCTCTTGATGACTATATATCATGTCCTTATTTTCAAGCTTATTTTAAGATATTGTTTTTTTTTTCCTAGAAGGACACCTCATGATTGAGGGATGTGTATCCTTATTTGTTTGTAGGCTTCCAGGAGTCGGCCTAATTCTAGGGGAGGCAGATGCAATACCCCTCCAATAGTTTGATTTTCAGTTTAATTGGTCAAACTCTTTTAGGACACTTTTTATGTGTGTATTAAATCCTCAGATAGATTTGATGTTATTTATATTTATTTTATAGTTTTACTGACCCCATACTTGCATGTGTATGGTTGGTGTATATGTTTTATATTTTTGTTTGATGTGCATGATATGGTTGAGGAACAAAGTTCTAGTTACTTGCTTGTGAGATCCACACGATCAGTCGATCCTTGCCATTATTTGTTATATATTTATACATGTATGTATATGCTAATCTTTTATGCAAGATTTCAAGTATCAGGCATAAAATTTCCTGAATTGCCAGGATGATTGTGTTCTATCGCAATATCTCAATGGTAAGAGAGGGAAGATAATATATAGTTCCAATCCCAACCTAATCCATTTATTGTCTTGAAATAGTGGACAAATATCTTACTACCCTCTGAATTCATCAAGGTCACGTCATTCATGAACCTTTCCTTTGAGTTTGATTTTGTACTTTGATTTTTTTAGTTTTTGCTTTGTTGCATGTCATGTGGTTTGGTCTGGTCTTGGTGTTAAAATAGCTTTAAAAATTAATTAAGATTAATTAAATGAGATTAAATAATTATACCTTGTGATACATTAAAATATTAAATATAAGTTTGATTAATTAATGAGAATTAATTAATTACCTATTTTTAATAAATAATTTAATTATAAAGTCAAAATAATAATTGAGGAATTTAATTGTTATTATTAAATAAAAATCAATATTTAAATGCATAAAAAAATTAAGTGATATTTAATTTGAGTTGCATATCATTATTAATTAAAATTAATCATGCACTTTTGAATGCATAAAGTTTGATTAAAACAATGTTGAACTCAGATTAGGAGTTCAGTTGTGCAACTTTACTATATTTGAGTTAAAATGATATTTAATTTGAGTTGTATCTTTTATTAGTTAAATTAATAATAATAAATCACGCAACTTAAAAAGTACTTTATTATTAAAATTAGAACTTTACCTTTTAAAATCAACGTTGAATTAAAGTGACTTGAGGAAAATTAAATAAATAATTCTTTTAATAAATTAAAGTTGATAAAAACAAGGTCGGAATTGAGTTCTATTCTCTGATTGAGAGTTTCATGTTTTTTACCCTGGTTGCTAGGCTTTCTATATTAGATTTCTTTTGGTCATTATTGCACACACAAGTTTTGGCTTTAGATTTGGAATTGAAGGAATTTTTGTAAGCTTGGCTTTTTGGGTTGAGATTGGTCTTTGTGGTTTCATAGCATCCATGGATTAAGGTAGGGTTTTGAAATCCCTTTGCATTTTTCTTTTGAAAATATTGTTTACATCGTGTTTGTTAGATTGTTGAAGGTTTTTAGATTGATTGTTTCATGGTTTCCATTGTTTGAGGTTTTAGATTTGAAAGACTTTTTGGGTTTTGTTGTGTGTGGAGATATTTTTATTTATATTAATAGTTGTTAAACCCTAGATCTTTAGTTGGGAATATATCCTTTTGGAGAAGATTAAATGATATATATATATATATATATATATATATATATATATATATATATATATATATATATATATATATATATATATATATATATATTGATTTGCATATGGACATAAAAATTTTTTAGAATTAAGAAATTTTATTACATGGAAATTCTTTTAGAAAAACAAAAATAAGAATAATAATGATATATGATTAAATATTATTTGATGAGAATTTAATGTTGATGTGTTTATTATTGGAGATTTTGGTTGTTGTGTTTGATTGTCAATATGGGTAGCATTAAGTTGGCTTTTAGGAATTGTTATCAGAGGCTTGAAAATTTACCTTATTATTGTGGCATAGATATTTATAGTGTTTCTAATGTGATAATGGTTTTGATCTTTTTACCTAACTTTGTTCATTTTAAGCTCATTATTTTGTGAGATTTTTTAGAGTGTGTTTTTATGATATTACGGTTTGAGGACCAGTATAGATTTTGTGATGTAATGGTTTGAGGACCAGTGTGTAATTATGAGTTTATATTTTGAGGACCAGGACATGTTCCAGATATCTTTCATGAAGCTAAATGTGATTATCACGTCTTTTGGATTTATGAGATGTTTTTATTATTTATGAGCTTAGAGTAGGTTATCTAAATGTATAGATGGGAGTGGCTTGCAATATTAAGCGATAGAGCATACAAGTGACTATCAAGATTACTTATTATTAATAACTTAATAAAGTGATAACATGATACATTAAATAGGGGGTTTAAAATTAATTAATAAGATTTGATCTGTTGGAAAAATGGTTAGCGCTCCCCTCAGGATTTGTGACATGGCTTAACCACCTCATGTGTCTTCTATAAATCTAGTGGTTGTATTGGGCATTAACAAGTTGATCTTTTGGTGCAACGGAAACCACACTTGTAACAAGTGGTATCAGATCTTGGTCACAGGTTCGAATCCCCTAAGGTAATGCTGAGGGGGAGATTGTTGTAAAAATGCTCAGTGATCCCCTAAGGATTCATGACATGGCTTAACCACCTCTTGTGTCTTCTATAAGTCTAGTGGTTTTAGCCAGAATTAACATGTCGATCTTTTGGTGCAACGACAACCACACTTGTAACAACATTCATCATCCATGCCTGAGTAATTGATTGAGGTCTTGAGTATGATGGCAGTGGGAGAATATGCTTGATTGAGGTCTTTCATGGTTAGTAGCCTTGTCCATATGAGAGGCTTACTGATGCCGCATATGGTCACTTGAGTGTTAGGGTTCAAAGAGGTTGTCATGATAAAAATTAAGGGTTAGACATATGTGATTACACTTCCCTATATACATCTTACATTTCCTACATGTGTTGGTCACCTCTGGATTAGTACATATTACCTCTACGGTTGTATTGTACTTTTTGAGATAGAGATCTTTCAGGATCCCTTGCTTATTTTTTATGATGGTTGACTTTAGTGTTTTTTATCTGAGTTGGGTCTATTGTTATCTCCTCAGCACAGTGGGAGTGGACCTTTGGTTCCATGAGGTCAGGTAGTAATGATTCTTTTACCATTTGAGATTCTGACATTCATGTACCAATATTGTATGATCCTTATAGTAGTGGTTCCTTCTTGTGCATCATTTTTGGAAACTTGCTCTTATCTTCGATATGTCATTTTTTATATCTTGTACTTGGTTTTATTATATACCATGTGACTTGTGCAATAGATGTTTGGTATTATGTATACCTTATGGTATCAATTGTTTATGTGTTCATTCTTATATGATGATGTATACATTATTCATTTTCTTATGAGAAATTATGTACTTAAAGTTATTCTTAACAATTAATTAACTTACGTAAATTCTACATCATGGAACCCTTGGGAATTGTAATTTGTAAATGAGTTACATTTATGAGTATGTATTGACTTATGTTAAATTTCTCCACTTTTTTATTCATTATTATTTGTTAACTCATAAGAAAAATAATATTATGTAAACTTAGTAACATGTTCTAGGTTAATTTCTCTTAGGTTCCCTAGTGGGGCATTACACTGCTTATTGTTGGAAAGTTAAGGTGCTGAGAGGGTGGGGGTGAATCAAAACCTTGTAAAACTTTAACCTTCTATAACTGATTTACCCTTTTTGCTTTGCATGCATAACACTTAACAAACTATTTGTTGAATGTAAATAAAGTAAAGTAAACTCATTCATCCATAAACACATAACACACATCAACACATTTAACACATGATTTTGGTTACGCATTATCCCTTGGTTAGAGGGAAAAATTATGGTGGGGATGACACCCACAATCCTTCACTAGTACAACATAAAGTTTTCTCAGTTAGAGAATACAAAATATCACTTTTGGTGATTTACCCTGTTAGGAGTAATACAAAATAAGGCCTAAAGTCTACCTAGTTAAAGGATTTTGCAACACTCGTTAAGTGGGCACTCTGTTAAGAGATTTACAATAAAAGCTTGTTAAATCCTACCCAATATGTGGGATTTGAGAATACAAAAACAATAATGTATTCCAATAATAACTAATATGTAATAATGCATCTACTTGTATGTTAGGTCAGATTCTTTATGTTCTCTGCAGTATCATTACCTTTTTCTGACTTGTTTCAACAAAATCATCCACTTTCTTTTCTCAGTAGCCTTAAATGCTTTGTCTCTACTCTATGTTCTCTGCTTAACTATCTTCTCTCTCTATGTCTTTTTTTGATCCATCCTTATGTATTAGTTTTGTAGCTTCCTAATTAATTAACCTAATTAGGGTTTGAATCCTTCTAGAAATCCCTGACAAATAGATCAAGAATCCATATTCATTTCCACTTTCCAAGAAATATCTGCTTTATTGGTTCAATTTGTGCCTTAGGATCATTTACATTCATGTTTTATTCACAATAAATCTTACCGAATGTTTACCTCGATCTTCGTAAACCATTTTTCTTGCTCGGTAGAATTTGATCAAACTTTTACATCCATCCTATATCACTCAGTAGTCTCTCTTGATGTGCTCGGTTGTCATGTTGTTTCTACTCAGTAATTCATGCTCGGTAATATTCTTCTTTGGTTAACATACTTACACGATACTCTTCCTACTTAGTTAATTAAAGTTGTTCGGTGTCTATTCTATTTGGTATACATTGATAGGTGTATGCATTGCTTTGTGCTCGACAACTATTCTGCCTTTTCTTTACGGAATAACTTGATCTTCATCGATTGGCTTGCTTACTCTTACCGACTTGATCTTTTCTTCACTAATGAAAACATTAAATGAATTTAGAAGTAACATTCTCCCCGTTTGGCATTAGTGACAAAAATTTGCATAGCTTAGTCAAAATTTTGATATCTCCAATATATGATAACTCAGTAATAACTCCGCCTCAACATATACTTCTCCTATTTCAAAATCTCCCTTATTTCTCCCATAAATATACATAGATAACAAAATAATAAATAATATTCTCTCCACTCTCTTAACTATCCTTTGTATGTGCACTCTAGTATATCTACTATCCCCCTTTTTTGACAATAATGCCAAAAAATAAAATGTAACTTACAAAGAATACCCACAGTTTGTCAAATAGTCCTTTGTAAGTAGATTTAGCACTATCATATGTAGTTTTCCATGTTTCCTTTAGTGCTTCAAGTGTTAAAAGTTACGCTTGTAGTTGTGATGAAATATCTTCCATATGATCTACTAGCCCATTTTCCTGTCAATGCCAAAAATCCAAAGAAAATGGTCTTATCCTGTGCAACCCCTAAGGAATTTGCCTTGTCCTGCTACAACTTGTTTTTCTCTATGAAGAAATTTTAAGATGTTCTATGGCTTGCACCCTTAGCCTTGGATAGTATAGGGTGCCATCAAGTTTTAGTTTAGATCGCATGTACTCAATTAAAAAAACCAGAGAGATATTGCAATTTGAAGGTCTGAGATAGAGGTCTAAATCCATGTCATAGGGCTTCATAAAATTTGTCTAAGTCAAAAACCCTAGGTTGACCTTCTATTTGTTTTATTTAGTTGTTAGTTTTTGGAAATCACTAAAGGCCAAATAACACATGAGTTATATTTTCCTCTTGGGGGGGGTCCTTGTTTCCTAAGTTTTTATCTACCTAACCCGACGCTTTAATTTTTCCTAAGTCTAAAGCTCCATGACCTTTAATATTTTTCCTAAGTCCCGATGATTATTTTCCTAAGGTTTCGACACTTTATCAAGATGCTTATCTCACATTTTAATCCAACGGTGGTCACATAGCCGCAAAGACAATATGCACATAGATTAACCAATGCGGCATTGCGACAGCCGTTGATGCATAGACAACTAAGAATCTCTGTCAAGTGGGACCGGTCACCTTGGCTTTATCACAACCATCTGATTGTGAAGATCTATCGGTGTACATTCATTGGGCCCAGTTAATAAAGATTGTAATGAACTGACATCTTTCTTGGGATTTGACGGTTGTCATGTTTCCATAGATGAAAGATGATCGGACATTTTTTATTGCAGCATTGCGACAACCGTTGATTTGGTATCAGGCCATTAAGATGTAATAGTGGGTCCAATCAGATGGTGCAGTGGGTCCGATGCCAGGTGTTGCAAATATGTTTGATTTTCATTGGTCGCGAAGGATGGTGACATGGAGGTTGGTAGTGGGGCTAAGGGTTTCAATGTGCTAAAGGGATGCCATATGTAATTTAAGCTAACAATTGTCGCATTGCTACAAAGAAAAGATGCATGAGGTTTTAACCATTGCGGCAACATGACAACTGTTGATTCTCTCTTAAGTGAAGATCGACGATTCTGATTTAAAGACCGATGAAGAGGATAGGTCCACTACCAGGTGTAGCTGATGTGTTCTTTTCTGATTGGCTGAGGAAAATGATGATGTGGTTAGATATTTTAAAAGGCTTAGTTGATTGATACAAATTATAAGAACCGCTCGATGTGCCGAGAAGGAATAAGATCGATGACCGTGTTTTAAACCTAATAAACTATCTGTTGTTGGTTATATTTAAATTTTGAATTGAGGATTTCCAGAAGGAAAGAGGTGTCGGCACGCCAGAGGAACAAATGATCAAATCTATTTCTTTTTAGGCCATAGAGGGGTAAGGTTTTCAGTTGGGAATTGAATGAGCTCTGAGGTGGTTGAGCTGAATATGATCAGATTTTGTGGCCATCTTGAAGCTTGATATTTTGCAGATGGTTTTTTCTGGATGTAGCATTAATGTTTTGGACCAAGTTGGCAAAGAATTCATTTCTTGGTATGTAGAGGTAGTTGATATATTTATAGTGATGTTTTTTACTGCAAAGATAAAGGAATCATACCCTAAATTGCAATTTAACTACTAGGGTTTTTAATGTAAAGATATCATATTTGTCTCTGATATTTCCTGATTATTATTAGGATATTTTTCCCTGTCACTTCTATAATGAATTAGTTCTTGATTTCATGTTGTAGTAGTTGAAAATTCTTCCCTAATTATTCCCTAAATGACCCTAAGCTTGTAGCAATCCTTGTTCATATAAAAGGATTCCCAAGGTCATTTAGAAGAAGTTCTTTCCAAGGTTGAGAAAAGGAATCGTTTGCAAGAGACCAAAGATAGACTCAGTTCTATAGGCAGCTTGCATCCAAGGATTGGTAGAAGAGGTCTGAAACCTCTCTATTTTACAAAGATCTTAGTGAGTTGATGACCTCAAGATCAATAGTTGCAGACATAGTCTCTATATTTTGATATGTTTTACTGTTACCTTGAAAAGTTAAGTAAATGCTTAATATAACCTAACAGAATAGTAGCGTATTAAGGATGATATTTTTAAGTAGTGAGATTCTCATTTGATTTTCATTTTCAAGGTGAATGATAAGAATCAAAAAACATAGTGAGGAGTTGTTCTAAATATGCCCAATGGATAAGGGACTGGTCACAGACATTTGGTCAAAATAGATGTTCTTTCTTGTCTAACAATTCTACCCCTAAACAAACAAATCAAATTCTAAATCTTTAAAGTTTGTAATTGCAGACTTAATAGCAAAGCCCCTGCTTTATTTGTGAGTAACTTGGTAGTGTGCTTAGATTCACATCCTATCCCTTTATGTCAAAGATAACAAGAAGTATTATGGACACATATCTTCTTTGTGAGGATTAGTGAAAAGATTGAGATTAAATGATCCTAATCCTAGGTGCACCCACCTGAATTCGACAGATTTCAAAGTGTAGAAAGCCTTAGTTCTTTGTTCATTGGTCCTTGTTCTTGTATGAATGTACTGATTGTGGGAAATAAGCTACCCCACATGTGCTTCTCTGCATTAATAAAGGTAGTTAAAATCTTTCTAAATTAAGAACCAACATGATCCATAACTAACATTTTGGGTGTGGTAATTAGCTCCTTGGCTTTCTTTATATTTACCTAAATAACCACCAAATGAGGAATGATTTGTGCATGTAGTTCAAGTATTTATGCTCTAATATTTTCCTCTTCCTTCTTCAAATCATGTTGTAGGCTCATAAAATGCTTAACCTTTGAATAATGTGATTGGAATGTCTGAGGCTCATCAATCAACTTATCTACATTGTCCTTTATATCTTCATCTATCTTCTTCATCTTTTCTAGAACATGTTGGGTAAAATGAGAAACATTGCAAAGCTATTGGAATAATTGGATTACTACCTTGATGGTGTCCTCCAAATCAGTAGCAATGATAGAAAGTGCAACCTTTTGTTCAAAAATATTTTACATCATTTTTTCCAATAAATTTTGTTCATCCCTTTGCTAGGATATCATTAACATTCTCTCTTCAACATCAACATCAGATTCATTGACTTGACTTACAAGTGATACTAACTAATCAATTATAGATGCATTCTCATTAATTTAATTCTCAGGTGCAATCTGTAATAAGATGTCTTTCACATCTTATAGTACTTTCTCTTGTTTCCTCTCTTGTTTCAGTTTATCATATGATGCTTTTCTCTTTAGCAATTCACCATACTTCATCATTTCATTAGGATTCATTTTCGTTGGATCACAAATGGGGATCACTATTTTATTTCATCTAGTGATATCTTCTCCTTTTTACTTTTCTTCTTCTTCTTAGTATGAGAACTAAGTACACTTCCACTAGGTGAAATATTGGAGGCAATGTGGCCTCAGTGTGTTTCTTAGTGGAGTCTTCAACTTTTTATTTCTCACCTTCCTTTTTAGTTTCTTTTTATTTTTCTTTTTATTGTGCATCTATTTTCATGCATGTAGCAAAAGTATATGTTGGCTCTATAGTAGTGGTCTCTTAGCTTGCTTGGTGGTTGTGGGTTCATCACCCTAATATGTTTCCTTTTTCTTCTCATTTTTCTTAGTTGTTTCCACAACATCTTTAGGTACATTTGTATCAACAGTATCATTTGTTTCATATGTTACCTTAATAGGTGTAGGACTCAGATATTCATGCACATGTTCCAAAATTGTTGCATCCTTCATTAATTATACAATATCAAGCTTGGTAACTAATATATCTTCAAGGTGTTCCTCAGTAGTGTCCATGACATCTTGATCCTTATTAACAATTTTATCCAGATCCTTTTTAGTGATGTCTTCAATTATAACCTATTCATCTGCACCTTTGACCATGTGAGGAATATCATCAATTACTTTAATTATAGTGCTTAGGGTCTTCTCCCAGATTCTCTACTTGTGCATTGGTAGGTAGCATGGTATTTGATAAATCAAAATTTTTAGGTTCATCCAATTGAAAAATCATTCTCCATTCTTTATTGGTTTCTTCTTCCACCTCTTGTGCCCTACTCGTCAAGATGTTCAATGATATCTTCTTAACCATGAATCTCTTCTTGTGATTTATTAGGGCTTCATCAATTTCTTCTATTGATAGTGTTGGTACTATTATAACCAGTGATCTCTCCCATAACTTCCTTTCATTGTCTAGTGCATATCTCCATCTTCCACTTATTCTATCATACAACTCTTCAGGTATTTTCCCTGCAAGTTCCATGGGTACAATTCTAAATTTGTACATTACATCAATAGTTGCTTCTTCAATCTTCAACTTGTCCTCACCATTTAAATTATGAAATTTTAGTATGTGCATAGAACCAAAATGTCCATTTTCTCTTAGAGTTTTAGCATGCTCATCAATAGTTCTTGGTATAGAATTCTTCACAACTTTGAATTGTTCTTCATTATCTAATTTTGTCCTTTCACTATCATAATTCCTTTGTTTCTTCATTACTTTGGGTGCTGAATTTTGTGTGTACTTCCTCTTTTGATATGTCTTTTTTTTACGTCGATCCTCCTCAAGTATAGTAGTATTACTTCTACCTCTTTTTGTAGGTGGTGTGGGGGTTGATGTAGCTTTAGTCCTAGACCTACTAGCCTTCAGATTGACATTTTACTATACTATTTCCTTCCTACCCCTTTTCATTTTAGATTTCTCAACTTCTATTTCTACTTCCTCAGCTTCTTCTTCATCAGTTTGTTCATCGGCCGATTCATCCTTATCTTTATCAAATTTCTCTTATAATGTGTTTAACATTTTTCTTGATTTCTTTTGAATTTTAGGATGTAGGATTTCAAGTCTTATCTTCTTCTTGGCTTCTTCAAATGTTCCAAATCATTTTGTGGTCATGTCTACTGGTTGTTTCAATAAAGTTTCAATGGCCAATGTAGCTCGATCAATATCAATTTCATAACCCATCAATTTTAGCCATGATGTTCTCGGTTCTATAGCTTTGATTAGACATGAGTCTGTATTAGCTAGAAAACAAATTGAGTCTTTGTAATTCTCAACTAGTTGTGGGGGAATCCTAAACCTTTGATGCATTTTGGTCTTAAATTGCTCAAAATATTCACTCATCACCTTATCAAAATTCTCACCCAGACCATTCATATAATCTTTAATTTGATAAGTAACATGCCTATTTGTATTCCAATTTACATCACCGATTGTAGAAAAGAAGTTTTGCAAGTAGAAAAAGATCCATACCAATAATGATCCATACTTCAAAGTATTGGTCTTGGAAAATTAGATAGTATACATATTGTCTTCCAGTTGCCTCAAAAGTATCTCAGCTAGGTCAACTTTGAAACCTTTCTACACAATTTTATATGCCAAATTAATGGCTACACATGGTACATTATTTGGTCTACTTGATTGATAGATTCTATATGCAATGACACATGTAGAAAACCTTATCTCAACATCATTGATTGTATAAACTCAAAGACCTCAACCATCCCATGTCACTCTGGTATATTTTTCTATTTTTTCCTTTGGTGTCGCTCTTATAGCTTTAGCTTTCTCAGAAATCATATAACCAGTAACCATATGTTTAACATCCTTTGTGATTTTGATACAACCATCAAGCTACATAGATTTATCATACACTCAGTTAAGAATAATCCTTATCCATTCATCCTTGAAAACCTTCAAGAAATGGAAAGCATGGGTCAAACCCTTTATTTCCAAATGCTTATGTTCATATTTTAATTGACCATCTACACATAGTGCCTTGTATGCATCTTGTATTTTTTTCTCACATATTTCACCAATCTTACAGTGAATGAATGACCTAATGTCTCAAACTAGTAAAACCCTCAGAGGAAAAGATGAAAGCACTTCAGTCTCATCAATCTTTGCAGCAATTTCTAGATATAACTTGTAGTTTGGCTCTTCATAGTCTGTACTCTTTATCATAATGGATTTAGCAACATTGGGTGCCTTGGATTGCACCAAAGTAGATGCCATTTTGAGTTGATTGACTAGGGTTTCATCGGGTAGAAGTTAAACAACTCGGGCTCACCATAATTCTTTCACCAGATTACTCAGATAGCTCAGACTACTAAGAAATTCAATTGATTCAGCTCAAAGATCAAATGCTCATTCAAATCTCTCAAGTCACTCTTCAATGTTCTTCGAATGAAAAGTAACAAATGAAATTTATATCCTTTTATTTATAGTGAAAAGTGCATTTTTAGAATTTGGTAATGTGCAATAAATTCTCTTTCACCGTCCAACTGACTAGTAATCATACCGACCACTAATCATCGCTTGGTTACTCAATACTTGTCTACCAACCATTCAACTTACTTAGTTATGCTTACCAACCATAATAGCTTTCACAATTATAAGATTTATCCTATTGCATCTTACCATATGCTGATTTGGATATTAGTTTATGATTATGAGGAACTGATGTATGATAAAACAATTCAAATATAGTTCCCATACTTACTTGTATGGTTTAGTTTACAGTTGTGGAGTCACCTGATCTAGAGAATGAGGTGTCACCTATTGATCCAACCAATGTTCCACTATATTCAGTCTTTCTTTTCCATATTATGTTCATCTAATTATGAATTTCAGCAATTTTTATTGTACCTTTTTCTTTAGTCTTCATCATTGGGTGCATACTTTTAGTACCTATAGTCTTTTCTCAAGTGATCGACCTTGTGACAATGAGAACATGGCATGCCAAGAGTCTTACAAGTACTAGTATTTCCTCCCATGTGTAATCTTCTACAATTCTTTGCAATGTGACCATATCTTCCACAAGTTGTAGAAGTAATCCTTTTGTTGTAATCCCAATTGATAGTGCTTACTTGTCTACTCGGTATCTAGTTATACTTCTTTTGTGACCTGCAGTCTTGTGATTTGTGTCCATACTTGTTGCATCTATAGCAGTAACCATCAAAAAAAATTTCCTTAGAGTCATGTCAAATTTGGATCTACATTCAAATGCTTTATGACCATACCTATTGCATTTATAACAATATCCATCAAATTTAGGAGTAGTAAATGACTTACCGACCTTTCTCTTGCATACATTTGTTGTGTGACCTAGTTTTCCACAATGATAGCATGTTGGCTTCTTATGTTTTGGATTTGTATACACATTTATCTTCTCGGCTTGATTAGATGATTCTCCTTTCTTAGTTGTAGAATCCTCGGTAAACCCTAATCCATTGACATCTCTCGGTCTCCTTTGATATCTTAACTGTTCATCCAGTTTCCTTATACTTTCCTCATATTTCTTTAGTCTTTCATTAGTTTCTTTTTCAATTTTTAGTTCATTCTTCAAATGTTCATTTTCTTATCTTAGTCCAGCAATTTCTTCAACTTTCCTTGCAATCTCCTGATTAACACTGATTAACTGATCTTTCATATTATAGTGATTTTGTGTCAACCTCTGTATTTCCACATCTTTCTCATCTAGTCTTGCACTCATTTTCCTCTTCTCATCTTCTATCAGTCTCTTTTCATCTTCAACTTTTCACTTGTGTTCCAGGACTTCACTCATTATTATTGATTGAGCTTCTTATTCCCTCTTCAATGATTTTACCTACTTGGTTAGGGTTTTGTTCTTTTCAATCAAATCTGATATAGAAACTTTAGATTCATCAGACAAGCTTCCCTTTGATTGTTCTTAAGTTGTTCAACCTAATCTTGAGTATCTTTTAGTTGATGGGCTAACTCCTTTCTCTTGTTTAGTGAATGCTTCAACTTCCTTCTTAGTTCATCAATCTGATCATTTGCAAGTTTTAGTTCCATGTTCATATTCTCAATCACCTTTTCATATCTATAGCTTTCCAACTCTCTAGATCTTCCCTCTCAAGTGGTTAAACTTCTAAATAAGAGACTCAACTCTGATATCAATTTTTAGAAAGTTAAGGTGCTGAGAGGGGGGAGTGAATCAGAACCTTGTAAAAATTTAACCTTCTATAACTAATTTACCCTTTTTGATTTGCATGCATAACGCTTAACAAACTATTTTCTATATGTAAATAAAGTAAGTTAAACTCATTCATCCATAAACACATAACACACATTTAACACATGATTTTGGTTACGCAGAAACTATTGGAGTTGATGAAAAGCAACCCACAGCTCCCAAGAATCCCTACATGCAAACACCTATCACAGAAAGAGAAAAAAAGCTATGGAGGCATGTAATCACAAATCTGAGAAAGAGAAGTCGTGATTGAGAAAAATAAATGAGAGAGAGAATCTCAATACAATAATCTATTCTCCATTATGATCCAATAAGTGAATGAATAAAATACAAAGAGGGAATCCTTATAAAAGGATACCGAAACCCTAAAGGAGAAAACCCTAAAGAATAATAAGATGGCTAAGTTTAACTTAAGTGTAGAGTATAATAGACTAATAATTAAATTAATTAATTATTAGCTATAATATGACAACTCTAACACCCCCCCTTAAGTGTAACTTAGGGAGAAGCTAAACAACTAAGGACTAAAACATGCATGAAAACAAAATGCATGAAAGAACTATTGGTCCTGGCAACTAGGCCTGATCAGGTACCCAAATACAAGAAATAAACTAGATGAAGGAAAAAAAGCCTCCAATCTAGGGAAAGTCTCAAAGAAAGGAACAAGAAAGAGCATGAATAGCATCTTCGAAGCATGAAGCTGTAAACACTATCAAAAGTAACTGTTGGAACCTCCACCGAAGAAGTGCATGATCAGGTAGAGAAGACAAAGTTTGAAGAGCTGATCAATCGAAGAGGTGGCCTCCAAAAGTAGGAATGAATGAGTGTCTATATAGTAGATGATCCATCTCACTGAAATGCATAGGTACCTAGCCACTACATCTGCCTAGTACATAGGAATAAAAATTGTATACATAGATCACTCAAACCAACCAAGGAAGCAATAGAACCAACAGGTTAACCCCCCCATAATGCTGAATAGAGAGAGGTGTGACAAGAACACTGAAATGCAATGTCAGAAACAAATGCAAGAAGAAGAATCAGGAACACCAACAGTGAAAAAGAGGGTAAAAACATAGGATAAAGGGCGGTGTCAAAGAAGAAGAATTGATCTTTTGGACACACAACATGAGGCTAATGTCATCGAAGTGACACTCACTTGACAAAGGTGGATGAGCACAAAAGGAAAAACATCATAACCCCTCATGGCACTTTATAAGGGAGTGTGAGTAAAAACAAACACAAGGTGAACAAGATCCCACATATGCAAAAGTAGACACTTTATCTCAGTGCATTTGTAGAAAAGAGAATGCTACATAACAGAAGTATACAATGCTCAGAAGAAAGAAAGAAGGGTGAGCCATAAGAATAGAAGAAGAGATCCCAGGACTTGTAGAACCCAAGTAATCCGTGAGAGTGGTAAGTGAAAAACTTGAAGTAGAAAGAACCTGGAGTAGAATCTAGAAAATAAGACCCCTTCCATTGAAAAATTCACTGAACTAGCTTCTTGACGATATCTAGTTTGCCCAAAAAGGAGTTCGGATGACCAAGATATGGCTCCCAAAAGGAAAAAACAAACATCAACTTTGATAGAAAAAAATGCCATCAAAATGGAAAAATCAGAGAATCAAACCTCCTCCATTAGATTGGGCTTGGAAAGAGCTTTTTGATGATATAAAGAAGTCAAAAATCCGATACCGTATGCTCAAGATACGGCCAAAAGATCACAAACAGCTCTAGAGAACAAAAAACTCAAAGAGAATGACGGTTTCTTGCACATCAAATTTAATCACGACATGGTGATGCAAGCATACATACTGATGATGTCAGTGCACAGGTCTGATGTACCTGCATGTGTCAGCTATTAGTACAAAAAAAAAAAATTTCATTTCAAAAAATCAAATGCATAAAAGATTTGATTTTTATTTTTATTTTTAACCAAAAAAAAAATGCTACACATTTTTTTAGAAAAAATAAAAATATTATTTTTTTCATCTCGCTTTGGGATGTGTGCTAGGGCTGTACAGCTCTGGGCTCAAAAATTTTCCTCAAATTGCAAAGTTGTCCAAAATGGACAAATTTTATATGGATTCTAGGGTTTTTGGGTGCTTTGAGCGCAACAGTGATGTTCGTTTGAGCCTAAAATGATAAGAAACAAAGGTATCCCCCTAAATCCACATAAAAAGCTTTTGAAAAACATAGATTTGAAGAACACAACCAAACCCTCTCAAATAACGAACAGGGGCATGAAGATCTGAAGCTATGATACCATGTTGGAGTTGATGAAAAGAAACCCATAGCTCCCAAGAATTCTTGCATGCAAACACCTGTCATAGAAAGAGAAAAAAAGCTATGGAGGCATGTAATAACAGATCTGAGAAAGAGAAACCATGATTGAGAAAAATAAATGAGAGAGAGAATCTCAATACAATAATAGATATTCTCCATTATGATCCAATAAGTGAATGAATAAAATACAAAGAGGGAATCCTTATAAAAGGATACCAAAACCCTAAAGGAGGAAACCCTAAAGAATAATAAGATGCCTAAGTTTAACTTAAGTGTAGAGTATAATAGACTAATAATTAAATTAATTAATTATTAGCTATAATATGACAACTCTAACAGAAACCCTTAGTTAGAGGAAAGAATTGCAGTGGGGATGACACCTACAATCCTTCACTACTACAACATAAAGGTGCTTAGTTAGAGCATACAAAATATCACTTTTTTTTATTTACTTTGTTAGGAGTAATACAAAATTGGACCTGCTAAATTCTACCTAGTTAAAGGATTTTGCAACACTCATTAAGTGTGCACCCTATTAAGAGATTTACAATAAAATCTTGTTAAAGCCTACCCAATATGTGGGATTTGAGAATACAAAAACAATAATATATTCTAGTAATAACTATTATGTAATAATGCATCTACATGTATGCTAGTTTAGATCCTTTGTGCTCTATGTAGTATCATTACCTTTTTTTGACTTATTTCAACAAAATCATCCACTTTCTCTACTCGGTAGCCTTAAATACTTTGTCTCTTCTCTATTTTCTCTACTTCACTATCTTCTCTCTCTCTCTCTCTATGTTATTTATTGATCCATCCTTATGTATTAGTCATGTAGCTTCCTAATTACTTGACCTAATTAGGTTTTGGATCCTTCTATAAATCTCTGACAAATAGATCAACGATCATATTGATTTCCACTTTCCAAGAAATACCTATTTTATTTTCATTGGTTCAATCTATGCCTTGGGATTATTTACAATCATGTTTCATTCCCAATAAATCTTACCTAACATTTACCTCAATCTTTGTAAATCATTTTCTTTCTCAGTATAATCTGATCAAACTTTTACATTCATCCTATATCACTTAGTAGTCTTTCCTGATCTTCTTGGTTGTCATGTTGTTCCTGCTTGATAATATTCTTCCTTGGTTAACATACTTACATGGTACTCTTCTTTCTCAGTTAATTACAGTTGTTTGGTGTACATTCTATTTGATATACACTAATAGGTGTATGTATTTCTTTGTTCTTGTTAGTTGTTATGCCTTTTCTTTACCGACTAACTTTATCTTCACCGACTGACTTGCTTACTCATATTGACCTGATATTTTCTTCACTAATAACAACACTAAATGAATTTAGGAGTAACACTTATGCTCCACCTATCATAAACACTTCCATTCAAAATAATAATCCTACACATGTTATCATTTCTAATCCTATTTTTCCTCCTTCTTCAAGTGTTCCATTTGAGTCCATACCTTCATTCATTCCCACTTAAAATAGTGTCTTTTTCATACTATTTTGTTCCTTCTATTTCCAATAATGGTCTACACCTTTCCCACGTATCTCCTACCACTCTTTCTACTAAATCAACTATCAATAGCTTGGTTGAAACTGTTTCATCTTTGCAACAAAAAATTTCCTCTATGACTCAATCTAGGTTTAACGTTCCTACTTATTACATTGATAGTCAGTTATCCTTAGACATCATCTATGTTTTCATTCCTCAATACATGGAAATTTCTCATTTAGAGACTTACAATGGTAAGGGCAATCCTTTGACTCATGTTAAAACCTTTCAAACATTGTGTAGTGATTTCTCTCATGATCATAGGTTCATGGCTAAAATGTTTACTAGAACCTTTCAAGATAAATCCTTGTAATGGTATTGTTCTTTGCCTCCTTATTCCATTTATTCCTTTCAAAAAAATTCTAACTCTTTCATTCAACAATTTCAAAACAATATTGGTTCTAATATTTTTTTGACTGATTTGATACATTGTAAATAAGGTGTTAAAGTAAAAGTGTATGATTTCATTCATAGATTTAAGCATTTGCATGCTCATTTTTCTTATCTTGTACCTGATGTTGATATGCAACATATTTTTATTTCTAATTTTCAAAAATACATTAGGAATAAGATATTGTTGTCTGAATTCTCCTCTTTTACTCAATTGTGTGCAATGCTTCATAATTATCAGCTTCTAGTGAGTCAATTTGAGAGTACTCCTCCAATGGCTCCAATTGATAAAAGTGATGTTGAATTTATGTCCTATAAAAAGTTTCAGAAGCCTAAGAGCTTCATCATAATTAATAATTCATTAAACCATGTTGATGAGAAATCGGCTGCAACATCCAAAGGTGTACCTCCCTTGTCATCTATTTTTAGACCTCGCGTAATTTTGCCTCTTTCTAAATATTTTTATAATGTTATGTTGAAGTTGATTAATGCTAATGTGATAGAACTTCCTCCCATTAAACCAATGGATACATCCAAATGTTTTCCTAAATCCTTTCTCCAAATGTAAACAGTGTACTAAAGAAAACAATCTTGTCAACCTTATTGATCAATTTGAACCCAAACATGAACTTGAGTTTTGCATTACATTTTATCGTAAAGAGATAATTAAAGCACTTCATGTTCCTCTTTACATGGTATAAAATATTAATGGCCTTCTTTCTCAAAATGTCCTTATAGATCCTACTTGAATGGTTAATATTATAACTGAAGAACACCTTTACACTAGACAATTGCAATGATATTTCTATGATAAATCTGATGTGATGATTGAAACATACAATGGTTTTACTTGTCCTGCATATGGTTTAATTAATCTTCTTGTATAATTTGGTGGTAAAACTCTATATGTCACCTTTTTTTATCATCTCAACTTTCAATCAGTTTCAAGTCAGCCTTGGTCTTCCTTGGCTCACCTCCATGAAAGATGTAGTGTCTCCTATTCACAAGTGTTTTAAATTTTCCTATGATGGAGAGATAATAATGATTAATCATATTCTCTATCAACCTTTATATCCTCAAGGGATCTTTAACCTTGACTTCTTTTGACCTTCTATGCCTTAACCAACTCAACCTTGCAAAGGAAATCATTTTCAATCCTATCAGAAATTCAAAATCTAAAATGTTTATGATATTAGCAATCCTAAGGATGTTCCTATTATTTTATGATCGATTGCAAATGTAATGGTATTGTTATATTGTCTATATTTTCCAAATGCATCGATCTCTTTGTACTTATATAAGACAATGATAAGAAGAGACATGTCTATTCATTAATCTTTATTAATTATTTAACTATACATGTATATTAATATATACATTATATATATATATATATATATATATATATATATATATATATATATATATATATATATATATATATATATATATATATATATATATATATATATATATATATATATATATATATATATATATATATATATATATATATATATATATATATATATATATATATATATATATATATATATATATATATATATATATATATATATCACAATATGATAATAATCCACTTATATAAATTATATGAATATATATATATAGTAATTATAATACATATTATTATTATTACATATATATTGATATATACTTGATAATTCAATAACAATGATTTTATCTTTATGAAGCTACATTCCTTAACACTCCCTCTTAGTTAGAGAAGATAAAATCAGTCTATGTTTAACATTAACTCAATAATATCAATAATTGTGATCTATTTCAACATCACATGATGTCTATCACAATGTGAGTAACAGTGATCTATTTCAGCATCACATGATGTATATCACTTTCAATAATTGTGATCTATTTTAGCGTCACATGACGACTATCACAATATAAGTACCAGTGATCTATTTTAGCATCACATGATGACTATCACCTTCAATATTTGTATGTTTTTCAGCGTCACATGACGACTATCACAATAGCTAGGTACCGGTGATCTATTTCAGCGTCACATGATGACTATCACCTTCAGTACTGTGATCTATTTCAATATCACATGATGACTATCATAGTATGAGATCATGGTCATTTTAAGGAACTCAATCCACCATGTAATAATTCATTTATCATGATCTATTTCAGCCATCACATGAGGTCTATCATGATAAATTTCAAGAGTACCTCTATCATGATCTGTTTCAGCCATCACATGGTCTATCATGATAAGAGAAAGTTATTGTAAGATCGTCACCTTCCAATAACATCAAAAATACAAGTGATGATCATAGGAAGTCATCACCTCCAGATGATATACACAGGGCCCATATGGCATTAAGTAATTCCATTTGTATAATAAACAATTATATCAAGTTTACCTCAAAGGTGTTTCACCTTCATTAGTGAACACCCTCTCAATCACAAAATGTCTTTAAAGGAAATGTCAACCATACAAATCTCAATCAACCAAAATAAATTCATTGTGCAACCAACTCTATTGGTACTGAGAAATTCATAAACTGTGATATATCAACCACATAATCATACTCACTTTGAATAATTCCAAGACCAACTTACCAACAACTGATTGTACTCACTGTTCTTGGGTACCTTACAGGACTGTTGAAATACCATCTTACAATTTCAATCCAAGCATGCATTTATCATAACACACCATTGTTGTTTCCATCTCTTAATGTCAAATACAAACATAAGACTCTTTTGAAAGCATTCAAATTATCTGCCACCTTTCACCCTTTCCTCAATACCGAATACACAAATATAAGTTATCGGTTATCATTTGAATTGTTCCTCGCTGTCAACACATCTTCCTCTCAGGTCCCAATGGGACAGTCACTTACTATCCTCCAAATGATGAATATGAATATGACAACACAAAATCCTTGGTCTTGTTCACACTTGTTCCTTGCTGTGATTGCCATGCACGCGGGTCTTCATGACTGTTAATTGAGATGTCTCTTGGGCTTCATGTTTGGCATAACCAACTTTGATACCTTCTTCTATTGTTATTTGAAATCATCAGAAAGATTATACAATAGTTCCTTGACACCATGTCAGACCAGTTAACAAAAAAAACTCAAACATCCATCATTGTCCCAAATCGGGACTGTCACCAATTCGATTCAATAAACTTTTACACTCCAATGAATAAAGTCCCGATTCAATAAGACATTAAAATTCTTTCATAAAAAATGATACTAATAACTATTTTATATCAAACAAAAAAAAGCTTGAGATGGGACTGTAAATAACGAAGACTTGAATACAACACTTAACATTGTTTAATACACCCAATGATTAAGAATTGAGAACAGAGAAAACATAACCAAGAATGTGAACAACGAAAGGATTTGGATAGAAACTTCATTTCTTTTATTACTCGATTCTTCATTACAGTATTACACAATGACAATGGTTCTTCATTATAATATTTTCTCTTTCACCAATTTTCATTCAGAGGACGTCACTAGCCATTGTTTCTTTGTGCTACATTTTCCAGATTCAGTATTTATCAACGCTAAACATAAGCTTTTGTGTTACTAGTTAAGAGACCTTTGTTTGCATTTCTTGTAATCTATCCACATACTACCTTTCACTCATCTATCAACATTTTTCATCGATCAAATCTTCCTCCCAGGATTTACTCTGATACCATGTTATTTTATGATCGATTGCAAATGTAATGGCATTGTTATATTGTCTATATTTTCCAAATGCATCGATCTCTTTGTACTTATACAAGACAATGATAAGAAGAGACATGTCTTTTAAAGGGACATGTCTATTCATTAATCTTTATTAATTATTTAAATATACATGTATATTAATATATACATAATATTAATTATATATATATATATATATATATATATATATATATATATATATATATATATATCACAATATGATAATAATCCATTTATATAAATTATATGAATATATATATAGTAATTATAATACATATTATTATTATTACATATATATTGATATATACTTGATAATTCAATAACAATGATTTTATCTGAATGAAGCTACATTCCTTAACAGTTCCATCTCCTTGCCTTGGGCCTAGACTTCTTCCTATACCTTCTACAACACCTCTATATGCTTCCATTCCACCTCATATATCCTATAAATGGTCCATTGACATTATCTCTCAACCTAGTGTGGTGCCTTTCGTTCTTCCTTCTAAATTAGAAAAGGACCTAATGTTGATAGATCCTAAACCAAACCAAATCTTAAGTAAAACCAAACATATCCATTGTGCTCATGATTGTCTTTGTAAATATTTTGCTATAGCCTATGAGAATGTTGTTTCCTCCCCAAAAACACCTACTGATGCCTTGATTCCCTTTGACCAACCTATGCATAGCACAGGGGAGGAAGTTAATTTGAAAAAGATGAAATTGAACAAACATGATAATTATATTCATACCTTAGATTCTGTTACAATAAATTTGGATGAATAAGATACTCTTGATGATGATTATTCCAATATTCCTAATGATATTAATGATATTCATGCTAGTGATTCTAATGATATGTGTGATCTTATTGATGTTAATCATGATTTACCAAATATGTTTGTAAAATTGTTATATCTTAGTCCTGGTGATGAAAAAGGTGATCCATCTTCACAACATGGTCCATATTTGGAACTAGTTATCATTTCATCTATTATTCTTGATGTTTCTCCTCTTGTGTGTTTCCCACCTTTCCTAAACACTACATACTGAGATGTGGGGAAGGCAATATGCTTGACTAGCTCCTCTTGTATGGTTAATTCTTTGTGTTTTCCTGTTATAATGTTCTTCCCCTGTGATATGTTTCTTGTTATATATATATATATATATATATATATATATTGATTTTTTTAGATGACCCTTATTACTCCATTGGCACAAGGTGATAAAGGAATTGGCCCATTGTGATATTCTCTGTGTATCTCATTTCTTCTATATGTTGTTACATGTTATGTCGTACATGTGTGCTACTATTTGTAAATGTTCCTTTGTAATGTCTGATTGGGGATGATACAAAATGGTAGCTTCCTATTATTTTTGGTCTCTGTGATTCCATCCCAAAAAGACTCCTCTTTGTAATCATTAAATGTGTCATTCTTCCACTGTGCTTGTAGTTTTTCCACCTTTGGGGAAGGATTACAATTCATTTTGATACAATTCTAATATATATGAGCTATCATATGATCATACTAATCCCTGAGTTAGTATATCCCTTTCATGATCTATTTTTTCATGTGCTCATTTCCCTTTTTGTGTCCTTTCTTGGGGGAAACTCATAGTGGAAACGTCTCTTGTGGGTGCATGTATGCTCCATTATAGTTATTTCTCTTGTTAAAGAGTTTGCAATTGCTTTAACATCATGGCATACACTCTTCTCCTTATTTCACATTTTCCACACACACATAATGACTCAATGCAATCTCTCTTATGCAGAAAGGAGATAATGCTTTCATTATGTTTATAATTTTATTATCGTGCCCTTGTTCATTATTCAACTAACCCCTTAATGGAGACAATGATTTTCATACGGAATGATCCTCATTTTCTAGATCCCTTTCGAGACAATGATTTCCTTAGGATTGAGAACCTTTCCAAAACCCCTTAATGGAACAATGCTTTCCTCAAGGACTAATCCCTTTGTTTTTATGGGTTGTGATGCAGGAGCATCTTGGGCCTTTGAGTAATCTTGCATCAACCAAAAACATTTCCTATTTTATGTACATGTATGTTGTTTGCATTATAGTTGTTGTGGTTGTTGGCTTCATGTTATGCAAATCTTACATGATGTTGAGGACCTATTCTGGAACCTTCTCCTATGAGTGCATAATGATTGGATGGATCGTGTCAAAATTAGAGTTGTTTTGCCTTGCTGCTGGAGTCATATTTTCCTACTTTTTGCATGCTAAATGTGTGTCATGTAGTCGTTGATCCTTAATGAATCAGCATTTTTTTTATCTTAGTGCCTTAAAGATGACCTAAAATAATATATTCACCTAAGATCAAAAATCCTAATTCATTAGAAGTTAGGAGTTATCATCGTTTTCCTCGAGTATCGATTTTCAACCAATTTCACATGAAACATGGAGTTTTTCTTCTTGCGTGGTTCCGTATGATGAAATGGGATCTTGATAAGTTAGGATTATGTTATTGGGTCATGTGTGGACCTAAATATAACCTTTCATTGATTTTTGTTCATTCTTTCTTTATTTTTGGTTTACTCTTCCTAGTTGGACCTATAATGTAATTAAATGTCTGACTGGATGACTTGTGGCTTAGCTGGCTATATAAGAAGCTTAGGTTGTTTAGTTGGTAGTAAGAGGGTGATAGGAGAAGAGTAGTATGAAGTAGGAAAGAAGATAATATGTGATTTGAGACTCTAAATTCATAATTCTCTTTGTATAAGGCCGAAACCTGGAAGGCCTCAAATTTGGGCATGTTGACTGATTTATTTTAATCACACCAGTTTGGCTTCCAATTTCCTTGCCTCATATACATTGTGTTTTCATTATTTAATGTGAATTATATATTTCTTCTATGTGTAACTCTGATCAGGGCTTGTTTGTTTATTCAAGTGGAGTCAAATCTGCTTGATTCTTCTTGAATCTACCTTGCCCCTATGTCGGGTGGTATCAGAGCGAGTTATTTCTTATGGATTGGATCATGGATAACCTTATTGGATTGGTTGTAGGGTAGTGGATCTGAGATCTAAAATATAACTTGAAGAAGATTACAATCTTGTAGGAACCTAATTGTCAAGATGATTCGTGGTAGAGGAAATTATAATGCTATCAAGGATATGTTGAGGCAGATTAAAACTAGGCTTGAAGCTATAGAGATAGCCTAGAGAAGAGGTGCACATATTGAATATGTTAGTGATGAAGAAGAGGCAGAACCTAATCCTAAACCTAAAGTTGAACAAGATGAGGAAAGACTTTTGAGATTTTTTTCTAAGGCTAACTCTAGACCTGTGGTTGAAGTTGCTTACTATGATTGAAGACTTGAGACCGATGCACTTTTGGATTGGATCTCTAAGATGGATAAATACTTTGAGTATGAAGGTACTCCTGATAATAAGAATGTTAAGATAGCAGTCACAAAGTTGAAAGGTCATGCATCTCTTTGGTGGGATCATTTGCAAATTGAGAGATAGAAGAGAGGAAAAGAAAAGATCAAGAAATGGATGAAGATGCTTGCAAAGATGAAGAAGAAGTTTCTTCCAACTAACTACCAAGTTATTTTGATGAGAAAAATGCAAAATTTGAGATAAAAGGACATGAGTGTGAAAGAATATACTGAGGAATTTTACAAATTGGATATTAGATCTGGACATGAGGATGATGAAGTTGAGAAAGTGGCTAGAGACCTGAATGCTCTGAGGACATCGATTCAAGATGATATCAGTTATGTTAAAATAGATAGTGTGGAAGAAGCATACCAATTTTCTTTGAAGGTAGAAGAATGATTGACAAAAAGACATGATCAAAGAAGTAGAGGTAGAACTTATGGAGAAAGTACCAGATCTGACAATGCAGTACAAGATAAAGGATGGAAAGATGAACCTGCTCGTAGAAGAGGTAACTTCTCTAGAGGTAGCTATACTAGTTACTCTAGGAATAAAAATAGTGGGAAAAGAGAAGATAAATCTTGGTTTAGAGGTACTTGTTACAAATGTGGTGAAGAAGGACATAGAGCCTTTGAATGTACTAACTCTGGAAAGAAGACTGGAGGTAATGGAAGAACTAATTTGGCTTGTGAGGAAATTGAGGAATTATCTAATGAACCTGAACATGGTGAAAACTTGATGCGAAGAAGGATCTTGTGGAATGAAGAAGCTGATGAGGAACCTACTTTGAGGAAAAGTTTTTTTAGAACTAGATGTAAGATCGCTAATAATTGTTGCAAGGTAATAATTGATAGTGGCAGTTTTGATAATTTGGCATCTAAAGAACTGGTTAACAAATTGAAGTTGCAGAGATTGAGACATCCTAAGCCTTACCATATTTCTTGGATCTAGAAGGAGCATAAACTATTTGTAAGTGAACAATGCCTTGTTAAATTCAAATTTGGGAATTATCATGATGAAGTCTTATGTGATATTATGCCTATGGATTGTTGTCATAATCTTTTGGGTAGACCTTGGCAATATGATAGGAAAGTTTTGCATCATGGTAGATTGAATCAATATACTATTTGGATGGATGGAAAGAAACAAGTATTATTGCCTTTAGTAGAGAATTTTGATGAAGGTCACTATACTACGGTTAGAGTATGCTTGGTTGAGGGTAAAAATTTTCCAAGAGAAATGAAAGAACAAAATGTTTTCTATGCTTTAATTCCAAGAAAAACTGAGAAACAAGATGAGTTAGAATATGCACCTGAGGTTAAACCTTTGTTGACTAAATTTCATGACATTATTTCTGATAATGTACCTGATGGTTTGCCTCCTATGAGAAGTATAAGTCACTATATGGATTTGATCCATGGGGATAATTTTCCTAATAAAGAACCACATAGGTTGACACCCGATGAAAAGACTTAGTTGAATAGATAAGTGCAAGAATTTCTTGAGAGGGGTTTGATTAGGGAAAGTTTGAGTCCTTGTGCAATACCTTTTGTGTTAGCACTAAAAAATAATGGAGAATGGATAATGTGCACTGATTCAAGAGCTATAAACAAGATAATAGTAAAGTATAGATTTCCTTTACCTAGGATGGATGACATAATGGATAGTTTGAGTGGAGCAAAGTATTTCACAAAGATTGATTTGAAGAGTGGTTATCATCATATTAGGATTAGAGAAGGGGATGAATGGAAAAATGCTTTTAAGATTAATGAAGGTTTGTATGAATGGTTGGTTATGCCTTTTGGTTTGACTAATGCACCTAGTACTTTCATGAGGCTGATGAATGAAGTTTTGAAAAGATTCTTGGGTAAGTTTGTGATCGTATATCTTGATAACATTTTGATATTCAGTAAGAGTAAGGAAGAACATATTGAACATATTAGACAAGTATTGTAGGGATTGAAGGAAGAAAAGTTGTTGATTAATTTGAAGAAATGTTCATTTATGAAAGAAGAGATTGTGTGCCTTCATTTTATAATTTTAGCTGATGGATTGAAGATGGACCCTAAGAAAGTGAGAGTTATACTTGATTGGCCTACACTAGAGAATGTTGGAGAGGTAAGATCATTTCATGGACTGGCAAGTTTTTATAGGAAGTTCATTAGAAATTTTAGTTCTATTTGTAATGCTATGACTGAAATTGTGAGAGGAGATAAAAGGGATTTCAAATGGACACATGGAGCACAACAGAGTTTTGAAACATTGAAACAAAGAATTGTAGAGTTGCCTACACTTGCTTTGCCTGATTTCAGTAAAGTTTTTCAAGTTGAATGTGATGCTACTGGAAGTGCAATAGGAGCTATTTTGATTTAAGAAGGAAGACTTATAGCTTTCTTTAGTGAAAAGTTGAATGATGCTAAGAGAAAATATTCAGTTTATGACAAGGAATTCTATGCTATTGTTCAAGCTTTGAAGACATGGAGAAATTCTTTGATTCCTAAATATTTTGTGTTGTATACTAACCATAAAGCTTTGCAGTATTTGGGAAGTCAAAATAAATTGAATCAGAGACATATGAAGTAGGTTAAGTTCTTGCAGAATTTTTGCTTTTCATTGAAGCATGAAAGTGGACAGTCAAATAAAGTTGTTGATGCCTTGAGCCGAAGAAGAAATTTGCTAACAGAAATGACAGTTGAGGTACTTGGTTTTGATGATTTGAAGTGTTTGTATGAAATTGACCTTGATTTTACAAAGCCTTGGAAAGCTTGTAAAAAAAATAGTGAGTGATAAGTGGACTGATTATTTCATTCAAGAAGATATATTGTTTAAAGGAGTTCAGTTGTGCATACCTAGAGGATCTACGAGAGAGAATATAATAAAGGAGAAACATAGTGGTGGACTTGCTGGACATTTTGGGATTGATAAGAGTGTGAAATTGATTTCAGAAAGATACTTTTGGCCATAGATTTATAGAGATGTACAGAGAATGGTTAGAGGTTGCAGAATTTTCCAAACAAAAAAAGGAACTAGTTGGAATTTGGGATTGTATACACCTTTGCATGTACCTGATAGACCTTGGGAAGATGTGAGTATGGACTTTGTTCTTGGATTGCCTAGAAATTAGAGAGAGGTAATGATTCTATTTTGGTAGTTGTTGAAATATTTTCAAAGATGGCTCATTTCATACCTTGTAAGAAGAAATCTGATGCATTACATGTAGCTGAATTATTCTTCAAGGAAGTGGTAAGATTGCATGGTTTTCCGAAAACTATTGTTTCAGAAAAAGATACCAAGTTTACTGGTTACTTTTTAAAAATGCTTTGGAAGAAGATGAATATAGAATTGAAGTTTAGTTCTACATTTCACCCTTAGACAGATAGAAGGACTAAAGTTGTGAACAGAAGTTTGGGAAACTTGTTGAGATGTTTAGTTGGAGATAAGCCTGCTAATTGGGATTTAGTTTTGGCACAAGGAGAGTTTGTGTATAATAATTTTGTGAGTAGAAGCACTAAGAGGACACCATTTGAGATTGTTACTAGATTTCATCGAAGGGAACCACATAGTTGAGATATTTTCCTACTGAGATAAGAAGAAGTGTTGAAGCTGAGGATTTTGTAGTCTTCATGAGAACTTTACATGATGAATTCAAAAAGAATTTGGAGGACAGTAATCTAAAATATAAACAAAGAGTAGGTTAGAAAAGAGACATAAATATTTTGAAGTTGGAGATGAGGTTATGATTCATTTGAAGAAGAATATATTTCTAGTTGGTACCTACAACAAGTTGAAAATGAAGAAGTTTGGACCTTGTAAGATTTTGAAGAAGTTTGACAGTGGAAATGCTTATGAAGTGGAATTACCAGAGGACATGGATATATCACCTTTATTAAAAATTGCTAATATATTTGAGTACTTTGAATGAAATGATGAGATATAAGATGTTCTAGATTATCCTAAGAAAAATAAAGACAACATTGAGAAGATCTTGAATAGTAGAGTGAGCAAGAGTACAAGAGGAAAAGACTACATGGAATATCTAGTTCAATGGAAAGATAAGCCAGTTGAAGAAATGGTGCAGGGAACCTCCCACCTTGAGCAGTTAATGAGTGTTATAGGGGGTCTTAGGAGTTTTTGATAGTTTTTTATGAGTTTAGAATAAGATCCATTGTATTGGATCCTTTCATATGTTTGTAAGAGCCAAATGAGCTCAGGTGATCCATTTGGTCTAAATGGCCTCAAGAGTTTCTAGGTAATGGATTTTGTTAGGAATGGCCTAGATAAGGTCTTAGGCCCTTAAGTGTTTTTATTAAGGACTTAGGAGTCCTTACTAATCCTTAGAGTAGGTCTACTAGGCCAAATGGAACTTTGGCAAAAAGTTGCTAAGCGACTTTGCAAAGTTGCTAAGCGACTTTGCAAAGTTGCTCGAGCAACTTTTGCAACTTTTTGAAAAGTTGCTCATATGGTGGATAGATTGGTTGTAACTGTTATCAAAATTCCATTATCTTAGCAATTTTTCTATAAAGACATATTTTGGAATCAATTCATCCCATTTATTGTTATACAGTCAGTTGATATGCAACCAGCAAAGTAAATACAATGCAAATTTATGAAAAAAGAAATCATTTCATTTGTATTAGACAATGATAAAATACTTTTTTGAGTTCTTTCATTTGAAAATATAAACACATGTATTTAAGATCAATTTAGAAAATGACTCACACAAGTTATGAGCATAGCCTATTGTTTCTTCTATAGATTTAAGATTTAAAACAACTTTTTTCAAAAAAAGAACAGAATAGGAGAAGAGAGGTAGTTTAAAAGTAACCAGTCATTGCCTGTTGCTTTGACGAGTTAGTGTGGTTGCTAGGCTTGAAGTCATCATTATTCTGTGAGTCTTCCAGAGATTTCTTGAGTCCTACAAAGAAAAAATTAAAAAAATAATGGTATTAGATCCTGATACGGATCTAAGCAATGGTTGGTTACTTCAAATTTTCTCTATGCCTATGTTGCCCTTAATGCTATCCTAAATATGCAGAAGAATGAAAACCAAGATATCCTCAGTACTGATGTAAATGAAAAAGGAAATATTCATGCTAATGTGTTTGTTTCATGTGTAGGAAAATAATCACTCCAATGTGTATGTGCCCCTAACCGAGGCTCCCTTCGGGTATGAGCTCGACATACACATTGGAGTAATTATTTTAAATAGATGTCAAAAGTCAGGAAAGATATATAATGTTAAAGGGATATATTACTTTGTGTGAAACCTTTCATTATAATCAATAGATCAGCTAAGCTTATTTAGGGGACGACAATTTGGAGTTGAAACCTTATAAGCTAAAACATTAATAGAAAATGCATAAGTACAAGCATCAACAATCAGAACAATAGAGTACAGAAATAAGATGACGCTACAGCCATGACAGAAGATATAAGAAAGACTCAACAAGAAAGAAAGAAGATGGTTTTGTATCCTATGTATATTGAATATTAACAATGATTGTGAATGGGATCATTTTTGGAGGCTAAGTCATGAATATGAGCAGAGCTAAAAGAAAGTGTAGAAAATCATGAAAATAGATGCTACAGAAACCTTCAAAACTCCAGTGAAACCTATGGTTCTTGGAATTCCATATTATTCTAATATAATTGATAGCAATAGACCTGGACATAATATGCACTGCATTGGAAGGAGGGTGAAAAGAGTTTTGTTAAGTATTGGCTGCAACTAGATTTCATTATGAGACACTGAGGAGAACAACATGTGGATAGATTTCTGGGTAAAGAGTTGCTATTGTAAGTCATGAATATGATGGACTGAAAGAGTCAAAGATAGAGCATCAAGGTAGAGAAAAGATTTATGGTGATGAGAATATCAAGTAAACATCAAACAGTCACCATAGGTTCATAAAGATCAAACATTAATGTAATGGAAGAAATAAGCAGTGTTAAATGAGTTTAAAAGTAATAGTAAGCAGCATGGAAGTTAAAGATGTAAATTGTTGCTGGAAGATTTTCAAGAAAAAGGGGCTTTCTACAAATAGAATCAACTTCAAGTTCTTATGCATATTTTTAGAAAATGCAAAATATACCAAGGAGTGAAGGTATCCTCACTGCCAAGCAAAGATATGAAAACTTCCATGAAAACAAATGAAGTAAGTACAGTCATATCAGAAAATACATATGAAGAAAGAATAGTAAACCATTATATGTATTCAGAGGTTACTTTCAAGAAGATTCAGTCCAAATAGTAGAGACTAGTTAACCTTGTGTACAGCTGAACATTAGATAGATACAAGCAGCATGAGTTTATATTCAGGCACAAGATAAGAAATTTTTTTTTTGAGGTGTTCTAGTCTGATAAAAAGAACTCAAAGTGTACATGTAGCAAAGTGAATGGAAAATGCTCAAGCATCTACAGTGAGCCTCAATGACAGAAGGATCCAGCTATAGGTAATGGTGGATTTTATTTTAAATGGATGGTGGACTGTCAATATGTCAACAGTGGACAGAGAAAACATGTTAGTGATTTTTTTTATTTAAAAATGATAACTAGACTGGCTGGATCTTCACAAAATCTGAATATCAATCAATCCCAAGTCTAATGAATGGTAAATAAGTGCCAGATCAAGTCAACAATGAGTATTATAAGCACAGAAAAAATTAAATGCCAGCAATAAAAGAGGAGGCCGGTTTCAAATCTCAGTTAACTCATCATATTGTTAGTTCATATTTCAAAAATGGAGTTTCACTATTGAGTTTTTATTCTAAACAACAATGAAGCTGAATCACAGTCAATACAGCGTAAAGAAAACATAGCTCAACATTTATGTATTGAGGTTGCTATAGCAAGTAAAAAAAATCCTAAAACCTACTCTAAGGAAAGGGAAATATCGGCATGAATGATAAAATATAGTAAACACAAGGCAATATATACTTATCTTGAGTCAAGGCCAAGTTGTCACAGTCAAAAACCAAGCTTGAGTCCTTCGTAGCCCATGTTTGGAAGGAGTCAAGTGTTAGTTTATAACCTGTGAGCTTCTAGTAAATTTCTTGGCTACAGCTCGAGTTTCAAACCGAAGCTAGAGATTTTAAAATTCAACAGGTCAAATGATGGTGAGTTTAGTATTATACAGGCCAAACAACAGTCATCAAAATGAGAAAGGGAAGTAGCAGCAAGTGGCAGTTGGTTCATATCTCCAAGGAGTATCAACAAAAGAATAAAGTAATAAAAGTTAAGGCCCAGTAGCAACGTAATGGCTTCCAAATAGCCACTGATTTTCTCTCTATCATGGCAATGGCTTAGGGTTCTCAAACCCTCATGCTCGAGAAGAATAACAAAACATAAGAAGATGCAATGTGTTTAGGGTTGAAATGTGTTGCCCCAAGATATATTGTATGTTTTTTTCAAGTGCCCATGCCCAATTTTTTTATGGTATTTTGAAACCAACATTAATATTATTTTACTCAATAATTTAATGATATAGTTCTTAATTTTATCATCACATTATTGAGTAAAATAATATTTTGTTACCATTATTGTAGAAATTTCTTGTATTTTAATAATATTAATTGATTTATAAAATGCATCAATTAATAATTATTAAAGTATTTATTGAGGAAACTATGCAATTTAATATTTTTTAATTGATGTATTTTATAAATCAATTAATGAATATTAAAATCTTTAAAATGAAAGCAATAATGTAAAATGGAGAGATAAGGGTGTATGTATAGCTTAAAGACTTCTTCTTGGAGGTTGGAGCTATTTGCAGACATAAGGAGAGCATATAGGGATGTTGGAGATCTTTTAGGAAGGTTGGAAGACTCTTGGGTTAGATTTTGACTTTGTCATGACAGTTGAGAGGTCTTTATGGCCTTTTTGAGCTTTTTGAGGTTAGTTAAGGATGATTCGTAGGGTGCTTTATGACTTAGTGGAATTTTTTCAGAGGTGGATCTTTATTTTGTGGGTTTTTAGGTCCTCTTTTCTAGGCTATTTTCTAGCATCTGAACCAAGGATTGGTTTTGTACTTAGTGAGTTTTAGACTCATTATTCAGGTAGTTTTGATTATGTAGAGGTAGGCTCTTGTGACATTTTTGTCCTTGGCAGTTTTATGCAGAGAATTGTAACTCTTTTGGAATATCAAATAGAAGTGATAGCAGCTGAGTTTATGTTATCTGAGTTTCTTTTGGAGCCTTCTATTCTTTTTGCAATTATATGTGTACTTTTAGGTGATTTGATAAAGATAACTAGTGAATTTTTATCATTCCATGTTGTTTTGTCTCATCTAAACACCTAGTTGTAGAAAAGTATGTTTGCTTGCAAGTTGTATTTCATGTCTTAAGGTGTGAAACTAATAAGTGAGGCATTTGTTTTCCTCCTTATTCTGGTTCATTTTTCAGACTTTTCTACAAAGTACTTATGCAAGCCTATACAGAAAGGAAGTGTTTTGTATTCATTAAGATAGTATAATTGTCCTTCTTAGTTACATGTATTTGAACTTTCATATCATCTTTGGTGTATCACCTGGTTCTCTAGTTTAAATTTTAAGGTCTTAGATTCATTTCAGTAACTTCTATCTCTTTTCCCTTAAGTTCAAGTTAATTTTGTAGAGTTATTAGTGATTATCCAGTAGGAACCGGCCTAGAATCCGAAGGTTTCATTTCTAGTTATGCATTTCCCACATGAAGAAATGAATCCCATGTTAGGCAAAGTTGTTAAACTTGTATAGTTTAACAGGGTGCAAATTTTAACCTTAACAATTTTGGCACGCCCGGTGGGACATAAACAACAGTCTATAATCTTTTGTTTGCTAGTTTTACTGTGCAACTTGTAAATTTTTAGTCTTTTCAAAGAAGTCTTAAAGTACAGTTGGTGACTCCATTGGTGAAGAATCAGTAGTCTCAGTGTTGATAATTGTTTTTTTTATGAGAAAAATTGAGACAAGCAGCTCAAATACATTTGAATATCTGCAGTTGGATATGCCCAAAAGGAAGGGGAGAACTCTTAAATGAACTCCACATACAAAGAGGGTTCAGTCTTTACCTCCAAGAGTTTATGTAAGAAGGGGAAGACCAGAGAAAAGAGAAATTTCTTTGAGGCATTCAGCATCACCAACTATAAGAACATAATATTTTAATTCTACGGATATATCAATATCACAGGCCAATTTTGGTGATGTTTTTGGTTCAGTAGAAAGTACTACTTCATCATTCTCAAGTATTGTAGCAGCTAGTTCGAGCTTAGTTTTAGCAAGTGCCTCAGCACAAGTTAGTACAATGGCTCTTCTAAGAGCTTTTACTTTTGTGCCATTTGATCAAGGTAGTCCCTTGAATCTTGCTATGCACAATGATATACATTTAGCAGCTTTGAAAGGGCTACCAAACTTCATAGGGGAAGGTCAAACAACCGCTTATGAGCATATTAGAGATGTGGATTCCATCTATAATGTTCACCTTGTGACATAAGATAATGTTGCTGTCAGATTATTTGGCAGCTTCATTCAAAGGAAAAGCATTGGAATGGTTTAGAAATTTACCTATGGCTTCCATTTCTACCTGGGACGAATTGGGTGATGTCTTCACCAAATGTTTTGAAGATAAGTTAGACCATTTGTCACTTGTAGAATAGTTAACTACTATTAAAAGAGCCCCACAAGAGAAAATGACAGATTTCAATTCCCATTTTCGAAAAACATGGAATAGAATACCAGTGGCGATGAGACCCAGTGTAGATTATGCTTTTCTATACTACTTGAAGAGCTTGAACAGTGAAATTTCAGTGATGATTCAGTCCATGGGAGGTACCTCATTACCACAAGCTTTTAATATTGTTGTTAGAGTAGAGAATAGCCTTATACAGGCTAGTAAAATAGCCCCTAGGCCTCCTATGCCTTATTTTCTAAATATCCAGTCAAATATGCCTCTTAATATACCACCAATGGCTCCTTTACCTACTGTTCTAGTTAGTTCTACTATTGTGGGTTATGAAAGTACAATAGATGGTCCATCAAATGAGTTGCATGAAATTAAGAGCAGCCAACAAAACATAGAAAGTATTTTGCAAACCTTGGGAAATGAGTTAACCAGTATGAAGAAGCAGCAAACTCAAGGTCTGAGGCTAGTGTTTCAACAATAGAATTAGCAGCAAGGAATTAATTAGACATATCAAACTCAAGGGCAAGGATATCAATACCAGTAGAATAGGCAGCCATATCAAGGGAATTATCAAGGACAGCGACAAAATGTTAATCAATGGCCTTTTCAACCATACAATCCAGCACCATTAAATGTTGTAAATCTAGTTAGAGACATGGTACCTACTCAAAACAACTTGATATCAGAAGTAGATTGGTGCTATCCATGAAATCAAGCACATAACTAATCCACATGTTCAAATGGGGTAATTAATCAAGCCCTTATGGTCCAAAATGCTGCAAGTTCACATCTGGATGCATCTTCTAGTGTACCTGAGCAACAATAAGATATAAACACCATGGAGATTAGATTCCTTAATTGGCAAGGAGAGGAGTTTTGTGGATTGAATGGTGAATCATCAATTTCTACCAATACCTGAGCAAAGAAAAGGGCTCTAGAAATGGAACATATAGTTGGTAAGGATAAAGAAGCTATTGTTATAGGACCATCACTTACACCTAATCCAAGTATCTTGCAAAAGCCTGTAAGTCAACAAATTAGCAACTAGAAGGTACATTCAATTGTACCTTATAACATTGTGGACAGTATGAAAAGAATGAATGTGTCAATGACTATGTGGGATTCCTTATCTATTCCTAGGCAAGCTGAAATGTTGAAAAAAGTGTTGAGTGGAGTGGATATGCAAGGTCAAGCTGCTTATGATCATGTGAAGGTAGTTATGACAAATTTTGAACAAGCTACTGGTGAGGACAACAAGCAAAAAACTATTTTTCAAGGTAAGGATGCGAGACCTCCTTTGTTCTATGTTTCCTTAATAATTGGGAAAAATTTAGTACATAATTGTATGGTTGATAGTGGGGCCACTTGTACTGTGATGCCTAGGAAGGTAGCTGATCAGTTAGAATTGAAATATGAACTGATTGAAAAGGGAGTACTCCAATTAGATGGCACATTTGTGAATTCCATAGGATTCATTAAAAATGCTAGTTTAACCTTACATGGATGTCCTACTTTCTCTATTCCACAAGACATATTTGTGATAGATTTACCTCCCTATTTTGGTCTTTGCTTATCAAGAGAATTTACAGCTAAGATAGGAGGTTTATGTTTTAGCTGATTGGTCTCACATGATTTTCCGCACCTGATATGGAACCAAGGTTAATATAAAGTCAGAGTTACTTGCAAAGGATATAATAGAGCCTTACACGCCTAATACGGTAAATGCAAATTATGCTAATTTTGGCCAAGATGATCATGCTGCCCCTGTTTTGCATACATCTACTGTTGAGATTCCCGACATACTTTTAGATGAGTGGGCTACAGAGAATGCTTTTGAGACTAATTCTAGCTCTGTTCTAGATGCTGGAATGGGTAATTACATGTTCCAAGAAGCTGGTTTGGTAATGCCAAACTTAGTTAAAAAGGTAGAATTTGATTATGAGTAGCAAAACAAGGTCTGGAATATTGTTTTTGATGGGTCTAGAAGTAAACATGGTGCTGGTGGAGGTGCAATGTTAGTATCTCCTGATGGAATGAAGCATTATGCAGCTTTTAGATTTGGTTTTTCTTGCACTAATAATACCGCTGAGTATGAAAGTTTGATTCAGGGTTTAGAATGGGAAAAGAAAAGAGGCATTGATTGCATTAAGGTTCATGGTGATAGTGAACTTATTGTTAATCAGGTAAGAGATTTACATATTACCAAAAATGATACTTTGAAGCTGTATAAGAATCTTGTATGGGACATTATTGAGGAGTTTTTTGCTTTCAATGTTGTTTCTATTCCAATAAATAAAAATCAGAATGCAGATAGATTAGCAGTTGTGGGTGCTCAATTTGACATACCTGTAGATATCAGTAAGGAGAATATCTAGCAGCATGTCAAGATTGTAGTAAGGCCTTCGGTTCTTGATAATAATGTAAACTGGAAAGTTTTTGAAAATGATGAGCAGATCTTGCAATTTCTGCTAGAAGAAGATGTTTTTGCAGCTTCTAATCAGGACAGGCTAAAGCAAACTTATGAAGACCAAGTGATGAAACTTAGGTACAACAAGTTGCCTAAAAGTTTGGTTTCATTGGAATCCATTTTCAATTCAGATGATCAAGCTAAAAAGGACAAAATTGATTTGCTGGTTTCTCAAGAACATTATGAAAGTTTAGAGGTGGCACCAGGGAAAAGCTTAAATTTTTGTAAGGTGAGTACTCCTTTGGAGAAAGAGTCTTATGCCCAACTTTTTTAGGAATTTGTAGATGTGTTTGCATGGGAATATGGTGATTTAAAAGGTTTTAATCCTGAGTTAGCACAGCACACCATAGAACTTGAACTTAATGCCAAGCCCGTAAGGCAAAGACAAAGACCTGTCAATCCCAAATTAGAGCCATTAATGCAGAAAGAATTTTTTAGGCTAATTGAGAGTGGCATCATTTTCCAAATCAAACACACTAGTTGGTTGTCCAATCTTGTCCCTTATAGAAAGAAGAATGGAGAGTTGAGATTATGTGTAGACTTCAGGGATTTGAATAGAGCATCATTGAAGGATAGGCATCCTCTTCCATTTATGGAACAAATACTTTTGTATGTTGTTTGTTCATAACGCTTCTCTTTGTTAGATGGTTATTCGGGGTATAACCAAATTGTGGTCAAGAATGAAGATTAGTATAAAATCGCTTTTACCACTAAATGGGATACCATGGCATACAAGAGAATGCCTTTTGGTTTGTCAAATGCAGGGGCAACGTTCCAAAAATCCATGGATATGGCATTTAGTAATCTGATGTACCAGTTTGTGTTGGTATATCTTGATGATATCACAGTATACTCCAAAAAGGTAGCAGATCATTTGGGTTAGTTGAGGCAGATATTTGAGCACTATAGGGAGTTTGGGATATCTATCAATCCAAAAAAGTGTGTGTTTGTTGTGCATGAAGGTAAGCTTTTAGGTTATGTGGTTTCCAAGCAAAGGGTTATAGTGGATCTGGAAAGGATAGCAGCAATTTTAGAGTTACCATTGCCACACCATAAGAAAGGATTGCAGTCTTTCATTGGAAGGATTAATTTTGTTAGATGTTTCTTGCCTAACATTGCTGATTTGTTGAAACCATTGATTGCTATGCTAAAGAAGAATGTTGTTTTCAGTTGGACAAAAGAAGCCAAGGATAGTTTTCAAGTTATTAAAGAGTCTTTAGCAACAGCTCCTGCTTTAGTAAATCTTGATTTCAGCAAGGATTTCATTTTGTATGCGTATGGTGGTTATCAAACTATTTCAGCAATGTTGGTACAAAAAAATGCAGAAGGTTTGGAGCAGCCAAGAGCCTTTTTCAGCAAAGGTTTAGAAGATTATGAGCAGAGATACAATTTTTTGGAAAAACATGTCCTCCTTATTGTTAAGGGTCTTAAAAATTTTTGACAATTGTTGTCTCATAACAAGATTCATTTAAGGGTTGCACACCCTAGTGTCAAGGAATTCTTACTCAATAAGGATTTGAATGAAAAGAGAGCCAGTTGGATAACATGGGTCATGGAGTATGACATGGATATTTAGGTGACCAAGATGGTTAGGGGCAAAGGCTTATGTGAGTAGATTTCTGATGGTGAGGTTTCTAAACTTCAAGGACAAGCAGGTACTATTTTGGTGATTGGTATGACAGCTGATGATGATAGGATAGCGAGCTAGTTGCAAGATATGGTTCATTTTTTGAAGACCAGTGAATGCCTAGCCAATTTGGACAAGGCAAAATGAAGGTATTATCAGTTACAATCAGTTCCTTTTGTCTTAGTTGATGATGTTTTGTATAGAAAGGATCACAATGGTGTCCTTCTCAGATGCATTGATTCAGACTAGATTATAGATATTTTACATGAATTCCATGACGGTCATTCAAGAGGTCATTTTTTCCCTAGAACTATAGCATATAAGATCCTAAGAGGTGGTTATTATTGGCTTGATATTTTTAAAGACAACCATGCATATGTGAGGAAGTGCATGAAATGTGCCATGTTTGCAAGAAAGGAAAGGCTTCCAGCTTTGCCGTTGTAGCCAATTAAGACAGAACAACCCTTTCAAAAGTGGGATGTTGATTTCATAGGGCCTATCAACCCTCCATCAAGTGTGGGGCATAAGTGGATAATTACTGCCACTGATTATTTCACACGTTGGACAGAGGAAGTAGTACTAAAGGATGCAAATGAGATAGGGGTCCTTAATTTTTATGATGATATTGTGAATAGGTTTGGAGTACCTGATTCTATAATTTCTGATAATGCACTTGCTTTCATTGGACTAAGGGTAACTGAGTGGGCACTTAAGCATGGAATTTATCTCAATACTAGTTCCAACTATTACCCATAGGCTAATGGATTAGCAGAGTCTACGAACAAGAACCTAATCAAAATTATCAAAAGAACTCTACAGGAGAATCAACATGATTGGCACTCTAAGTTGAAGGCTACCTTATGGGTGGATAGAATCACTCCAAATAAAATAATTGGGAACTCAACTTATCGGTTAGTTTATGGAAAGGAAGCTCGATTGTCTATTGAAACAGAGTTGCTAGTGCTTGATCTTTCCACTCAATTGGTTTTTTTTGAAGAGGGAGATCCTATGCTGGTACGTTATGCATAGCTGATGGAGTTGGAGGAAAGTAGAAGGAAAGTAATGCAAACCATGGAGTTCTAGCAGATACAAGTTAAGAGGAGCTTTGATAGAAAAGTGAGAGCTAGGGACTTCAATGTGGGTGATATTTTTCTCAATTGGGATGATTTTAAGAGCAAACTGGGTAAGCACACTAAGTTTGATTCATTTTGGGGAGGCCCATTTGTGATCATGGAATGCAAGGAACATAACACTTTTCAGCTGTCAACTCTTGAAGGAGAAAATCTGCCTATGCCAGTCAATGGTATTCACCTCAAACCTTGTTTTGAGGTATGTCCTACTTTGTAAATCCTAGAGTTTCTGAATAAGGTGCAACTACACTATTTGATTTTAGTTTTCTCTTCCTAGGTGTTAGTAGTTAGTTTTTAGCAGAAAACACTTTTAACAACATTCATACATACTATGGTGCCTACATATCAAAACACTATGCCATACATGTAGGAGATCCTTCGTAGCTATCATGTGCTATACAACATTCATATATAGGCATCGTATCATACATAAAGACCTGCTATTAAGAGTTTTTTTGTTCTTGGTTTTAGTTAATTTTCCAGTTTTCCTTAAGTGTTTTCAGGAACACAAGCTACCATATTTGTTCAAAACAAATAAATGGTTGGTAAATATCAATACCTTATAAAATCCTGAGTGTATAGCTATTCCTTGGAGTAGGGGAGCCATGCTACCACAAGCCATAAATCTACACTCGGGATCCTATCCTACATTGATATTTATTAGTCACCTATCCAATTTGCATGTTGAAAATCTGTATTGACCCTTTGCCCAATGGATATTCAAGGCTACTCATTTTCATGTATAGCAGGCATACATTCCGCAAAGGTTAGAAAAAATGTTATAAAAATTCCATTATCTTAGGAATTTTTCTATAAAGACATATTTGGGAATCAATTCATCCCATTTATTGTTATACAATCAGTTGATATGCAACCAGCAAAGTAAATACAATGCAAATTTCTGAAAAAAGAAATCATTTCATTTGTATTGGACAATGATAAAATACTTTTTTGAGTTCTTTCATTTGAAAATATAAACACATGTATTTAAGATCAATTTAGAAAATGACTCACACAAGCCGTGAGCATAGCCTGTTCTTTCTTCTATAGATTTAAGATTCAAAACAACTTTTTTTTAAAAAAGAACAGAATATGAGAAGAGAGGTAGTTTAAAAGTAACCAGTCAATGCATGTTTCTTTGACTGGTTAGTGTAGTTGCTAGGCTTGCAATTGTCCTTAGTCTATGAGTCTTCCAGTGATTTCCTGAGTCCTGTAGAGAAAAATTTGAAAAAACAATGATATTAGATCCTGATACAGATCTAAGCAATGGCTGGTTACTTCAAATTTTCTCTATACCTATGTTGCCCTTAACATTTTCCTAAATATGCAGAAGAATGAAAACCAGGATATCCTCAGTGCTGGTGTAAAGGAAAAAGGAAATATTCATGCTAATGTTTTTGTTTCATGTGCAGCAAAATAATCACTCCAATGTGTATGTGCCCCTAACTAAGGCTCCCTTTGGGTATGAGCCTGACATACGTATTGGAGTAATTATTTTAAATAGATTTCAAAATTCAGGAAAGATATATAATGTTAAAGAGATATATTACTTTGATATGAAACCTTTCATTATAATCAATAGATCAGCTAAGCTTATTTAAGGGATGACGATCTGGAGTAGAAACCTTATAAGCTAAAACATTAATAGAAAATGCACAAGTATAAGCATCAACAATCAAAACAACAAAGTAAAGAAATAAGATGCTGCTACAGCCATGACAGAAGACATAAGAAAGACTCAAAAATCAAGAAAAAAGATGGTTTTGTATCCTATGTATATTGAATATTAACAATGATTGTGAATGGGATCAGTTTTGGAGGCTGTCATCAATATGAGAAGAGCTAAAAGAAAGTGCAAAAAATCATGAAAATAGATACTACAGAAACCTTCAATACTCCAGTGAAACCTATGGTTCTTGGAATTCCATAGTATTCTAATATAATTGACAGTGATAGACCTGGACATAATATGCACTGCATTGGAAGGAGGGTGAAAAGAATTTTGTTAAGCATTGGCTATAGCTGGATTTCATTATGAGACACTGAGGAGAACAACGGGTGGATAGATTTCTAGGTAAAGAGTTTCTATTGTAAGTCATGAACATGATGGACTGAAAGAGTCAGGGATAGAGCATCAAGGTAGAGAAAAGATTTATGGTGATGATAATATCAAGTAAACATCAAACAGTCACCATGGGATCATAAAGCTCAAACATTAATCTAATGGCAGAAATAAGAAGTGGTAAATGAGTTTAAAAGTAACACTAAGTAGCATGGAAGTTAAAGATGTAAATTGATGCTGGAAGATTTTCAAGGAAAAAGGGATTTCTACAAATAGAAACAACTTCAAGTTCTTATGCAGATTTTTAGAAAAAACAAAATATACCAAGGAGTGAAGGTATCGTCACTGCCAAGCAAAGATATGAAAACTTCCATGACAACAAATTATGTAAGTAAAACCATATCAGAAAATACATATGAAGAAAGAACAGTAAACCATTATATGTATTCAGAGGTTACTGTCAAGAAGATTTAGTCCAAACAGTAGAGACCAGTTAGCCTTGTGTATAGTTGAACATTACATAGATACAAGTAGCATGAGTTTATATTTAGGCACAAGTTAAGAAAAAAAAAAATTGAGGTGTTCCAGTCTGATAAAAACAACTCAAAGTATACACATAGCAAAGTGAATGGAAATGCTCAAGCATCTATAGTGAGCCTCAATGATAGAAGGATCTAGCTATAGGTAATGGTGGATTTTATTTTAAATGGCTGGTGGACTGTCAGTATGTCAATAGTGGATAGAGCAAACATGTTGGTGATTTAAAAAAAAAATTGATAGCTAGACTGGCTGGGTCTTCCCAAAATCTGAATATCAATCAATCCCAAGTCTAACGAATGGTAAACAAGTGCCAGATCAATTCAACAATGAGTATTATAAGCATAGGAAAAATTGAATGCCAACAATAAAAGAGAGAAGGCCGATTCCAAATCTTAGTTAACTCAGCATATTGTTAGTTCATATTTCAAAAATGGAGTTTCATTATTGAGTTTTTATTCTAAACAACAATGAAGCCGAATCATAGTCAATATAGTGTAAAGAAAACATAGCTCAACATTTATGTATTGAGGTTGCTACAACAAGTAAAAAAATTCCTAAAATCTACACTAAGGAAGGGGAAATATCGTCATGAATGACAAAATATAGTAAACACAAGGCAAGATATACTTATCTTGAGTCAAGGCCAAGTTGTCACAGTCAAAAACCAAGGTTGAGTCCTTCGTAACACATGTTTGGAAGGAGTCAAGTGTTAGTTTATAACCTGTGAGCTTCTAGTAAAGTTCTTGGCTACAGTTCGAGTTTCAAGCCGAAGCTAGAGATTTTAAAATTCAACGGGTCAAATGATGGTGAGTTTAGCATTATACAGGCCAAACAACAGTTGTCAAAATGAGCAATGGAAGCAGCAGCAAGTGGCAGCCGGTTCAGATCTCCAGGGAGTATCAATAGAAGCACAAAGTAATAAAAGTGAAGGCCCAGTAGTAGTGTAATGGCTTCCAAACAGCCACTGATTTTCTCTCTATCATGGCAGCAGCTTAGGCTTCTCAAACCCTCATGCTCGAGAAGAATAATATAACATAAGAAGATGCAATGTGTTTAGGGTTGATATGTGTTGCCTCAAGATATATTGTATGTTTTTTTCAAGTCCGCATGCCCATGTTTTTTATGGTATTTTGAAACCAACATTAATATTATTTACTCAATAATTTAATGATATAGTTCTTAATTTTATCATCACATTATTGAGTAAAATAATATTTTGTTACCATTATTGTAGAAATTTCTTGTATTTTAATAATTATTAATTGATTTATAAAATGCATCAATTAATAATTATTAAAGTATTTATTGAGGAAACTATGTAATTTAATATTTGTTAATTGATATATTTTATAAATTAATGAATGAATATTAAAATCTTTAAAAGGAAAGCAATAATGTAAAATGGAGAGATAAGGGTGTATTTATAGCTTAAAGACTTCTTCTTGGAGGTTGGAGCTGTTTGTAGACATACGAAGAGCATATAGGGATGTTGGAGATCTTTTAGGAAGGTTGGAAGACTCTTGGATCAGATTTTGACTTTGTCATGATAGTTGAGAGGTCTTTATGGCCTTTTTGAGCCTTTTGAGGTCAGTTAAGGATGAGTCATAGGGTGCTTTATGACTTAGTGGAGTTTTTCAAAGGTGGGCCTTTATTTTGTGGGTTTTTAGGTCCTCTTTTCTAGGCTATTTTCTAGCATCTGACCCAAGGATTAGTTTTGTACTTAGTGAGTTTTAGAATCATTATTCAGGCAATTCTGATTATGCAGAGGCAGGCCCTTGTGACATTTTTGTCCTTGGCAGTTTTATGCAGAGATTTGTAACTCTTTTGGAATATCAAATACAAGTGACAGCAGCTAAGTTTATGTTATCTGAGTTTCTTTTGGAGCCTTCTCTTCTTTCTGCAATTCTGTGTGTACTTTTAGATGATTTGATAAAGATAACTAGTGAATTTTTATCATTCCATGTTGTTTTGTCTCATCTAAACACCTAGTTGTAGAAAAGTATGTTTGCTTGCAGGTTGTAGTTCATGTCTTAAGGTGTGAAACTGATAAGTGAGGCATTTGTTTTCCTCCTTATTTTGGTTCATTTTTCAAACTTTGCTACAAAGTACTTATGCAAGCCTATACAGAAAGGAAGTGTTTTGTATTCATTCATATAGTATAATTATCCTTCTTAGTTACATGTATTTGAACTTTCATATCATCTTTGGTGTATCACCTAGTTCTCTAGTTTAAATTTTAAGGTCTTAGATTCATTTCAGTAACTTCTATCTCTTTTCCCATAAGTTCAAGTTAGTTTTGTGGAGTTATCAGTGGTTATCTAGTAGGAACCGGCCTAGATTTCAAAGGTTTCATTTCTAGTTACGCATTTTCGACATGCAGAAATGAATCCCATGTTAGGCAAAGTTGGTAAACTTGTATAGTTTAACAGGGTGCAAATTTTAGCCTTAAAAGTAACCACCCATGCTCGGTATATGAGCATGGGAATGATGAATTTTGAATGTTAATGAAGCTTTCATTTGAATTTCATGATTTAGAACTTCCTGTATAGACACCATGTGTTAATTGTTCACTATTTGCAAGTTTTCTCTGAGTTGTATGGCCTGTAAGGATTGACTGGAGTGATCCAGATCCATGGAAGTTTAGTTTAGTGTTTTAACTTTATGCTACATTTATTCTTCTGGTAATAGGTTAGTGGAGTGAAGTTTGGCAAGCATTACAAGCTACTAGTCTGTGAAAGCCATTTGCAGAGCCACCAAGCTTGAAATGGCTCTAACCTAATCATCCACCGATGGAAATGCCTGAAACCATAGGGGATGTTAGGTTATATTTTGTAAATATAGTTTTTTTTTTCATTTGTGTTGTGGCACCAAGGCTTCAAGGCCAAATTGGAAGCCCTATGGTTAACTGTTGAAGACAGGAGAGCCAGGACAGGATATAAAAGGAGTGAACACATGCACCCATGACTTTGGGAAAAGAACTTAGATGCATTTTTGGAAAGCTCTAAGAGTCTCCTAGAGGATTAAAGAGGTTTTGGAAATTTTTTGGAAGTTTGGAGATCAAATTGATGGTCTTTTGTGCAGACTGGTCCAAAGGCCTAATTAATAGGCTTAAAACTAGGGCCTGCTAGTAAGTAGGGTTGTGGGTATATCCAAAGGCTAAAACTTTGGATTAGGAAGGGGTTGATAGTCACCTTAAATATTTTCAAAGTTTTCTGTGTGGATGTTTGGAGATTTTGGGATCTTGAAACCAAAATCAGTAAAAATAGGCCTAATAGGAATTGAGCCAATTAGGCCTCCTATGAATTTGATACTTTTTAACTAGGAAGAGTGACCAGAAGTTCTTGGAAGGGTTCCTAATGATTTTTTAGAGTCAAGGAACTAGTTGGAAGTAAGAATGAAGTGTGGGAAGATCCTAAGAAAGGGTTTTGGATTCTAGAGGGGAAATCCTAGTGAAGAAACCTAGGAAATTGAAGGCCTAATTGGTCTGGAAAGTAGTGTATCTTCTAGATACCAACTATACCTTGGAGGAGAAGTTGGTGAAGAGGATCTTGGAGATCCAAAGTGGTGAAGATAACACTGAGATTAACCATTGGATGGTTAGAGAAGGTTAAGAACCTTGGATAAAACATTAGAACCCGGTTAGAGTTTTTACATATAGTTTTTATTTTCATTTGTGTTGTGGCACCAAGGCGTCAAGGCCAAATTGGAAGCCCTATGGCTGACTATTGAAGATAGGTGAGCCAGGACAGGATATAAAAGGAGTGAACACATACACCCATGACTTTGGGAAAAGAACTTAGATGCATTTGTGGAAATCTCTAAGAGTCTCCTAAAGGATTCAAGAGGTTTGGGAAAGTTTTTGGAATTTTGGAGATCAAATTGATGGTCTTTTGTACAGATTGGTCTAGAGGCCTAATTAATAGGCTTAAAACGAGGGCCTACTAGTAAGTAGGGTTGTGGGTGTATCCAGAGGCTAAAAATTTGGATTTGGAAGGGGTTGATAGTCACTTTAAATATTTTCAAAGTGTTACATGTGGTTGTTTGGATATTTTGGGATCTTGAAGCCAAAATCAGTAAAAATAGGCCTAATAGGAATTGAGCCAATTAGGCCTTCTATGAATTTGATACTTTTTGACTAGTAAGAGTGACCAAAAGTGCTTGGAAGGGTTCCTAATGATGTTTTAGAGTCAAGGAACTAGTTGGAAGTAAGAATGAAGTGTGGAAAGATACTAAGCAAGGGTTTGGGGTTCTAGAGGGGAAATCCTAGTGAAGAAACCTAGGAAATTGAAGGCCTAATTGGTCTGGGAAGTAGTGTATCTTCTAGATACCAACTATACCTTGGAGGATAAGTTGGTGAAGAGGATCTTGGAGATATAAAGTGGTGAAGATAACACTGAGATTAACCATTAGATGGTTAGAGAAGGTTAAGAACCTTGGAGAAAACATTAGAACCCAAACCCTCTACATCAAGATAGTTCATGGATTACACAAGCTAAGTTGGATCTTTATGATTCAAGTTAAAATAAGATTATATCCTGATGTGGACATCATTTTTTTATTTACCCTAGGTGTCTGATGCAGGAGCATCTTGGGTCTTTGAGCAATCTTGCATCAACCAAAAACATTTCCTATTTTCTTTACCTATATGTTGTTTGCATTATAGTTTTTGCAATTGTTGGTTTCATGTTATGTGAATATTACATGATGTTGAGGACCTATTATGGAACCTTCTCCTATGAGCACATAAGGATTGGATGGATCGTGTCGAAGTTAGAGTTGTTTTGCCTTGCTGATGGAGCCATATTTTCTTGCTTTTCACGTGTTGATTGTGCATCATGTATCTGTTGATCCTTAATGAATCATTCTTTGTGATCTTAGGTAATTAAAGAGACCCTAAAATAATATATTCACCTAAGACCAAAAATCCTAATTCATCAAGAGTTGGGAGTTATCACTAGTTTCCTCGGGTATCGATTTTCAGCCAGTTTCACGTGAAATGTGGAGTTTTTCATCTTCTGTGGTTTCGTATGATGAAATGGGATCTTGCTAAGTTAGGATTATGTTATTGGGTCATGTGTGGACCTAAATTTAACCTCACATTGATTTTTATTCATAATTTCTTTAGTTTTGGTTTACTCTTCCTGGTTGGACCTATAATGTAATTAAATGCCTGACTGGTTGACTTGTGGCTTAGCTGGCTATATAAGAAGCTTAGGTTGTTTAGTTGGTAGTAAGAGGGTGATAGGAGAATATTAGTATGAAGTATAAAATAAGATAATATGTGATCTGAGACTTTGAATTCATAATTCTCTTTTTATAAGACCAAAACTTGGAAGGCCTCACAACTAGGCATGTTGACTGATTTATTTTAATCACACCAGTTTGGCTTCCAGTTGCCTTGCCTCATATACATTGTGTTTTCATTATTTCATGTGAATTATATATTGCTTCCATGTGTAACTCTGAGCAAGGCTTGTTTGTTGATTCAAGTGGAGTCAAATCTGCTTGATTCTACTTGAATCTACCTTGCCCCTGTGTCAGGTTAACTAGCATAACAAAGCTTGGTAGACTCTTAATACACTCTTTTATAGAAATTATTTCTATTTATATGATCCATAGTAAGTAAATACCTTACTAGGATACTCTCTCTCTCTCTCTCTCTCTCTCTCTCTCTCTCTCTCTCTCTCTCTCTCTCTCTCTCTCTCTCTCTCTCTCTCTCTCTCTCTCTCTCTCTCTCTCTCTTTCTCTCTCTCTCTCTCTCCTAAGTGATCCTTCTTTTATCTTGAGTTTGGATTCGATGAGAATTTAAATCACTTGGGGGCTTGATGTTTCTCTATCTCCTTGACCTACTAAAGTGGGGGCTAAATTTATCATTATGAAAAGATAGCACCCATAATTGGATACTTTATTAGGCCCCATTTTGGTGATTTTTATGTCTAATGTGCATTATGCTTGATCCTAGCAACCTTAATCCTACTTTCCCTCTTCTTTTACAGTATCCCTACACCTAATTCAAATATAGTATCAAAATTTTAGGTATAGAATAGATCATCCATTATGTACCCACATACAAAATGCCTCAATCATTTTGTACATGATATTTTTGGCTCAAAGCCCTATATCGAGGTGTTAATGGGAAAAAGATCCCATGGCTAGCCTAGATTATTTTTAAATCCCAAAATAATAGAAAAAACATAAAAACAATCCTATCACTCCTCATTTTGTAATCAATTACTATCCTCAAGTATTCAAGCCATCAAGAGCATTCAAGAAATCATGAAAAATTGAGTAATTGGATTCAAGATTTAAAGGAAAGCATCCAAGATCCAGTTTATCCAATTCATTCAAGTTAATTCCAAGGCATTCTTCTCCATTAAATAAATTTTATCTCTCAGTATGGCTAATTTAGAGGAATTCTCAATCAATCAAGAAGATCCTTTTGCATTCATCTCTCTTTCATTGTAAGCGATTATCAAGCATATCTACATTGAAGATCTAGGAGTGACATTCATAGATCCATGTATTTGTGAGGGGATACTTGATTCCTATTCTATATTTTAAGTTCATCTTCTTGATTCCAAGAACATTCAAGAATCTTCATGGGTATGAGTGATTCCAACATCCATCCATGAGGTTTTATGCATGGTGAATAAAAAATTTACCTTTTTACATACTTTCCTTTATGAAATTTCCTTTCATTTTCAAGATTGATTTTAAAATGGGGGTTTGACCAAGGAAACCCACTTTTCCCCATTTTTATGTGTATAAGAACATGTTGCAGACCTATCAGAACTTTTCCAAGTTGATCAGGAATAATTGACCTAGGGTAGAGAATGACTCATGTGTTCTCTACCTAAGTATAGATTGGCTCAATCACTGTATACCCTCTAGAACAAGCTCCTATTTGAATGGCATATAGGTTATAGTGTCAATATCTCAAAATAGTTACTATAGGTTCTTTCAAGACTCTCTCTATCTGTTATTCAAATTTGAAGTATCTTATTTCCTATTTTATTTCTAAGTCCATCTAAATATTTCCTAATCTAAATTTGTGTCCTTATAATCATTTCCCATTTCAAAATTACATATTTAGAAAAGGATCACCATCCTGTTTAGCACTTGAGTCACCAGTTGATCCTATTGGGACATCTTCCTTCTGAATGTGCAATCTTAAAAAGGAGAGGTGATCTCCCTATTTTCATTACTTCCCTTTTCATATTGTACAATTTGTATGTGTTCTCTTGCACCTTCTTGTCTCTCCAATTTGAGATCCAAATGGTTTTCCCAAACTTGTCTCTCCAAATTAATAATTTGTATGTTATCCTTCATGAATATTTGAAAACTAACACTAACTTATAAATAACTATAGACACTCTTTAAGCATGACTATAGATTTTCAATGCATAGAATTTTCTCAAGAAGCTCTAGACAACTAGTCATGATGACACTAATCAATAATCCAACATACTCTAAACATTGATATAAATCTCAGAATTATTTGAGACCATGGCTTCTTGATGCACAAAAAACTTGGATTCATGGAAATCTTGCATCAACTAAAAAAATATTACATTTCCTATTTATTGCTTGTCATTCATTAAATTTCTTTTACTGTTCCTTTAGTTTGGAGCAGTTGTTGTTGTGCACCTCATGGAGTGTTCAAGGTATCAAATTTTACCTTCACTTAGGTTTACATCTTGATTGGTTTCTTTGTGCTTGATTTATCTTGGATTCTTGGTGTGACTTCATTGTTCTTCATGTTTCATGGTCATTTTGTGTTTTTCGATCATGCGAAGGACTTTCACTATCAACGAATCTTTGTGACTCATAGCTCAATGTTCTAGGCCTAGCCTTTGGATGAACTTCATGTTGGTTATGATTTACATTTTGTGGTCAAATTTCCTTATGATATAGGTCCTAACCTTTAATGTATTACATTTTCATTTTCTTGGAGAATGTAATCTTGCTCGGGCCGAATTGATGCTTGCGAAGGATTTATAAGCTATTGTAACTGATCCTTAGGGAAGCAACTAGCAGTTCTTTGGGAATAAGGTAGTTTAATGGTAGTAAGAAATAGATAGTATAAAAAGATAACCCTCTTAAAGGTTCCAAAATAGGCTTATATTCCTAGAATGTAAGACTACATGTGCAAACTCATTGTACTAATAAAGAAAGGAAAATAGCAGTGCATACATGAAAATAATAGAAAATTATGGTGGCCTTCATGGTAGAGCATTGAAAATCAACTTGAATAGAAGTTTAATAATAGAAGGAGTAGATTATAAAGACAAAATAACAAGATGCCATTGTAAATATAGTGATATAAATAATATAGTGTTGTTGATATCATTCTTGATGAAGGGTACTCCCCTTATTAACACAAACACACACAAAAGAATTGAGAACAACAACGAATTGTAAGGACAAGAAATGAGCTTTCTATTATCTCCAATGAAATAGAGTTACAATGTTTAGAAATATAGCATGCACATCCACATGGGCATTTTCATTACAATATAGTGATGAAATACTTCATGATAATTGAAGGTTGATCTTGTATTTCCCTCTCTTGTTTCTTGTTGCTTCGGTTGTGTAACTCATTTTGCAAGGATTGGATTGATCTCTTTGATATCCCTCCTATCCTTGGTTGCATCACTTCTACAATACTATTTTGGTATCTTTCTTAAGACATATGGAATCCTTATGCAATGAACAATCACTATTCTTTTTTTTCTCTCCTAATTTCCCATGTTTCTCTACTAACATGGATATTATGATTTTTGTTGAAGTACAAATGAGATATAGTGTACAAGTGAAACTATTCTATAAACTCAAAGCATCAAAATACAAAATAGTTATAAATCATAGATGAAAATATAAATAACCAAACAAGGCATTTGAACCATTATAGGAGATATATGTGGAGAAACCTTTACACAAAAAGAGGAGTGATAGGATTGTTTTTATGTTTTTATATTTTTTAATAGAGTTACATAAATACAAATTTTCTCTTTGAATTTATATAATACTTTGAATTATCTATTCAACCTACAAAACTACTTATTTTTCACATGCTCCAAGCTCTAATATAGCCAAAAGTAATACAAAAAACCATAAATTATGTCATAAACCATAAACTAAAATTTGAGCTAAGTGGTCTAAAGGTAAAAGATAGTTGATGACAAGTATCTAAGAGTTATGAGCATATTTTGAAAATTTTGAAGACTTTCCATACAAATTCAATGTAGGACATAAATAAACCTCTAGAAGGAAAATGTACCTTCTTGTATAGACCAAAATAATTTCTTAAGCCTCTTACAAACTCATATATACTTCTTACATGGATTTAAATAGTAATATTCCCTTCCATTTCATGTCAATGTCTAAAGGTGATGTCATTAATCAAATTAAACTTCTACACTCAATGCACTTTGAAAATAATATTTCAAATAACTACAATAATATTTAATTATTAAAAAAATTGACATGTGAAATATTGAAATTCTCCTTCCATAAATCTTAAAATCACATAATAAGATATTAAAGTTAAAATATATAAATTTCCCTTCCATAAATCTTGAAGTCATATACTAAAGTATTAAAGGTGAAATATATATCATAACATTGTAAGATTGGTTGGTATTGGGAATCCCTACTTCAACTTTCTCATACATACTAATAATCATGGTGTTCATGGTTTCCTAGGCTTTTCTTTTGGGTCATCTTGTCAATGCTACCATAGTCATATAGAAAATAGCAATCACATCTTGATGTGCAATGGGTATGTCGAAGAGGTGTGGATCATCAATTCAGCGGGAGTGAATTATTTGGTAGAATTATTTAAAGACGTGTTATCGTGTCTTTCTACGACCATAGAATATACAAAAAACATATTTTTTCAAAAGTTAATTTTTTATCTCTATACATGTTGCAATGAATGAAAATATGACATCAACTTATTGAACTCTCTTGAGAATAGATGTTCACATAAATTTCAAATTATTAACCCAAATTATTTGTAAATTTAAAATCATAATGTGTCACCCCTTAATCCAAATTCTTGGGGGAAAAGATGAAAATTGATATTTCATGAAATGAATAACAATGGTGGCACTGAGAGAGCATTTTTTTCATCCATTGTTGTTGATTTCAATTGTATTACTATTAATATGAATTCTAGTAATTTTTGTTTCATGAGAATAATATAATTGAATCATATGAGAGGAGGAGGTTCTTGTGGGCATGTCTTAATGCAAAAAATTTATTCATTAAGCCATGTGTGGGGGATGGGTTTGATCCGCACGCATCTCCTAATGGACCAATTTGACCAATTGTATTTGTCATTCTTGTTATTGAATCGACCAAATGTGTAGAAGGAGGAATCAAGGTCTAGAATTTTTTTAGACTTGACAAACCCTATTGGGTTTGCAAATGATTTAAGGGGCAACAGACATAGGCTTCCAACAATAAAGAGGATGCAGTTATGAGATATAAAGATCAAAGGAAAGATGAAAGAATGAAAAATTCATTCCTTCAAATTGGGTTAGTTTTGTTTGTTTGTTCAAATATTCTTTACATGGAATATCAAGAGCTAGATCTATTTGAGCACTTGGATTCAAGCTAATTATGCATCCAAATAGATGGGTCCAAATACAAATTAAAAAAACCTGTGAATTAGGAAGATATGCATGTTCCATTGACACTAGGCACCTATTGTGTACTAATGAAGGAGTCCTCAAAATTTTGATTACCCAACATGAAGATTAAAACTATAGACGTCATTATGGGTAAGTGCACAAAGTTGGGTGCCAATTCCATGAAATTCCATGGGGAAAAAAATTCTGCTAGAAACAAGCGCTCATTTAGCTTCGAGTGACCAACCCAGAAAAACAATGGGTGCCCATTTTCTAAATGTATTTATTTTTTTACCCGATTTCCATATCATTTTCACTGGTTAGAAAATAGGCTAGCAATTTTTGGAGAGATGGTCGCCTGATTTTAGCTTCACTACCAACCCCCTCAACCTTTTATTTCTTCATTCCAGGTACATACCTTTATTTTTTAATATTTTCTTTCATTTTTCATTTTTTTTCAAAACAATAGAGTTCATTGTTATTTTTAAATTGCTAAATAATAGTTCTTGTTCCAAATATGTTTTTTTATAGTAAATTTTTTTTAATTTTGTTTAAAAATATTTTTTCTTAGTTGTAATTTACTTTGTAAAATATTATGGAAAACATGAAAAATAAAAATAGTTAAAACTTAAAACCCTAGGTAGAAAACAAAAACAAAAATGTAAACCCTAGGTAGAAAACAAAAATAAAAATGTAAACCCTAGGTAGAAAACAAAAATGTGAACCCTAGGTAGAAAAACAAAAACAAAAATGTAAATGCTCGATAGAAAACAAAAATGTAAAAATTCTCTCTCTCTCTCTCTCTCTCTCTCAATGTTGTTTAAATTTATATTTCTAAATGTTGTACAAATTTAAATAAAGTTTTTCTTTATAAGGTAAAATGTAATTTAAATAGTAATTGTAAATTTTCATGTTTTTATATATATGCAAATTATATTCATGAATGATTTTATCATAGATGAGCTCCTAGGTCAGTAGACACCTCCACCCCCAGCTCCAGGACCACTGACGCCTCACCTACTTCAGAGGAGTTGAGAGAAAATATGAGGAGAAATGTTTCTTCCATTATACAAGACATTTGTACCATTATACAAGACATGTGTACCATTATACATGATCTTCATCCCCCTCCCCAGCTACTACATCTTGTAGATACCATGCAAGGCATTGTAGATTCTATACAAACATTAGACAACAAGCTGGATAGTTTTCATGGAGGGACTCCATGCGTGTGTATTCTACTAATGACCTCTCTTATAAATAGGTCCATAAATTAAAAATTACTAAATCTGATTTGAAACGTTATTTTGTGAGTCCTAAAATAGGTCAGATAATAAATAAGAAGAATCTACACATATCTATTAGAAGGTGTCAGCACCCATAGATATCTGAGCATTTTTGGGAGTGGTGGTGGATGGTATTTGACCATCCACCACACGCTAATCATGATGTGCTCATGTACTTCCTAAAAAAATTATGGGCTGAATTTGAATTGGGTTAAAAAACTAATTACTTTGACATGTGAGAATTTCAGGGGGATCGATAGAGGTATGCCAAAGGATAGGCCGGGGGCCAAATTGAGTGATAGAGTTAGAAATCATGTGTGTAATGATCCCATTTTTCCTCTTCTTGATCCAGTTGTTCCTGCACATGCCCATCATTGAGCAGTGAACTCTACTCTTGTTTCATCGAGTGCCCTTTCAGGCAATTTGTTAGAGAAGTTTACCTAGGTGAGGGTTGTTTCTAGCACAACACATGTTTGCATGAGTTGCGAGGATATTTGTAGGGGCCTCTAGAGTGATCTTTTTGGTGTTGATGCTACCCATGGTGGATATGGTGATGGTGGGAATCCTGATGAGATCTCATCATAAGTTGATCTTCTCTGTGCGAATGATGATCATCATGCAGAGGTATATTTATTTATTATTTATAGTACAATATTAAATTCCACATGTATATACACATACTAACCATAACATGTGGATTTTTTGTTGAAAAGAGGAGGTATGACACTATGCCTTTCAGGGACCATCATCATCATCACTTTGTGATTTTTATTTGTATAGGACTTGACTACAACCACTTTTGGTGTTCATGAGAGTGCACCTCCTTGTCCCATTGAGGGCATTACTGAGCACAATCACATGGTGAAATTTTAAATGTTCATTATTTAATTACTTTGTAAGTGAATTATGCAAGTTATTTTAATTAAACACACTTAGTCTTCTCATTTTATTTTTTAATAATGTATGTAGGAGGGCAGAAGCACTGATATTACAAACACACAGGATGGTGCATCTCAAGAGCAGACCCCGTAGGATGATGCATCTCAATTCATCTTCACATGGAGTGAAGAGGACTATAGATCAGCTCCATGATCGGTCTTGGATTATTTATGTCACATGTTATTGTTACTAAATTTCTACACATGCTGAAATTTAGCCCCAAAATAGTAACATTTACATAAGAGTTCACACAAGCTGCTCATTTCTCAAGCTTTTGTTTTCAGCCAATAATATTGCCAAATCATATCATTTTTTGAGCAAAAGAAAGTGTGGATAATGTTCATTGTATTCATCATCATTGATATATACAATTTTCATTTTTACAACTGCTAAATGAAAAATTTTGAAAATATAGTCTCTCACACAAGTCACCGTGAGAGTAGCCTCTAGTATGTTGTTATATACATTTCTAATCTAATGAAGTGTAATGAATATGAAGGAATGAAAGAATAGAAATGAAGGTCAGAGGGAGAACCAGTCATTGTCTGTGATGACTGGTTGTATTGCCTAGCTCCAACCATGTTGGTCTTTTTTCTTCATCCTTGGCCTGTCCAGATGTCTGAAGCCTGCGTGAGAAAAGAAATGTGTTAGATCTGACGGATCTAAGCAATGACGGAAACACCTCACTTCAAGAAATATTCTATGTTACCATCATACACTTGCATAACAGACATGTGTATATCAGCATACTAGATGAAGATGAATTGACTGTTTTTATTGCTAACACGTTTGTTTCATGTGCAAATAAGGTTCTAACTCTGAAAGGTATGTGCCCCTGACCGAGGCTGCCTTAAGGGTATGAGCCTGACATGCCTTTCAGAGTTAGAATCTTATTGTAGACATGCAAAATTGGACAAGTGCTTTTCAAAATGCAATAAATCAATAAATGGCTCAAAAATTAATAAAAATGCATTAAATCATCAAAATGGATTAAAAATCAATAAAATGGACATAATTAAATAAAGTTGAGAAAAATTAATTAAAATAAAGGAATTATTAAATAATGATGTTAAATGATTAAATTGAAGCTTAAAAGGGCCAAAAACACTATATAATTGATTTTAATCAATTAATTGTATAGTTGTTTTAATCAAAAATCAAAATGAACCTATTACCCTTACATGGCTAAATTTAATTAATTAATTGAATTAAATATTCTTAATTTCTTTCAACAAAGTGATGAACCAATGAAAATTGAGGACAAAAAGACATAAATCACTCAAACATTTAAATTGTCCAAAGATTTGAAACCATTTAAAGGCATGTCCCCTCATTTGTCCCCCCATTTATGGACAATGCAAAGTTTTTGAGTTAACCAAGGGATAATCATGATTACTTCACTCCACCCCCTACCCTTGGACATTTACTATAAATATGAGGCATTTTGGAGAGCATTTCCATCTTGGAATTTCATTTGCAAAGCATTGTTATTATAGGCATTTGAATAGCATTCTAAGAGCAATTTGAGCATTTTTTAGCAATTATCATTGTAGTTTGTCAATTTGAGCTAGATTAAGCATGGAATCATCATAGAAGCTTTATAAAAGCATAATAGCAGCATAATTTCTCATTTTAGAAGTGTCACTAGTGAGGATTTAAGCTGAGAGCTTCATTTACCACTTCTTTCTAGAGAACCATGGGATAATATAGATTGTAGTTTCATTTTAAAGTAGATTTGCATTGTATTTAGTTTAAATTGATGCTATTAGATCTTAATTCCATGAAGGTGATATTCATCATCACACAAATGGCACCCACCATGGGGCCCTAGACCTCATTTTATCTTTTATCATCATTTTCCTCTTCATTTGCATGCTTGTTTTGTATATTTTTCATATTTATTTTGCATAAAACAGGTAAATTCATGCCTACGGAGGATTCAAACATGCCTGCAGACTTTTTTTGTCACCTAACAGCTCTGAACTACCGCCGATTAACTAGAGACTCACGCCTAAGCTCATAAAGCGTTCAACCTTTGCTTCGTAAAGTCATTCATGTGACTCGGGGAGTATCGCCTAACCTTTATTTTCTATTGCTTAAGTTTACGCTTTGCTTTGCATGTTATAGTTTCAGTCATGCTTTTGAAAGAAAAATTATCGCTTGTTGTTGTTAACATGTCTCTTAGCATGAATTATTTTGTGCAATTTTAAGTTCTCTTCATGCCTCTGAATAAACTATTTACGCCTGTGAAACTTTGAGTAACGCTTGAGCCACTACAAAGTGATGCTCGCTACTGTCAAAGTTACGTTTGTCAGTAGTTTGTTCATGCCTATTAGCTAGACAATGTCGCCTAATGTCTGTTGTCTATATTTGTTGTTAATTTGATCCAATCAGTAGTCTAAATCCATATTTTTTTCGATTTTGACAGTAAATGAACAGGCATCCCAAAGTCCAGAAGCCAGAAACTCAATTTAATCAAGAAAAGAAGGTGCTTGCTAAAAAGATCAAAAGGGAAAATCAAGCACATATCAAAGTTGTCCTTGAATCAACACAAGAAGAAGACAATCAGGTATACCAAAGATACCTTGCTGTGATTGAAGCTTATAAACAGAAATATGTCTCTTTAAATTGGATTTTCAGTCCTTAATTTCAAGTTTTTGCATGGAAATTTGTAATTAGAGTGCTCAAATTCATTACATAAAGCTTGGCTTTGTCAATTTGATTTTGGTTTCCCCTCACTTTGATTGTTAGTGTTGACTAACTTGCTGGAGTATAAGCACATGGGAAGGATCTATTGCCAAGGTGAGTAAAAAAAAATGACAAAATACTCTCAAAAATGCCCCTAGCTTTATGCTAGCTACAAGGAGAGGTATTTCTCTATTCAAGCTTGCACTTGATTAGATTGTGGCATTCCTTTTAAACATAGCTTAATTAAAAATGGGAAATGAACCAAACACTTCTATTTCTAAGAATCTCTATGTAATGAGATTGAAAAAGAACCTTATTGCTTGAAGTGTTTGAGGAACTAAAGGGAAAGTTAGGGATATGCTCTTCACCTTTTAGGTGAACCAAATTCCCAAACACTTAACCTTAATTCCATTTTCTTGCTTTCCATGAACATGTTAGTTAAAATAGAGATTTAGTGGGCTCACCTCCCGAGTTTCCCTTAACGAGGCCTATGAGAGGGACAACTCAAAGTGGGATACACTCACTTTTGCCATGGGAATCTAACGCACTCTAAAATGAAATTCATGTATCCTTAATGGGGTGCATGACAAATGGATTTTGATTTTTCAACCTTCCTCTAGTAGTCTTAACGGATTCTGCAAAATCATACTTTGGTGCGTGTGGGAAGCCTCCTTGGAGGATGAGAGATTGAAGTCTATTTGAATGGAATATTTATTAAAACCTGGATAAAATAGTAAAGCCACCTTTTTAGAGCCATTTTTACAAGCCAATTTGACTATTGGGTAGGCTGTTTGGAATCTATTCTTGTGCTATACTTGTGAAAACATTTGAGAATATACACATTAGATTGTTTTTAGAGACATTGATGTGTGTGTTGTACTTGTTTTTAATTTTCAAAAAGAAATTTTCAAAAAAATCTGATCTCAAACATTTAAAGAATTCAAAATTTTACAACCTGGTCAGAGAAGTGTCACCTGGTAACAAAACAATCACGCCTATCAGAGGTTTAGTCATGCCTGTGGCTATTGTAAAAATGCCTAGATAGAGAAAATTCACGCTCAAAACCTTTATAAAAAATTTCTGTGCAAATTGGAAAATTGCCTATCAAAGGAAAAGTGTCGCCTGCATCCTGTAGAGTTCTGCCTAACAGAAAACTAGTACACACGTATACCAAATTGGGTCATGCCTATAATCAATTCAGTGACGCCCAAAAATCTAAAAGGGCAAACAGAGAGTATTTGTAGGGGGGGTCAAAAAATTTTAAGTATATTTTTGAGTACCCTTTTCCGTGTTCTTATTGCTCCAACTTGTAGTCTGGTAAAAAATCTTGTTCTACACATTTTTTTAAATTTTTTGCAAAGGATTAGAGCCCGAGTAATATCAACGCTTACTCTCCAAGGTTCATGCCTACTTTCACTAGATCTTACTACGTTAAACAAACCTTGCAAGAAGACAAGACCTATTTGAGACAAGAGCTCCCTTATCCAGGAGACGAGTCTACCACTCCTAGAGTACCCCAAAAATCACCCAAACAAGAAGTAGAAGACAATATGATGTATTATGGTAGTTTGGGTGGTAAAGATAATAGTGGTATTGATCTCACTAACCAAGGCAATGCCAATAACGGAGGCATTGGCATAAATAACCAAGACAATGCCAATAATGGAGGAGCAGGTCAAAATGCTCAAGGTATAGACAACACTCACACTAGAACTAACACCAAAGCAATGGCAGAAGATGCCACAGATGAAAAGGTTAGTGAGGCCATCCAATGTCCCTATTTCTGAAAGCTCATGGAAAAGGCAATGGATAGAGATAGAGAAAAGTACTTCCTAGACTTAGCACAAAAAGGTCTCAAGCTTCCCCGTGACTATGATGTTAATCAACTCAAACTACTGAAAGTTGAGGAGAGTACCTTAGACATCATGAATAAGTAGTTCAAGATGTTTCAAATGCAATTGGATACCATTAAGAAAAGTGGAGCTCCCAAGCCTTTCTCCATCGAAGCATTGTGTCCATTCCCATTTGATAAAAGCTTGGTCATGGTGCCATTCCCAATCAATGTGGTGTTCCCCAAGTATGACAAATATGAGGGAATGTCAGATCCTGAAAATCACTTACGTGAGTTTTGTGCATTGAGCTTAGATTTCATGCATGATACAACATATTTAATGAGACTATTCCCGTGAAGCTTAGGAGGCATGGCTAAGGAGTGGTTTTCTAAGTTACCCTCCGGCATTAAGACCTTCGAAGAGTTAGCTTCAAAATTCATGGCCCATTACTCATATAACATCAAGCATGAGGTCACGATGATAACATTATGTAACACTAAAAAAAAGGATGGAGAGGCATTTCTCACTTTTCTACAAAGATGGAGAACAGTTTTTGCAAGATATCCTAGGAGCGTACCTAAAAAAGAGAAGATGGATATCTTCATAAATAGTTTAAGCAATGAGTTTAACTACCGATTATGAATGCAATGTCCCAAGACCTTCCAGGATCTAATTTAAAATGGAGTCACAATGGAGGAAGTGTTGGTCAAAAGTGGAGAACTAAAATTGTACAAAGATAATAAGAACAACTCCAACAACAATAACTCCAACAATGGCAACAATCAGAAGAATAACTGGTTCAATAGTAATAGTAGGTATAAGAACAACAATAAGGGAATTATTAACGATGGTGTGGTGGAGTCTAGAAATTTGAAGGTGGTTCCATTTTCTCTTACAAGGACACCTAATCAGGTGAATAATGCCAATCAGACATCCAATGCACCTTCCAATAATAACAATGCCAATAAGGGCAACCAAGGAAATAATGCAAGAAATAACAAATTTGATAAATATTTGGTGCCCACTCCTCAAAGGAACTTCACACCCTTGGGTGAACCCCTCGAAAGGGCATTAAAGACTCTCATGGCTAATAATGTCATTACTCTACCCAGCATTCAGCCTTATGAGCCAAATAACAAGCCTAGTTGGTGGAGTGCCAATAGCCATTGTGAGTACCACAGAATTTGAGGGCATACAACAAATGAATGTCTACAACTAAAGAATATAGTGCAAGATTTAATTGATGGTGGCACGATCACCATTGATGGACCTCAAAACAATGAATATCATACAACATTCAAACAACCTTTCTACAAACATGATAAAGGGGAGTCATCTAATGGCAAGAAACAAAGTGCCAATAATCTTAACTTTGCACCACCTTATGATAACATTGTGAATGCTATAATAATCAATGAGCAGCCCCAAAAAGAGGTATCAAATGTCATTACAAGAGGGCAAAATTCTAGAATGACCCTACAAGGAGCTGCTCCTAAAGTTATTAGCACTCCACAGTCCAACATCATGGTCAAACAACCTTCTACAGCAGCAAAACCTTATAGCTTGGTTGATCAGTTGCAAAGAACTCCAGCACAAATCTCTATCTTAGAATTGTTGAAGTTATCCCCGAACCATAAGGATATTTTAGAAAAATCTCTAATAGAGATGAACATTCCTACTAATTTAGAAGAGGAGAAGTTCCAAAATATGGTAGGTCATCTTGTGGCACCTCATTGTCTCTCATTTTCCAATCAAGATGACATGTCTATAACCCATCCTCAAAATCTATCATTGCATATAGAGGTCTTAATCAAAAGGCATAGAGTCAAAAGAGCCCTCATTGATGGAGGAGCTGGTCTTAACATTTGTACATTAAGTCTTGTTAAATCCTTAGGGTTGTCTGAATCTTACATTGACCTTATGAAAAAAATCACCATTAAAGCTTATGATGAAGCTGAAAGAGCCTCTAAAGGCATGATCGTATTGCCCATTCAAGTGGGACTAGTCAAGAAGGACACCAATTGCCAAGTATTGAACATGAAATTAACTTATAATATTTTGTTGGGAAGACCATGGATTCATGAGATGCAAGCAGTCCCATCCACGTACCACCAATGCATCAAATTTTTGTACATGGGTGAAGAAATCACGGTTGGAGGGGACTCAAACCCATTCCAATATTGCAATGCACTCAAACCCCTTCATGAGTTATATATTCCACATAATCGGGAAGGAATCATTCAAAGAGTTACCATTGAAGATACCAAAATGGATGATCTGGTCATAACATTAAAAGCTACTCAAAACCTTCCTCAAGCTAGCTCAACGACATCAACTAAGGGAAAGGAAAAGATGAGCTATGAGGGTCCAATTATTAATGAGGGTTCATATCAAACTCCCAAATTAGAGATAGTATCCTAAAAACCTACTAGAGAAGAAAAAGATGAAGCTAAAAAGGAAAACTACAAGAAAATCGATAAGATGATTGAGGCATTTCACAAACAATGCAAAATTAGTTCAAAAGGAGTAGGAGAATACTCCATTTACCTATTTGACATGCCCACGTCTCCAAGGACACATGGAAAACCATCAAAAGGATCTTTGCCTCACAAGTACAATGCTTACTTCGTAAGATAAAGTGATACGACAGCATTTGACAAGGAGGAAAATGAAGTACTTTAATGGCTCTATCATGATGAAGAAGATACCTCAAACACTCCCATGGAATGAATTTAGCATGTTAATATACAAACCTAGCAATATGGGAAAGGTTTTGAGATTATGCAGAATATGGGATACAAGGGAAGAGGACCCTTGGGCCAAAGTAATAGAGGGTTACTAGAACCCATTGAACCTACTTGGAGGGCAAAATGAGAAAAATCTAGAGTAGGCTACCAATACAAAGGTGAAAGCTCCAGCCCAATGCAAGATTTTTATCCTCAAATAAATGCCTTAGAATCTGATGGAGATAGTGATGACTCTCGAGATTATGAGTGGCATACCCTATCAGATGGATCATGTCAAGATAAGGAGGTGATTGTAATACATACTTATGCAAAAATCCCAAGGCAAGAAACTCAAATCAATGAAGAACCTAATATCCAAGATATTAACATAGGGAATGCACCTACCAATCAAGAATGGATAGAGACATTTTGGATGCCTTCAGAGGAGGGAGATTCAAACATTAGTTTTAACCCACTCGTGGCTTTTCCCATGTTTTTTCCCGTAGAAATTGAAGAGGACTCAAGTGAAGGGGATTTTGACCCTTCTTCCATGGACCATCTCGAGGAAGTGCACATCATAGATCTAAATGATACAATGTATGAACCCTCAAATGAAGTCATGTCCGTACACCCTATTGATGACATCTTACCCAATGAATCCTTACTTTTGATACATCCGGATCTTTGATTGGGACCAAACGGAGCCAAATGACTTACTTTACTTTCCAAACGACCAAGCAACAAACCAATACCTTAATGCAGTTGAACCCTCTTTCACCAATGAATTTGATATGGACATGATGAGAATAGTGGGGGTCCATTCTCTTAGTCAAAAGAAAAAAATGAAAAAAAATAAGAAAATGAAAAGTTCTAGTGCTGAAAACCACTATGTGGCACCACTAGAACCAAAAAAAATGAAAATAAAAGACGTTTCCTTTGGTGAAAACCCAACTGTGGCACCAAAGGAAGAGATATTGGATACCTTGCCCAAACATGAGGAAGAAAGGTCACCTATTCTTATAGAACCGACAGAAAAGGTCAATATTGGGACAGAATTGGATCCAAAGTTTATACACTTGGCAGCATCACTTACACCTCTAGAAAGAGAGGACTTCATCAAATTTTTCCAAGAGCAACAAATAAAATTTGCATGGTCATATGCCGACATGCCTAGATTGGATCCTGATTTCATAATGCATCATTTGAATGTTAGACCCAGGGTTAAACCCATGAAGCAAAAGCTACGAAAAATGCACACACATGTGGCTCTCCTAGTGAAGGCAGAATTGGAAAAATTGTTAAAGGTTGGATTTATAAGGGCAATAGCATATGCTGAATGGATCTCTAACATTGTACCGGTCACTAAGCATGATAACTCTATTAGGGTGTGTACGGATTTTAGAGACTTGAATCTCGCATGCCCTAAGGATGATTTCCCACTTCTGAGCATAGATGCCATAGTGGATTTGATAGTTGGTCACTCCATGTACTCATTAATGGATGGTTTTAGCGGCTACAACCAAATCAAAATTGCACCCGAAGACCAAGAAAAGACAACTTTTACTTGCCCTTGGGACACTTTTTGTTGGAATGTCATGCCCTTCGATCTTAAAAATGTCAAGGCCACATATCAAAGGGCCATGACAACTATCTTCCATGACACGATGCACACTTTTTTAGAGGATTATGTGGATGATATACTAGCAAAGTCTCACAAAAGAGAAGAACACTTGCAAATTCTAAAGAAGATATTCATCTGGTTGGAACAATTCAAAGTTAGATTAAACCCAAAGAAATGTGCCTTTGGTATCCAATCTGGCAAGCTATTAGGCTATATAGTTTCCTCTAAAGGAATTGAAGTGGACCCAGAGAAAGGACAAGCCATCATAGACATGGAGATACCTAAGAACATCAGCCAAATGAGATCCCTACAAGGCAAAATCCAATCCATAAGAAGGTTTATTTCTCAATTGGTGAAAAAATGTCATTCTTTCACTAGGTTGCTCCATAAGGATACTATGTTCATGTGGGATGAGGAATGTGATCAAGCTTTCACATTATTAAAGACCTATTTGATAAATCCACCTATTCTCATGACACCAATTAAGGGAAAAGCATTGCTTCTATACATATCCGCTACCGAAAGATCATTAGGAGTGCTTTTAGCACAAGAAGATGAACAAGGAAAGGAAAGAGCTATCTACTATTTGAGTAGGACTTTGATCAAATATGAGCTTAATTACACATTTATGGAAAGGGCTTGCCTAGCAGTGGTGTTTGCATCTCAAAATTTGAGACATTATATGTTGATGCATAAGATCAAGTTAATCACCAAAATTGACCCTCTCAAGTACTTGTTAAGTAAAACTACCCTAACGGGTAGGATAGCCAAGTGGGTTATGATATTGAGTGAATTTGACATTGAGTATGTCGATAGAAAGACAATAAAAGGGCAAGTGATAGCGGATCATCTAGCTGAGAATCCCATGACTTCTACACAAACTATTCAAGTGGAATTTCTGGATTCCGCCATTGTCAACATAGAAGCAAAAACATGGAAGTTATATTTTGATGGCTCTTATACTCAAGGAGGTTCTGATGCTAGCATACTATTGGTCACTTCTCAAGGTTACACCATTCCAAAGTCCTACAAGCTTATGTTTCCATGCACAAATAATATAGCGGAATATGAGGCACTAGTTATAGGCATCAAAATGGCCTTAGAGTGGAACATCATGGAGTTACAAGTTTACGGAGATTCTCAACTCATCATCAATCAAGTCAACAATGAATATAACACCAAAGATGAAAATTTGTTGCCATATAAGACTATGATTGATGGATGGAAGAAATACTTTTCCTTGATCACTTTTGAGAAGATTCCTAGAGAGAAAAATAGAGCAGCTAATGCCATGGCCACCTTGGCTTCCTTGTTACAAAAACCAGATCAAAATGAGAAGTATGAGTTCTTGGTGGAAGAGTTGGTGAAATCAGCATTCAACCTTCCTGAAACCCAAATTTTTTCCCTATTACATGGACATGACTCCCCTTGGTACGGACCTGTATACACATATCTCAAAGACCAAGTGCTACCTTTAGACCACACCCGAGCCCAAAAATGCAATTTCATACGCCAAGCCACCCATTACCTAATCCTTTCAGAAACATTGTATCGTAAGGGTCTAGATGGGATGTTACTTAGATGTCTAGAGGAAGAAGAGTCTAAGTTAGCTTTACAAGAGGTTCGCGATGGCATTTGCGGGTCACACTCAAGTGGTCTAAACCTAGCTAAGAAAATCCTTCGCTTAGGGTATTTTTGGAAGACATTAGAAAAGGATGCTTGCCATTTTGTGAAGATATGCAGTAAATGTCAATATCATGGCAACATGATACATGCATCGGCATAGGAATTACACCCATTTGTTACACTATGGCCTTTCTACCAGTGGGGGTTTGATCTAATTGGCATCATTTACACACCTTCTTCAAATGGGCACAAATACATCATAACCGCAACGGAATATTTCACGAAGTGGGTTGAAGTGGTTCCTTTGATAACGGCAATGGGTAAACAAATATCCATGTTTATCTTGAATCACATCATTTGTCGATATGGCATTCCACATGCCATAATAACAGATAATGGAAAACAATTTAAAAACAAGGATGTGGATGAACTTTGTGCAACATTTCATATCACTCACCACTCCTCATTGATCTATTACCCTTAGGGAAATGGGCAAGCTAAAGCCATGAATAAGGATATCTTGAAAATCGTGAAGAGGTCAGTCAATAAATCAGGAAGGGATTGGCATGTGCAAATTAATCTAGCATTGTGGGCCTATAGAACTAGCATAAGAACACCTACAAGAGCCATGCCATTCTCATTAGTCTACGGGGTCAAAGCAGTTCTACCATTAGAGGTTGAAATCTCATCTCTACAAGTGTCATTACAAGGATTGATCACAGATGAAGACTATAGAGTTTCTAGACTTCAACAATTAGAGTTACTTGAAGAGCATCAAACACAAGCTTATGAACATCTGAAAGTGTATCAAAATAGAATCTCGAGGAACTATAATAAACATATCAAACCGAGAGTCTTTCAGGTAGGAGACTTAGTGTTGCGAGAGAACCCAAAGAATCAGGTTGAAAGAGAGAAGAAAGGAAAATGGGAAGCTAATTGGCTTGGCCCATTCATCATAGTATCTTCATTTGGCATAGGAACCTATAAGCTATCAAATTGTGAAGGAGAGGAACTCCAAGAACCCATCAACAGTATTCATCTCAAAAGGTTCTACACATGAGTCAGATAAAAGAGTATAAAGAGTATCAGATGAAAGAGCATCATATTTATTGTACATAGTTCAAAAGAGATTTTGAAAATACCAAAAACATGGAAAAACACAAAAGATCAAAAACATTCAAATAAGATGTTGTCTTGGTGAAAACCTAGCAAATAGGCACCTTGATGATAAAAAAAGAAGAAAAATTAAAAAAAAATACAAAAAAAAAATGAAAAAAAGAAAAAGTGCCTTGGTGAAAACCTAGCAAATAGGCACCTTGGTAGCAAAAAAAGGAAAAAGCTTTAAAAATAGAAAAAAGAGCTTGATCCATCCAAAGGGTGAAAACTTGGTAAACAAGCACCTTTGGTTCCCTTAAGTTTGTCTTTCCTAGTCACATGTGTACATATTGCATTTCCAACATCCCATTTGTAAACCTTCATTGCATCTATCATTTGTACATAGTCATAATAAAGCTTTCAGTCACATTGTTGCATTTCCTACAACCCTAAGTTGTCACATGATCGCATTTATCACTTGGGGGTAGGTGAGGATTGGAATTTTGGTACCATATGGATTCAATAAGTGCTACAATCAGTCACGTCAGAGAGAAATTTATCAGGACTTTAGAGAGAGTGATTTTTGTGAACCTTGATGGATATCATTGTTTACCACCTAAGTATTTGATCCTACAACTTGATCCGTAAGCCTTCATTAACTTTATTATTCAGGATTAAAAATTGACAAAACATCTTAAAGATCAGAATGCTTGGAAATACTTTTTGAAAATCATGAAACATGGCAAAACACTTAAAGTTTTCTTTTGATAAATTTTTAGGAAATTGACTTTTTATCACCTCTTTTAGCTAATCGATGATGTTTCGACTAGATTGGCCATGATAAAGACATGATATTTTCTTGCTTTTGAGTGAATGTTTTGAGGAAAATCCATCAACTTATGAGAATTCATCTAACGACATGGTCATCAAAGAATCATCAAGGACTATGTCATAAGAGGAAGGGTTAACCTTTGCTTGTTTACGCAAACGGATCCCTTGGTTATTTAGATCTTCCATATCTTAATACCAAAAATCCACTTGCAACATTGAATCCGTTGACACCAGTATTCAGACTCCCATAGTTTGGTCATCCAACTAGTGAGGGTTGTACCAGTTTCAAAACAAAGTTACCAAAAAGCGATAAAAAGCAGTATTCATATCATCATGATGTGGTCAGTGATGATTGTACTAGCTTTTCAATCCCAAAAATGCTCAATGATGAAAATTTATCCTCATGGCATTTCTTTGCTAAAAGCTGGTGACACTTAGGTTGCATTATCATGTTAGATTAATTGCATGGCATTATCATGTTTAGATTAATTGCATTGCATTATCATGGAAAGTTAATTGCATTTATTTATGGTTAATTTCAAAGGACAAAGGGGGGGCACATCAAAATAATAAACTTAAGTTGTTTCAAACATCAAAGAAATGGGGGAGATTAAATTCAAACATTCATTATAATCCTTGATTTAAAAAAAAAAAAAAAACTCTAGTGAGATTATCTTTGCATTCATGTATAGCATTAATCATTATTCATTACTCATATATTAGAAATCCAAAAACAAAAGAAATCATATACATCATGTATTCATAAAAATAAGAGTTAGCATTGCATTCATTTAAATACTTGAAAATCAAAAACATACATATGCATTTCCATAAAACATTTTGCATCCATACATTGACAAAATAGAAAAGCATCTCATCAAAATCTATACATCATTGCACACATTTATGTATATCATAAAATAAGATAACTGCATCTGTAGCATAAATCATAAATGCATAACACATCAGAGAGCTGCATAAAAGATAATCTCATAAATCAACTCATCAAGACAATCCAAGGAGTATATCATCATATATCATCAAAAAAGTGTTCATCAATGATCCATCAAAACTGTACATCAAGTATCAAGGTACAATATCATCAAAAGGGGTACATCAAATGTGTCGATCAGTCAAATAACATGAAGTATGGAACAGAGGACGTCAATGATGGATGAATCTGTCAGCAGACAATCATGATCCTGTGGCACCCAAATCTCTACCATCTGATGGAGGAGGAGCCTGAGAAGTACTCACTCCGTCCTGTCTCAGCACTACCATGGCTGATACAAACTACTGTAATAAGGAAGCAACCTGATCCAATCACCCTACAATAGTGGACATATCTATCCTCAATATCTGCATATCTCGGGATAATGAATCAATGCGACCATCATGTCCACCCTATCCATGATACTGTGGCTGAGAGCCTGGTGGAGGCATTTGTGGAGCCTGATCCTATTGTACCTGATGCTGAGGAGCATCATCATCCTATTGATCATCATCCTACTGTGCCAAAGCTACTCACTGTAATTGCACTAACGGATCTAAACTGCCAAGAATCTTTCTAGCAACATCAACATGAGCCTGTCTCCAAGCTCTCTGATGTCTATGAGCTCTATCCTACCTAACTGCTGCTCTAAGATGACCCGCTAGGACTGCATCAACCTGTATATCTCTGCCATCACCCTGACCATATCTATCACCATGATGATCTCTACATCCACATCCTCACCTATGTCTACCACCACCACCAACGGCACGACCAACATCACGTCATCTAGGAATAGGCTCTACTGGATCGGTAAACTAAGGAAACATGTTTCGATCCCACCAATCTGCATACTCATGTGACATCCTAGCATCCGCAATACCTATCAACATCTCCCATCTGTACACAGTCATGCCCGCAATCTGATCTAAGGCAAATTGGTGGTCCATGCAAGGACCCCACATAGATATCTCTGCATGTACTCAGGCATATAGTGCATTGCCCTAAGGCATAACCTGTATCCTACCATACTATCTCAAAACTCTTCCAAAGCAGAAGTGCTCAATAGTAGTGGTAGTGCGCCCAATCATCCAACGAGGGGAAAACATATAAGATAACTCATCCTCATCCTCTCTCCATCGATCACAACTAATGTAGGGATGCCACTAAACCTAATCAATATCATCTAGCTGTCGGCGCCAGTAGTCCAGATGACCCAAATGATGCTAAGTAACCATACCTATATATAGAAAAGCAAAAGGATAACCCCAGGGCCATCTCCTATCAAAAATGGGCCTAGTAATGGGAAGATGCTCCCATATCCATAACTGAAGAACAATAGCACCAGCTGACAATGATGCACTTGCTCGATAAACCACCTCATGTAGATCATGATATAGCTGGGCTAAGATGCAAGAACCCCAATCGAACCATCAAGGATGCCCAAGAAAGTCCTCTAAAATCTTTCCCCAACCAACAGAAAAGTCACAACCACGTCAGTCAAGAAGAAACAAACCACCGATCAGGGCACCAAGTACGACTGGTAACCTCAGAAAAGAAGCAAACTGAGGCCATGTGATAGTATCCCCATCACCTATAGTGTTGTCCCTGAACACTTTTTGGCAGACAGTAGAATCATAAACAGAGTCATAGTATACCAACTCTCCTCTGTAAGGAATCTATAACAATCGATACACGTCCTCCAGCGTGATCATCATCTCTCCATATGGTAAATGAAAGGTGTTTTGGTTGGAGTGCCATCGCTCTACCACTGAAGTTAGTAACCCATGGTTTAGCTGAAACCGTGGGAGATCAAGTAGAAAACTCAAACCGCATCACTCAATAACGCAATACTCAGCAGCTGTGAGGGACTGACCTAAGTCAATAACCCAAGATGCAACTAAACAGATGTTTAAAGTAGGAAAGTGAGCCTATTGGAAAAACAAAAGGGAATCATATCAGTATGTCATATTGAGGAGTTATCTCAAGTCAATCTTGTCCAAAGTATCAAAGTAATCACACCCAGAACCATTTGTTTGTGTCTCTGTATCTGAGAACAAACTAAGTAGTATCAAAATCATATCGATTTTCACACTGATTGATTTATCCTATCAGTAACTATCCTATCTGGATTGACCAATCATATTTTGTGATATTACTATTTTGATATCCTAAATCAATCATTTTTTTAAACAGCAACAGACCTAATCTAATCATTTCAATCAGGCCTCGAAAGTTATCAAATTTGGCATCAAAAGCAATCAAGTATACGTGCAAAAATTTTCAAAATTCACCAGGCATGATTTTCATCATGCCAGGCAACACCATATCTTAGGCGATAACCAAAACAGGTTAAGCAACATTATTATGGTGTTAGGTGATAGTTTACTTGCTATGTGATAGTGAATCATGTAACACGATAGCATAACCTACCCTAGCGACAACAAATTTGTTAGGGTTCGTATACATGATAACCTAAACGAAAAGGGGCATTTTAACATTGCCTTAGGCGTGAGTATTTTGCTGACAGGCGAGAGTGAAATTTTCCTAGGTGGTAGTAAAACACATGGATGTGACTGCGGAAAGCGTGGAGAAGACATTAAAATAGTCTACGCGGCATTACAACACTTCTAAGCGAGATTTTGCATATTCAACGCAACGATGAAACAAGGAAATTGCCATAAATGCTAATAAATGAACCATAAATGTAAAGATGGAGTTGGGAATGACTTACTAAAGGTCCATACTCAAGTGGCCTCACATATCTCTAGCACCTCTCGAATCTATGCTCCCGAATCGGCACAACATCTCAAAATTGACCAGAGCATCAGAGCAAAATTACCAAAGATGAAAAGTAAAAATGAATAGTAAAACAAGGTTTATCAACCTATTTAAGGTATTTTTACCTAATTTTGGAGGTGAAAATGGAGGTGAACCTATATTGAGTAATCAAAACAAACTGGGGCACATTCTTAAATCATGGCATATAATCAAATATTCAGAAATGAAAACATATTTTAAATCAATCATCATAAATCTTTTTCAAATCAAGAAATTAATATGTTTTAATTTTAGAGGGGGCATCAGGGAATTAAATTGAAGTCGCAATCAAACATCATGGAATCAATGGGGCATCATAAAAAAAATTTGTATCATCAGAGACAGCAATCAATCAATATTAGTGGCATATCAATGAATTAGCGATCAGGACTTCAAGAATCTTTGAATCAATGTTCTTCGTACATCAATTCAAAGAGGGGCATTTGTACACACACAAAATTGGACAAGTGCTTTTCAAAATGCAATAAATCAATAAATGGCTCAAAAATCAATAAAAATGCATTAAATCATCAAAATGGATTAAAAATTAATAAAATGGACATAATTAAATAAAGTTGAGCAAAATTAATTAAAATAAAGGAATTATTAAATAATGATGTTAAATGATTAAATTGAAGCTTAAAAGAGCCAAAAACACTATATAATTGATTTTAATCAATTAATTGTATAGTTGTTTTAATCAAAAATCAAAATGAACCTATTACCCTTACATGGCTAAATTTAATTAATTAATTGAATTAAATATTCCTAATTTCTTTCAACAAAGTGATGAACCAATGAAAATTGAGGACAAAAAGACATAAATCACTCAAACATTTAAATTGTCCAAAGATTTGAAACCATTTATAAATCATTTTAATAATATAGTTCCATAGTCTTTAAATGTAAAAGACTGTATTATTAAAATGATATTTATAAATCATTTTAATAATATAGTTAAAAATGTGAGATATTTATTTAGATTTTTTTTTTTTAAAGTTATCATAAAAATCTTATCTTAAATTATTATTAATAATTATTAATAATTCATTTATGAGCTATTATTTTTTATAAATATTATTAAATTAATGATGTTATTAAGTGATTTTAATTATCTCTTAAATAAACATCATTAATAATTAAATATTTATAAAAATAATAATTATTAAATTAATTATTAATTATTATTAAATTATTATAAGTATTAAATATCTTATAATCTATTTATTTAATAAAATATCTCTGATATTTATTGAAGAAATGGATAATAATTATTTAATATTTATAATTTTAAAATAAGATTTTTATTTCATCTTTAAAAAAAAATCTAAGTATGATATTTTGCAAGTGCTATGACCAACTGCTAACATCATGATGATGAGGATGAAAATTGCTAGATGGAGTTGATATTTTTAGATATTTCTCAGATCTTTCGAGAGATAAGGATGCAGTTTTGGGTCTACAGAAAAGTTATTGCATTGTAGAGACTTTTGTGATCTTTTTTGAAGGATTGAGATGCATTTATGAGTGATATTTATGATGTAATTAATGGGGCATGACTTCTAGGTTATTTTATGTCTTTTTGAAGTCCTTTGGAGGGCTCAAAAATGGCCTTGTAGAGAAAATCTAACCCAGAAGTTATTGTTCTCCAAAAAGCAGTTGGCTAAAATGCATAAGTATGAGTTGAGGACTCATTTGTAACTAGTTCTAGATTTTATGTAGATGCAGCCTTTGGAGTGATTTTTTGAGTCCTTCATGGTGGTCACTTGCAGATTGTTTGTAAACACATCTTTATAAGGGTGTTACTATATCACCATTGAAACCTAAATAAAGGAAAGTTTGGAAGTCATTATTGAGTTCATCTTGTGGTATGTGAGTTACTGATTTGATGTTGTTTTTGTGATTCATTTTGAATCCTTGAAGTGAATGTCTTAGTTTTAGCATCTGTAAGTGAATAATTGATACTCATGTAGGTTATAAGTTGTGATTTTTGTTTCATTTCATTGTTAACAAGTGAATGCTATTATTCCTATTAACAATTGAATTGAGGTCAATCCTTCTTATAAAGCATTTATATCTAAGTATTCTGATATCAATATTGTGCACATGTCGAACTAGTTTTAGGAAAGTTTCATTGTGTCTGATTAATACCATTCTCATCTTTAGATTTGGTGCACCACCTTAAGTTTTCCTTTTAGTTTTTTCTATTTTTATAGTATTCAGAGTTAATGCGAGAAAATATTTCTTATCTCTTTTCCCAGCCAAGTTTTTTACCATTTTACGAAAGTTTCAAGTGAAGTATCATATAGGAACCGACCTACAACCCGGATATTCACTCCATTTTTGGGAAACCCACTACCCAGGAGTGTTTCCATGTTTCTCCAAAAGCTTAAGTTTCTGTGAGCTTAACAGGGTGCAGCTTTGAGAGCTAACAGTTTTGGCACACCTGGTGGGAGAAGTGACTGAATTTTTCAGTCATTTTAAAACAATATTCTTGTTGTCGTTAGTTTGTAAAATAGTATTTCCAGCCTGAAAGAGGTTAAAAAATTACACACTTGGTGACTCGGCTTTGGAAAGCAGATCCAGTTGGGACAAATAGCTAATTCTCAGCTCTTTTCAAACTTCATGTATTGTTGTTGTTGGTGTTTACAACATCAACTTTGGCCTTCAAGAGGTAGATTTATGACACACATGGACACTCTAAGAAAACATCTTCTAGTTTCAAGCAGATAAAGTGCTGGTATGTGAAAAAACAAGCTATTTTTTTCTGATTTTCAATGATTCAATATTTTTTCCAGCTTATTTGAATGTTTCAAAATGAAGAAAATTTCATAGAAGCATGGCTTACCATCATCCTTTCCATGAAAGTACTCCCCATACATCATCCTACCAACCATATCCAAACAGCTATACTATTGGTTTCATTCAAAATGACCTTGTAGCAGTAGATAGCCAACAAGCTCCATATACTTACCACCCTCCCACCCCTACTCAAGCTTCATGGCAGCATGCCTATGTACATCAGCAACCCCAAGATAGCCAATTTGTTGATTTTCAAAATCAGTCACAGCATGTTGCATACACGAACTTAGATGACATTTTGTCAAACTTCCAAGAGCAAGTACAGAATATAGATGGAGAATATGAGTATAATATGCAGCAAGATGAGCTTTCCTATCAATCTTATATTCATCAAGAGGAGGTGGAGGCTCACCAAAATGAGCAAGAGCTACTTGCTAAACAAGTTGTAGTCAAAGAGGAACAAGAAAAGTATTTGTTGTCACAAGAAAAGCAAAGGCAATGAACTGAATCAGCTCCTTGTGCCCCAAGTCAGCTTGTAAGCAAGGAGGTTCCTAAGATTTTGATTCCAAGTTTCAGGTTAGGTGATTCTCCTCATTTTCCAAATAGTTCTTCAAAGTTTGAAATTCTAAGCTTTAGGAGTCATAGTCTTTCCAATAAAATACAACAACACATACATGATTCCATGATTGAGAAAAGTCAGCCAAATCATGTCCCTAATCCTCAGATTAAATATGAACTTAATCATCAAAGTATTGAGTAGCCATGGCAACCTTCTTGGATCAAAAATTTTGAATTTATAATACCAAACCTTGTAAAGGTTATTCCATGTGAGCTAGTCCATGATCAAAAGGCTAAAAATGAGGTTGTTGTTGTTGGTTCAAGGACTGATGATAAAGTGGAAAGGGTCAAGAGTAGAATGATGAACCATTTCCAATGGTTGCAAAAGAAGAAGAAGAAGTTGATATAGGATAACATGCAATGTTTTGGGCTGATGAACTACCCTTCTTTGTTGAGCTTCCTACTTTTGTGGAGCAATTGAATGGAGGTGAGCAAGGAAAGGGTATTAAGGAGGACATTTCATTTGAGTTGTTGAATGAACTTCCTAGTTTTTTTGAGCTAGATGAAGAGGATATGGTCATGATCACCTCAACAACAGGTTTTCCAAAGCTGGAAGGCATGAATCATGATGTTGATTTGCTGGTTTATGATCTTTTAGTAGAAGAGGAAGCTTTTCAAGATGAGGAAGGTGACAATAACCTTGCGAAAGATTGTTTTGATTCCATCATAGAAGATTTTTGTGTAAGGCTTGATGATATTGAAGCAGTTATTCCTATGCGCCTTCCGCAAGTGGATAGCTTTGATGGGCTATTATCTATCCTAACAGAAGTAGATGGACCTTTGACCATGAAAGAAGAGTTAACATGGCTATCAATTATGTAGGAAAGCCATGATGAGCCAGAATCAAAGGAAGAAAATAAACAAGCCAGCAAAGAAAGCTCAAAGTTCGTGCTCTCAAGAGGCTACCCAATTCGGTGCCTGGCTCATATGGAGATAAGTGAGAAGGCCTTATTTATTTTAGCACTTGAATATGAATATGTTGATGAAAAAGATCAAGTCCAACATGCTGATTTCTCAAAAATAGCCAATCTTTTCAATCAACATGGTGAAGTAAGTGAAAACATATTCATTTTTCAGGAAATGTTGCATATGTTGGTTGAATGTGTTTCTTTTTTCCGTCTTCCTATATTTACTTATGGGCATGTGTATCATTGCAATTTGAAGATGAAATAAATTAATTTCAGCAAACCAGTAAATGGTTTTGTTTAGCATGTTATGTTGTTGATTAGGCTAGAGTAGGTTAGTGTTTTTCAGTTTTCCCTGAGTTTTGTCAAGCACAATTAGTTAGTTTCAGTTTTAGCTTTCCTGGTTTTCAATAAATTTCCAAGAGTTTTCTGATCTGTTACAAGTGAGTTACAGCCGATGTCAAAACTGATTTTAGTCTAAGATTTTGTATTCCAAGAGACTCTGTACGCAATGGATTGTATAAGGCTATTGGTCAAAATGTCTAGCAGGAAGACAATTAGCAAAGGGCAGCAAAAATGTTACTAAATTTCTACACATGCTGAAATTTAGCCCCAAAATAGTAACATTTACATAAGAGTTCACACAAGCTACTCATTTCTCAAGCTTTTGTTTTCAGCCAATAATATTGCCAAATCATATCATTTTTTGAGCAAAAGAAAGTGTGGATAATGTTCATTGTATTCATCATCATTGATATATACAATTTTCATTTTTACAACTGCTAAATGAAAAATTTTGAAAATATAGTCTCTCACACAAGTCACCGTGAGAGTAGCCTCTAGTATGTTGTTATATACATTTCTAATCTAATGAAGTGTAATGAATATGAAGGAATGAAAGAATAGAAATGAAGGTCATAGGGAGAACCAGTCATTGTCTGTGATGACTGGTTGTATTGCCTAGCTCCAACCATGTTGGTCTTTTTTCTTCATCCTTGGCCTGTCCAGATGTCTGAAGCCTGCGTGAGAAAAGAAATGTGTTAGATCTGACGGATCTAAGCAATGACGGAAACACCTCACTTCAAGAAATATTCTATGTTACTTTCATACACTTACATAATAGACATGTGTATATCAGCATACTAGAAGAAGATGAATTGACTGTTTTTATTGATAACAAGTTTGTTTCATGTGCAGATAAGGTTCTAACTCTGAAAGGTATGTGCCCCTGACTGACACTCCCTTAAGGGTATGAGCCCGACATGCCTTTCAGAGTTAGAATCTTATATAACAGGTCAAAGGAATTCATGTTTGCTTTCTGAAGAAGCATGTTTCATAATTAAAAGAACAACATTATGATATTGCACTGAGCAACAGTTCCAAATCAAGAAAATAGGAAGTATCAAAGGGATATATTAATTTATGAAACCTTCTACTTTTATCTCAGAATTATGCAGCAATTACTAATCAGATTAATGAAACATCGAAGGGATAAGAGTCATTCTTGAAACCTTTTATTTCATACTTTTTGGGATAGCTAGTGTTTCAAATTTATGTAGGTTCATTATGATAATGAAGACACATTAGATCAACTTTTTTTTCAAGGTATTTAGAATATCATGCGACATGAAGCTTTCAGAAATATGATGACTACAAGAGAAAAATAGGACAACTATCTGATAATGAGCTCATGTTTCCTGATTTTTATGACTGTCATTTCCAGAATTTTTACATGGTGTCAACTCTTGTAGCAAAGAACAGTTTAAGAGTTTCTATAGCAGTCAGAGAACAAGTGCTACAAAAGATGTTTTTTAAAATATTGAAGTGAAATACAATCAACAGCAGCAACAAGCAGCTTTATACCAGTCCAAAAAATGCAAGAACAAGTGATGTTTCAATAGCAGATTGTCTCAGAAAATGGCCCAGTAGCAGCTATATGACTGATTTTTATCATTTTTTTAGCACAAAAAATGCAGCATTTCATATGTTCATTTTCATAGAGGAAAAATAAAGAAAGTCTATTTTATGAAAGGGGAACATTAAAAGTAAAACGTAGCCAAGAGGTTTTTTCCAGATTTTTTAGAAGCCATGAAAATATAAAGGAAAATGCCAAGTTGTTTATGGAAACTTCTGAAGATACCAAGTGTTCTTCAACAATAAATAATAGCCATGTTACAATATATTTTAAAACCAGAACTGTGCCAAAGAAAACATAGCCTTCCATTTTCAGAAAATTTTGTATTTTTTTATCAAATGCAAAGAGGAAAAATCAGAAAAATGGCTTACCCATGAAAGCCAATGCCTCATATTCGAACAAGAAGGGTTCAAGACTTCTTCAACAGTCAGTGAAAGAGCTGGAAATAATTCAAGAGGCTGAAGATCCCACGAAAATCAGAGAGGAAGACAAGAAGATGGAAAACATCATTCATGGCTGTCGGCTGAAACACAAACCCAGATTTTTTTTAAAAAAATATCTCATGAAGAAATATTTCAACCCTCATCTTTCATGGTAGCTTGCAGCAGAGAAGAAGAGAAGTAAATAAAAAACACCTTCATCTATGGCATGAGTAGAAGACAAGGAGCAGTAGCAAAAAAAAATAAAAAATCTTCAAACCCTTCTTCCCATGGCGGCTGCAACTTCTCTTCATTTCCAGCCAAGAGGAAAATGAAAACTGAATGACTTTAGGTTTGAGAATTCCTTAAGTCATTTGCACGTGAGAATGAAGAAAAGGCTTTTGCTTTCTTTTAGGCCCCATTTGTTTTCAGAATTGGAATTTGAGTCAAAACCTAATTATCTCAAAATAAGGTTTTGAAATTCAAGTTTTGTGTATTCGGAAGATAGTCTAGATTGTTTGGTTGATCAGGAAGATGACTGAGACAATCCATCTTCTGTGTTTGGTTGCCAATGTTGATATTAGAATTAGAATTAAAAATTCCTATTTCAAATACCAGTCAATGCCAGTCAATACCTGTTGCCGCTATAAAAATTCGATGACAGAGGAGCACAGGTGGGACTGTGCGGTAGCGTGAGACCCCAAGGGGATTCGAACCTGGGACCTCCTAGTTTCAGAGGGGGAATACTTCACAGAGACATGGTTGCCAAAGAGTTCATTTTGATGAGGGCAAATCAAGATAAGGATAACAACACTGGATGCAAATGACACTTGTTTTATTTATACTAGATGAGATCTGCCATGAAATTATACCTCAATTGTCAACCCTTGTTGACGTTTTACCTCCTCACACCAGGAAATTATACATCCATGGTCAGTTGTACATAATTTGAATGACAAAAAAACCATTCTTTACTGCTCTGAAGGAATGGCAGATTCACAGAAATTGAAAAAGATAAGTTTTGTATTGGCAAACTTTTCCCTTCGTATAACATGACAAAGAGTTGACCTGCAGATTCAAACATGGGTTGCTTGGCAGTATGTTACAGAGGCTGTATTTGCATTAGTCTTCTTTTGTAATTTTGTGTGCAGATCTGAAAATGAAGCTTTTTCAACAAAAAAATGTCGTCAGATTTGCCCTCACAAGTCAATGTTTATACGGACTTCATTAAATTTTTCCAAGGCTTCAGCGTTTATTTGAACCCCAAATCCGACAGACCCGACACAAATTACAATTTGTTTCAGAATTTTCCAAAACCTGAATTTGATTTTAAATTCCACCTGTTGGGTGGGAAGATGGTGCCGCCCATTTTAGGGCCAAAACTGGATTTTGAAGCCTAACCTCGAACTGCATTTTAGTGTCCCAAACGGTGGATTTGCAAAAAAAGCGGAAGTCCCGCCACCAATTCCGCCCCAATTCCAGCAAACAAACGGGGCCTTATTTATTTTTCATTCTCCAAAAGCTCACGCCAAGTATTGGCAAAAAATTAAACAAAATGTATGTTTCATTAAAGTGATTTATTTGTTATCACTTTATTTTCCTTTTCCAAAGTCCCATAGTCTTTAAATGTAAAAGACTATATTATTAAAATGATATTTATAAATCATTTTAATAACATAGTTCAAAATGTGAGATATTTATTTAGATTTTTTTTTTTTAAAGTTATCATAAAAATCTTATCTTAAATTATTATTAATAATTATTAATAATTCATTTATGAGCTATTATTTTTTATAAATGTTATTAAATTAATGATGTTATTAAGTGATTTTAATTATCGCTTAAATAAACATCATTAATAATTAAATATTTATAAAAATAACAATTATTAAATTAATTATTAATTAGTATTAAATTATTATAAGTATTAAATATCTTATAATCTATTTATTTAATAAAATATCTCTGATATTTATTAAAGAAATGTATAATAATTATTTAATATTTATAATTTTAAAATAAGATTTTTATTTCATCTTTTTAAAAAAATCTAAGTATGATATTTTGCAAGTGTTATGACCAACTGCTGACATCATGAAGATGAGGATGAAAATTGTTAGGTGGACTTGATATTTTCATATATTTCTCAGATCTTTTGAGAGATAAGGATGCAGGTTTGGGTCTGTAGAAAAGTTATTGCATTGTAGAGACTTTTGTGGTCTTTTTTGAAGGATTGAGATGCATTTATGAGTGATATTTATGATGTAATTAATGGGGCATGAGTTATGGGTTATTTTATGTCTTTTTGAAGTCCTTTGGAGGGCTCAAAAATGGCCTTGTAGAGAAAATCTGACCCAGAAGTTATTGTTCTCCAAGAACCAGTTGGCTAAAATGCATAAGTATGAGTTGAGGACTCATTTGTAACCAGTTCCAGATTTTATGTAGATGCAGCCTTTGGAGTGATTTTTTGAGTCCTTCATGGTGGTCACTTGTAGATTGTTTGTAAACTCAGCTTTATGAGGGTGTTACTATATCACCATTGAAACCTAAATAAAGGAAAGTTTGAAAGCCATTATTGAGTTCATCTTGTGGTATGTGAGTTACTGATTTGATGTTGTTTTTGTGATTCATTTTGAATCCTTGAAGTGAATGTCTCAATTTTAGCATCTGTAAGTGAATATTTGATACTCATGTAGGTTATAAGTACTGATTTTTGTTTCATTTCATTGTTAATAAGTGAATGCTATTATTCCTATTAACAGTTGAATTGAGGTCAATCCTTCTTATAAAGCATTTATATCTGAGTATTCTGATATCAAAATTGTGCATATGTCGAACTGGTTTTAGGAAAGTTTCATTGTGTCTAATTAATACCATTCTCATGTTCAGATTTGGTGCATCACCTTAAGTTTTCCTTTTAGTTTTTTATGTTTTTACAATATTCAGAGTTAATGCAAGAAAACCTTTCTTATCTCTTTTCCTAGCCAAGTTTTTTACCATTTTATGAAAGTTTTAGGTGAAGTATCATATAGGAACCGGCCTAGAACCCAGAGATTCACTCCATTTTTGCAAAACCCACTACCCAGGAGTGTTTCCATGTTTCTCCAAAAGGTTAAGTTTCTGTGAGCTTAACAGGGTGCAGTTTTGAGAGCTTACAGTTTTGGCATGCCTGGTGGGAGAAGTGACTGAATTTTTTCAGTCATTTTAAAACAATATTCTTGTTTTTGTTAGTGTGTACAATAGTATTTTCAGCCTGAAAGAGGTTAAAAAATTACACACTTGGCGACTCAACTTTGGAAAGCAGATCTAGTTGGGACAAAGAGCTAATTCTCAACTCTTTTCAGACTTTATGTCTTGCTATTGTTGGTGTGTACAACAACAACTTTGGCCTTCAACAAGTAGATTTACGACACACATGGTGACTCTAAGAAAACATCTTCTGGTTTCAAGCAGATAAAGTGCTGGTATGTGAAAAAATAAGTTTTTTTTAATGATTTTCAATGATTCAATATTTTTTCCATCTTTTTTGAATGTTTCAGAATGAAGAAAATTTCATAGAAGCATGGCTTACCATCATCCTTTCCATGAAAGTACTCCCCATACATCATCCTACCAACCATATCCAAACAACTATACTATTGGTTTCATTCAAAATGACCTTGTAGCAGTAGATAGCCAACAAGCTCCATATACTTACCACCCTCCCACCCCTACTCAAGCTTCTTGGTAGCATGCATATGTACATCAGCAGCCCCAAGATAGCCATTTTATTGATTTTCAAAATCAGTCCCTGCATGTTGCATACACAAACTTAGATGACATTTTGTCAAACTTCCAAGAGAAAGTCTAGAATATAGATGGAGAATATGAGTATACTATGCAGCAAGATGAGCTTTTCTATCAATCTTATATTCATCAAGAGGAGGTGGAGGCTCAATGGAATGAGCAAGAGTTGCTTGCTAAACAAGTTGCAGTCAAAGAGGAACAAGAAAAGTATTTGTTGTCACAACAAAAGAAAAGGCAACGAACTAAATCAGCTCCTTGTGCCCCAAGTCAACTTGTAAACAAGGAGGTTACTAAGATTTTGTTTCCAAGTTTCAGGTTAGGTGATTCTCCTCATTTTCCAAATAGTTCTTCAAAGTTTGAAATTCCAAGCTTTAGGAGTCATAGTCTTTCCAATAAAATAGAACAGCCCATACATAATTCCATGATTGAGAAAAGTCAGCCAAATCATGTCCCTAATCCTTAGATTAAATCTGAACTTAATCATCAAAGTATTGAGCAGCCATGGTAACCTTCTTGGACCAAACATTCTGAATTTATAATACCAAACCTTGTAAAGGTTATTCCATGTGAGCTAGTCCATGATCAAAAGGTTGAAAATGAGGTTGTTGTTGTTGGTTCAAGGACTGATGATAAAGTGGAAAAGGGTCAAGAGTAGAATGATGAACCATTTCCAATGGTTGCAAAAGAAGAAGATGAAGTCGATATAGGATAAGATGCAATGTTTTGGGCTAATGAACTACCCTTCTTTATTGAGCTTCCTACTTTTGTGGAGCAGTTGAATGGAGATGAGCAAGGAAAGGGTATTAAGGAGGACATTTCATTTGAGTTGTTGAATGAACTTTCTAGTTTTGTTGAGCTAGATGAAGAGGATATGGTCATGATCACCTCAACAACAGGTTTGCCACAGCTGGAAGGCATGAATCATGATGTTGATTTGCTGGTTTATGATCTTTCAGTAGAAGAGAAAGCTTTTCAAGATGAGGAAGGTGACAATAACCTTGTGGAAGATTGTTTTGATTCCATCATAGAAGATTTTTGTGTAAGGCTTGATGATATTGAAGCAGTTGTTCGTATGCGCCTTCCATGAGTGGATAGCTTTGATGGGCTATTATCTATCCTAACATAAGTAGATGGACCTTTGACCATGGAAGAAGAGTTAACATGGCTATCAATTATGTAGGAAAGCCATGATGAGCTAGAATCAAAGGAAGAAAATAAAGAAGCTAGCAAAGAAAGCTCAAAGTTCGTGCTCTCAAGAGGCTGCCCAATTTGATGCCTGGCTCATATGGAGATAAGTGAGAAGGCCTTATTTATTTCAGCACCTGAATATGAAGATGTTCATGAAAAAGATCAAGTCCAGCATGGTGATTTCTCACAAATTACCAATCTTTTCAATTAGCATGGTGAAGTAAGTGAAAACATTTTCATTTTTCAAGAAATGTTGCATACGTTGGTTGAATGTGTTTCTTTTTTTCATCTTCCTATATTTACTTATGGGCATGTGAATCATTGCAATTTGAAGATGAAATGAATTTATTTTAGTAAACCAGTAAATGGTTTTGTTTAGCATGTTATGCTACTGATAAGGCTAGAGTAAGTTAGTGTTTTCAGTTTTCCCTAAGTTTTGTCAAGTACAATTAGTTAGTTCCAATTTTAGCTTTCCTGATTTTCAATAAATTTCCAAGAGTTTTCTAATCTGTTACAAGTGAGTTACAACCGATGTCAAAACTAATTTTAGTCTGAGATTTTGTATTCCAAGAGACTCTGTGCCAAATGGATTGTATAAGGCTACTTGTCAAAATGTCTAGCAAGAAGACAATTATCAAAGGTCGCCAAAAATGTTACTAAATTTCTACACATGTTGAAATTTAGCCCCAAAATAGTATCATTTACATAAGAGTTCACAAAAGCTGCTCATTTCTCAAGTTTTTGTTTTCAGCCAATAATATTGCCAAATCATATCATTTTCTGAGCAAAAGAAAGTGTGGATAATGTTCATTATATTCATCATCATTGATATGTACAATTTTCATTTTTACAACTGCTAAATGAAAAATGCTGAAAATATAGTCTCTCACACAAGTGACCATGAGAGTAGCCTCTAGTATGCTATTATATACATTTATATTCTAATGAAGTGTAATGAATATGAAGGAATGAAAGAATAGAAATGAAGGTCATAGGGAGAACCGGGCATTGCCTGTGATGACTGGTTGTATTGCGTAGCTCCAACCATGATGGTCTTTTGTCTTCCTCCTTGGCCCATCCAGATGTCTGAAGCCTACGTGAGAAAAGCAATGTGTTAGATCCGGTGGATCTAAGCAATGACGGAAACACCTCACTTCAAGAAATATTCTATGTTACCATCATACACTTTCTTAACAAACATGTGTATATCAGCATACTAGAAGAAGATGAATTGACTATTTTTATTGATAACAAGTTTGTTTCATGTGTAGATAAGGTTCTAACTCTGAAAGGTATGTGCCCCTGAGTAAGGCTCCCCTAAGGGTATGAGCCCGACATGTCTTTTAGAGTTAGAATCTTATATAACAGGTCAAAGAAATTCATGTTTTCTTTCTAAAGAAGCATGTTTCACAATTAAAAGAACAACATTATGATATTGCACTGAACAATAGTTCGAAATCAAGAAAATAGGAAGTATCAAAGGGACATATTAATTTATGAAACCTTCTTCTTTTATCTTAGAATTATACAGCAATTATCAATCAAATTAATGAAACATCAAAGGGATAAGAGTCATTCTTGAAACCTTTTGTTTCATACTATTTGGGATAGCTAGTGTTTCAAATTTATGCAGGTTCATTATGATAATGAAGACACATTAGATCAACTACTTTTTCAAGGTATTCAGAATATCATGCGACATGAAGCTTTCAGAAATATGATGACTACAAGATAAAAATAGGACAACTATCTGATAATGAGCTCATGTTTCCTACTTTTTATGACTATTATTTCCAGAATTTTTACATGGTGTCAACTCTTCCAGCAAAGAACAATTTAAGAGTTTCTAAAGCAGTCAGAGAACAAGTGTTGCAAAAGATGTTTTTTAAAATATTGAAGTGAAATACAATCAACAACAGCAACAAGCAGCTTTATACTAGTCCAAAAAATGCAAGAACAAGTGATGTTTCAATAGCAGATTGTCTCAAAAAATGGCCCAGTAGCAGCTATATGACTGATTTTTATCATTTTTTTAGCACAAAAAATGTAGCATTTCATATGGTCATTTTTATAGAGGAAAAATAAAGAAAGTCTATTTTATGAAAGGGCAGATTAAAAGTAAAACGCAATCAAGAGGTTTTTTCTAGAGTTTTTAGAAGCCACAAAAATATAAAGGAAAATGCCAAGTTATTTATGGAAACTTCTAAAGATACCAAGTGTTCTTCAACAGAAAATAATAGCCATGTTACAATATATTTTAAAACCAGAACTGTGCCAAAGAAAACACAGCCTTCCAGTTTCAGCAGATTTTGTATTTTTTTATCAAATGCAAAGAGGAAAAATTAGAAAAATGGCTTACCCATGAAAGCCAATGCCTCAGATTCGAACAAGAAGGGTTCAAGGCTTCTTCAATAGTCAGTGAAAGAGCTGGAAATAATTCAAGAGGCTGAAGATCCCACAAAAATCAGAGAGGAAAACAAGAAGATGGAAAACGTCATTCATGGCTATTGGCTGAAACACAAACCTAGATTTTTTTTTAAAAAATATCTCATGAAGAAATCTTTCAACCCTCATCTTTCATGGCAGCTTGCAGCAGAGGAGAAGAGAAGTAAATGAAAAACACCTTCATCTATGGCACGAGTAGAAGACAAGGAGCAGTAGTAGCAAAAAAAAATTCTTCAAACCCTTCTTCCCATGGCGACTGCAACTTCTCTTCATTTCCAGCCAAGAGGAAAATGAAAAATGAATGACTTTAGGTTTGAGAATTCCTTAAGCCATTTGCATGTGAGAATGAAGAAAAGCTTTTGCTTTTCTTTTATTTATTTTTCATTCTCCAAAAGCTCACGCCAAGTATTGGCAAAAAATGAAACAAAATTTATGTTTCATTAAAGTGATTTATTTGTTATCACTTTATTTTCTTTTTCCAAAGTTCCATAGTCTTTAAATGTAAAAGACTGTATTATTAAAATGATATTTATAAATCATTTTAATAATATAGTTCAAAATGTGAGATATTTATTTAGATTATTTTTTTTTAAAGTTATAATAAAAATCTTATCTTAAATTATTATTAATAATTCATTTATGAGCTATTATTTTTTATAAATATTATTAAATTAATGATGTTATTAAATTGCTTTAATTATCGCTTAAATAAACATCAGTAATATAATTAAATATTTATAAAAATAATAATTATTAAATTATTATAAGTATTAAATATCTTATAATCCATTTATTTAATAAAATATCTCTGATATTTATTAAAGAAATGGATAATAATTATTTAATATTTATAATTTTAAAATAAGATTTTTATTTCATCTTTTTTTAAATATCTATGTATGATATTTTGCAAGTGTTATGACCAATTGCTGACATCATGAAGATGAGAATGAAAATTGCTAGGTGAAGTTGATATTTTCAGATATTTCTCATATCTTTTGAGAGATAAGGATGCAGTTTTGGGTCTGTAGAAAAGTTATTGCATTGCAGAGACTTTTGTGGTCTTTTTTGGAGTGAGATGCATTTATTAGTGTTATTTACGATGTAATTAATGGGGCATGACTTCTAGGTTATTTTATGTCTTTTTGAAGTGCTTTGGAGGGCTCAAAAATGGCCTTGTAGAGAAAATCTGACCCAGAAGTTATTGTTCTCCAAAAAGCAGTTGGCTAAAATGCATAAGTATGAGTTGAGGACTCATTTGTAACCAATTCCAGATTTTATGTAGATGCAGCCTTTGGAGTGATTTTTTGAGTCCTTCATGGTGGTCACTTGCAAATTGTTTGTAAACTCAGCTTTATGAGGGTGTTACTATATCACCATTGAAACCTAAATAAAGGAAAGTGTGGAAGCCATTATTGAGTTCATCTTGTGGTATGTGAGTTACTAATTTGATGTTGTTTTTGTGATTCATTTTGAATCCTTGAAGTGAATGTCTCAGTTTTAGCATCTGTAAGTGAATATTTGATACTCATGTAGGTTATAAGTACTGATTTTTGTTTCATTTCATTGTTAATAAGTGAATGCTATTATTCCTATTAACAGTTGAATTGAGGTCAATCCTTCTTATAAAGCATTTATATTTGAGTATTCTGATATCAATATTGTGCATATGTCGAACTGGTTTTAGGAAAGTTTCATTGTGTCTGATTAATACCATTCTCATCTTCAGATTTGGTGCATCACCTTAAGTTTTCCTTTTAGTTTTTTATGTTTTTACAGTATTCAGAGTTAATGCAAGAAAACCTTTCTTATCTCTTTTCCCAGCCAAGTTTTTTACCATTTTATGAAAGTTTCAGGTGAAGTATCATATAGGAACCAACCTAGAACCTATAGATTCCCTCCATTTTTGGGAAACCCACTACCCAGGAGTGTTTCCATGTTTATCCAAAAGGTTAAGTTTATGTGAGCTTAACAGGGTGCAGTTTTGAGAGCTAACAGTTATATCACAAGTTTTTGTCACATGTTTATATACTTACATATACATGTTAGAACTTTTTATGTTATTATATGATGGACTTTGTATGATGACACTTGTTATGTTTTCAGGACTTGTTATTATGTTATTTGGACTTGTATTATTAGACTAGGACTTGTTATGTGATTATATATCATGATTTGATATGATGGACTTATAGAAAAGAATTTTTATCATACATTTATGATGTATTATTCTAGGACTTGTTATGTTATCTATGTTATTCATGGACCTTTTTTCCTATTTCATGGTATTTTTAAATAGTGATTTGAATCTATATATGAGTTTATGTGAACTAGATTAGACTAAGACATCAATTATATATTTAATTGACATGAAAAAATATAGTTAATGAACATAGGAATAATAACATAGGAATAATAGCTTAGGAAATCAATAACTATCATATAATCAATTAATGAACATAGGAACAATATACATAGTTTATTTTTAAGAAAAAGTTAGATGAATACAATTGTGCATTGAACTTATATTTAAAACAAAATTGAATTAATAAAAGTGAACTCGTATTGTTTATGAACCAAAATTGGATGAATACGCTTGTGTGTTGTTGTATAAATAGTGCATGTGTGTATGTTCTTCTAGGGGTCCTGCATCATAAAAATGAATGTTCAAATGTTAGTAAAAATAGCAAAATAAATTACAACTTTGACCAAAAACTTAAATAAAAGAATCTGCACTCAGCTAGTATTACAACTTGGATTAGCAAAAAGTTGTAAAATGTACAAGTTGTAGATGTCATCCATGTCATTGAGCAAAATTTACCAAAATTTAATTTTACCCATGTGTATAAAAAAAGTATATATGTTAAAGGGACTAAGACTAAAATTTATCATTATCAAATCTAATTCTAGGACCAAAATCTTAAAAACAAGAATTGCACTCACCTAGTAAATAACAACTTTGATTAGCCAAAAGTTGAGTGTCATCCATGTTGTCAAGTTGTACTTGACACCTGAACACCAAATTAATTAGCTACATAGTTAAGAAGAAAAAAGACATATATATACATATAAAACTACATATAAAAAGAACACAATTAACTAAAACTTACTTGTGTATAAATTTGATTCAACCTAATGTATCATCTACATCCTTTGTCTTCTTCAATGCGTCTATGATTGCCTCTTTATTTTCCATTGAAAGTGTCCATAATTTATTGGTGGGTTTCCCTTTGTATCTTTCTAATTTGATATTTTTTGCCACCACCAAATGAGAATAGTGTATAATCTTCTTTTGTAATTGGTAGTCTTCAAAATCTGGTAAACCATCCCTTCTTGTTAGGTATTTGCGTAGCCATGTACCAACTACCACAACAGACCCAATTGTATAATGAAAACCATCATCATCTACTTGATGACATATCAACTTCTTTTTAGGTTCCATACATCTAGCTAGCCAATACTCAGTTTGCTCATCATTATCCTCGGGTGCAACAACAAAACACATATGTCCTTGTAGACACCTAAATTCATCCTTTTAACATTAATTTAATTTAATTTAATTAATGACCCTAAATAACATTATAGTTAATTTGTTAATTAATTATATTTGTTAAATTCATCCATTTATTTAATTAAATTTATTTAATTAAATAAATTCACTAATTATAGTATTTGAATTAAATTTAAATACTATCTTTCATAATGTATTAAATTTAATTTAATACATGTTCCTCCATATTCCCCTTTTAAATAAATTTTTAATTTATTTAATTCCTTCACATTCTTTATTTCTACTAACTCATGATTAAACTTAATTTAATTTAATCTAATCATAAATCCATCCTAGATGCTATCCTACACACATCACTTTCTATCTAATAAACCTATTCACTAATTAACTAAGGTTAATTAGGCTAATTTTTGGATTCCTACATCCATTAGTCCTAATTATTTGCTCACACGTGTGAGCAAATTTCCAAAAATGGCCTTTTCAAAAATTGCAAAAAATTGCACAAACAAGGCCTCTTACATTTTTTATGACACTTCTTACGCATTCTAAAATGGTGAAAATGGAGTTTCACTTACACATCTCTTACACACACGTACACATGTACTTGAAGTACACTTTGACCTTTCACATCCCAAGTTGCTCACACATGTGTGAAAAAGTCTTGGACTTTGCATGCCTTATGTGTCTCCTTGGTGGCACCTATGTGGATTCCACATAGATGCCACCTCACCTCAGCCCTCCAAAATCATATAAATAGGACCCTTGTCTCAAGCAAAATACATTCGTTTTTGCATTAGAGTTATTATGCTAGTATATGCTTAGAATTGCTTTCAAAGAGTTTTCTAACAATTTGGTAGTTGGTAAATTTTTTTCAAGTTTTTAGACTTAGTTTCATCTTAGTGATTTAGCTTCATCCATTTTCTTTGCACATTTGCATGCCATAGAGCTTGAGGATTGTTTTCATAGCTCCTCCTTGAGCTTCCCTGGCCTCTTGCATTTGAGTGCTTCATAGTTTCTTGTGTAGCTTCTTCTTGAGCATCTCAAATCTTTAGTATAGTTGCATTTTAGTGGGATCTATACTTGTGTTGGGAGAGCACACCCACAAATATCTCTAAGAGCTAAAATCAAGCAAGTCTTGGGTGCACTTTCTTATTGCTCATCGAAGGTTGTGGTGAAAATTAGTGTTTTTTATAAGTTTATGAACATGCTAAAATAGATTTGAATATGCTCTTTATCATTAACGTTTGCATGTCTGAACTTGTTCTTAACAGGTGGATTTTCATCACATACAGTCCTAAAAACAAAATTAAGTACATGTGCAAATAAAACTTGTTAGAATTTTTAATTCAAATACAATCAGAAATTATATGACATACATAAATAATATAATTTAAAGTTTTACAAAGAATTGAATTAAAAATTACTAGGTTGTATGAGGTCTAAAACACGATCATGATCTTCTGATGAAAATGCATGATCTGGGTATTCATTTCTTGTATCATCTTGAACTTGTATCTCACTAGGTGTTAAGGATTTATGTTGCCACTCTTCAACCCATTCTGTATTCTCACATTCTTCCCATTCCCCTGCAACACAAAATTGATAAAAACATGCAAGCCCCCTAGTCCATATAGTCAAAGTGTTAGAATCAGAACTCCTAAATGAATGTCATTTAGTTGACCCACTGATTAGATCACAGTCATATCTTGAAAGGATATTCTTCTCTTCAACTATCTAAAAGAAACATCTGATTGTAGACTTACGACTTGATCCTATAGATAAAGTTTTACTACACCATTCCACAATTGCACGTGCATTTTTAAATTTGGATTTTTCCTCAATTTTGAGTTTCTCTCTACAAAGGGATCTCTTAACACATGCACTGACACCATCTTGTTCTCCTTTCTTGTGTCCAACCTCAAAAAAACTCCACATATAGTGGATATTAGTTTGGTTATGTGTCATCAATAAATAAAATATTCTAGCATTCTTGAATTGTCCTATGCAATTATCTAACCATATTAGATGTTGTGTCATCTGAATTTCTCTCTCCCTTAAATTCTCACAAAAGGTCTTGAAGGGGAAAACTCTAACGAGTGTAATTTATTATCACTCATAGAAATGGTACTCTGTAAAAAAATGATCATCTTTTGTACTATCAAGTCCATGCCTATAGATAATATAAACAAAAATTGCTACTTGCACTAAATTATAATATTGCGCTTGGACCTCATCTTGTGGTGCAAGTGTGTAGTCCTCTGCAAAGTCAATGACTGAAACTATACTACCAACTGGAAATGTATTCTTGCATATGTGAATCTATCCATTAAGTCATCTACCATTTTGAGAGTGTTTCACAAATCTAGGTATGATCTTACTCTTAAATTCATTCATAAATGCATGAATACTAACTTTTTCAGTAATTAGATCACACTGTCTTCCAACCTTTTCATCCTTCAATGGATATTCAATAGTTTTAAATCATTTTACATCAAGTAATTATTGTCCAAAATTAGTTGAAGGATTTTCATGCAACCATTCATCTAACAATGCTTGCCACATATATCATATACACTAGAAACACGTGCACTGAAAATAAAATATTGCTCATTAGGTGGGTTACAGAAAAAACTTGATATGAAATCCTTTATAATTTGAGGTGGTAACAAAATTTATATTCCATTCCTGCAACATTTTATTGGTATGCATAGTAGCACATATACATCAAAATACATCATAATGGTAAAAAAATTGAAAACTTCTGAGGATCATCTGAAACAACATGACTCAAAAGACCAGTACTAGATCATTGAGCACAAGTATGATAGGTATCTGAAGGATCTGTTGCCAAAGAACTAGCAGCACTGCCAGTATCCAGAGCCCACTTGGGCATTCACGGAATATCTGGTGGAGGAGGGTTTTTCCCATGTGGTTTTCCTTGTTTCTCTATTTCATAGACATTTGGTTGTGATTGGGTACCTCATCAGGCCATGTTGCTGAGACCCAGATTTGCATTCAACATTGTAGTTCCTTTGCTTCTTTCTTCCATTGTTTGTAGTTGCATTGTTTCTCATCTTAAGGGGGGGTGTTAGATTAAAGAATTAATTTAATTACATTGATTAAATTAACTTTTCTACCTCTTAAGATTTCACTTTATACACTTGCATTAGTCATTAATGTTTGATAGAAAGTAGTCACACTTCTGTGAATCATTACATTCAAGAACACTCAAGAATGAGGTCTCAAACAGTGATTCACAGCTCTCTATTCGTGGAGTGCAGGGGTTTGTATATGAGGCCCTCAGATTGACCTAGTTATGCCCATGCAAGTACACCAAGAAATGAGAGATTCAAAGATGAATAGCAAGCATGCTAATCTCCATGATCATCAAGTTATTGCATGCAAATGAAACTAGTCTAGATGATAACAATGCAAGAAATAAACTATTCTATTGAAATGAAAGCTTATACAATGTTAATCTATGAAAGGAAATATGAATTTAAACTATTATGTGAATGCAATATTAATCTAAACTATGGATTGCCATAAGGCATGAGAGAAGAAGACAAGAAGAAAGAAGTCTCAAATATCCAAGCTCCAAATGTGCTCAAAAGCTTCTTCCAAGATTGCTTTCCAAACCTGCAGTATAACAATAACATGAAAATTCTGGGATCTGAAATGAGAAGGAGAGGGCTCCTTATATAGGAAAATGTGGAGGAGAATGCATCCTCAAGAGCAATGTGGGATAAATCCAAAAAGAGGAAATAAAGCTCATTTTTTAGAAAGTGTGGAGAGAAAAGGGATTTTATTTATTTTTAATTATGTGTTTCCCTTTTTTCATCACAAAGAGCTTTAAGAGGATTTTTTATTTATTTAAAAGAATGATTCTCTATTAATTAAATAAGATAACATTATTTAATTAAAAGAGAGATATCATTCTAAATAAGATAAAATCATTTAATTAAAAAAGATTTTAATTAAATAAATTTATTTCATTTTAAAAGATATTTCTTTCAATTAAATAAAGTTATTTTATTTATTTAAGAGGGAATATTTCTTTCAATTAAATAAAATTATTGAAAGAATCAGGAAAAGGATTTTTGTTTTATTTTTATTTGATTTATTTCCTTTTCCATCACAAATTTTGCTTTAAGTGGGGATTTTATTTATTTAAAAGAGGAATTATCTTTTAAATAAATAAGATAAGTTTATTTAATAAAAGGAAGAATATTTAATTAAATAAGGTAAAATCATTCAATTAAAAGGGGTTTTAATTAAATAAGATTATTTTATTTAAGATATTTCTTTTAATTAAATAAGCCTATTTTATTTATTTAAAAGAGAATATTTCTTTTAATTAAATAAAATTATTGATGAAATGATCAAACCTTAGAAATATTTGAATTATTGATTTAATTGCGATTTGATCAAGGAATTGATTTGAAAATTGCAAAGCATTGATTCAGGAAATTGATATTTGACAAATTGAATAAATGGGGCCCAAAGTCTAGGCGACCATTTTAGGGTGCATACATTTGCCCCTCTTTGACTAATGTGAGGTCGACTCGGGATCACATGCAGTCAAAGAATGGAATTGAAGTGTGAGATCGATTTGGGATCACAAAACAACCCAGATGAGTGTTCGACGGATGGGAACACATCAGGACATAGATAAGCAGACTGAAAAAGATAAGGCCAACACCTGTGAGTAGCTAATTGTCAAGTCTCAAATAAGAGATAAGAATCTCAAGCAAGGTTGCCCCAAAAGAAGCAATTGATAAATTTGATAAAGCTGAATCAAGCATTGAAGTTTGGTAGGTACTGCCCCCTCGTGATCGAAATCGAAATGAATAGAGGAGAAATAGTAAATTGATAAATTTGATCAAATCGAACTAAACATAAGGTTCTTGACATAACATGAAAGATAAAAAATAAATAAAAAATCACAGAACCAAGGTAGATCAGCAAGAAAGATTATGCCCCAAGGTTGAATTAGAAGAAAAGAAGTGGGGTGAAAGTGAATGGAAGATAGAAGTTTGGAAGAAATGGAAAGAAATGGAGAGAAGAAAGAGAATTTGCCTCCAGAAAGAAGATGCCCCAAAATCAATCAACTGTTTAAGATAGGGAATTTCGATTGAGATCACGAAAGAAGGTAAGGAAATGAAGATCAAAATGTGACCACAGTTGACTAAAAGTCCACAAGAAAGATGAAGGAAACCCTCTCAAACTCATAATGCAGCCTATAAATGCAAATTAACATGAGGTCTAACAATGCAAGCTACATGAAAATGCAAAGGTGTACTTGCAATAGAGCAACTGTAACATAGGATTTTGTGTTCTTCATTCATTAGAGAATGTAAGGAACTTATTTTCATCATAGGGCCATTATTACCGGACATCGGACGATCACACAATCATCACTAGTCACAAATACAACTATGAAGATATGAATGTGATTGATATCGGATTGGAATGTGGAAAGATTCTAACATGAGCATCAAAGACATAAAGATCAAGATGACTGCAATGTTAGCTTACCCAATTTAATGTAGCAAAACCATGCTCACATCAGGGCATAAACGTCTGGATGACCATGAGAATGGTTGTGCAAAAATAGTCAAGGTTGATGCCTTAAATCTCCTAAGTGTGTCAAGGAGACAATAAGAGACACTGAAGAGGTTCAAGACAACACCCACAAGCAAAAAGCAAATAAAAACATGCCCCATGCCCCAAGTTCTCTAGCTATGCATCACAGAGAGACTTGTTAGACAAGGACACTCAATGAAAATCAAATATTGGTCAGCACACAAAGAAAAGATCATGTCGTATCTCAAGCATTAAGTGTTGCGTTAAAAATTTTAAGTGTGTAAACTGATACTGAGTTCCGAGGATAAGGATCGAATGCTTGCTAGCAGGTAAGATCACATGACCAAACTAGATAAGACCAAACTAATAAGTGTTGAAAAACACTTGATGTCGGGGGTTGTGTTGAAAAACACAGTTGGGTTGGTGTTGAAAAACACCGTTTGCGAGGTGTCCTAAAGACAAGCATATCCAAGAGACCAAAGGTAACACAATGATGCCCCCTGGACAAAAACAAAGACCAATTCCAAACCAAGGCAACAAGGACAAGGTATAATGGAGAAAGGCTAAGTGTCGAGGACACATGCTAATAAATAGGGGTGCAATGGCCTCAAGTAGCGCCCCTTTCCAGGTTTTCACCACTTGGAAGAATTTTTTCAGGACTTTTTATAAATTTTTTTGTATTTTTGCTACCAAGGTGCTTGTTTCCAGGTTTTCACCAAGGCACTTTTTCTATTTTATTTTTTTTGAATTTTTTTGATTTTTTGAGTTTTTTGGTATTTTTGGAATATTTAATTTTTTTGAGATACATCAAAGCGCCTATTGCTAGGTTTTCACTAAGATGATAATTTTTTCAAGACATTTTCTGATTTTTAAAATTTTTTCAGCATCATATATGAATTTTTTTGGAATTTTTTTCAAGATCAATAAGTATGTACAAAGGATGTCCCCAGATAGAATGGGCATCAAGGATAGAACTTCTTCAGGTGTAAAAAATTGATAGGCTCAAGGAGTTGCTCCCCCTTTTCAGTAGATAGTAGATAAGCACCTGTACCAAAAGTTGTTGTGATAATGTAGGGTCCAAGCCAATTAGGTTCAAATTTGCCCTTCTGTTCTCTATTTTGTTGGTTCTTAGGATTCTCTCGCAGGACAAGATCGCCTACTTGGAATTCTCTAGGGTGAACCTTTTTGTTGAATGCCTTGGACATCCGCTTTTGGTAGACCCTCATATGGTCAAATGATGCTTTACGCTTTTCATCCAGAAGTTCCAATTCTTGTAATCTCATGGCGCAATAGTCTTCATCTGTAACTAGACCTTTGAGAGAGACTCTAAGTGACGGAATCTCGACCTCTAAGGGTAACACTACTTCAGTGCCGTATGTGAGGGAAAAAGGAGTAGCCCCAGTTGGAGTACAAATACTCATTCTATAGGCCCACAAGGCTGGGTTTATCTGTAGGTGCCAATCTCTACCATTCTTATGAACTATTCTGTGTAAAATCTTGAGAATGGTTTTATTTGAAGCCGCTGCCTGACCATTTCCTTGAGGGAAGTAAATGGAGGACCAATGTTGCTTTATCTTAAATCTTTGGCAGAGTTGTGTAAGGTCCTTGTTTTTGAACTGACCTCCATTGTCAGTGATGATCTCAAATGGCACTCCATATCGATAGATGATATGGTTTAAAATGAATAAAGACACTATCTTGCCTAAGGCAACAGAAAGTGGAACAACCTCTACCCATTTTGTGAAGTAGTCAGTAGCAGTGATAATGAACTTATGTCCACCTGATGAGTTGGGATGAATCTGCCCAACAAGGTCAAAGGCCCATCGCTGAAATGGCCAGTGAGATATAGAAGGAATTAGCTCCCTACCTGGAGCATGTATCAGGTGTCCATGTTTCTGACATTTTTTACAAGACTTGGCAAAAGCTACTACATCTATATTCATCGTAGGCCAATAGTACCCCACCCTAAGCAACCTTCTAGCCATGGAAATACCATTAGAATGTCCCCCACATATGCCCTCGTGGATGTCAACTAGCGCTTGATCAGATTCCTCCTTTTCTAAGCACCTAAGAAGTGTTCCATCTAGACCCCTCCTATACAAATCACCAAAGATAAGGGAATGGCGAGAGGCATTACGGACAAGGTTTCTTCTTTCAGATCGATTAAATGTGTTGGGGATGATGCCATCATGGAGATATGATTAAATAGCACCATAGTGAGAGGATTCATGATTGACAAGGGTGCAAATGACATGGTTTTCGGGTGAGTCAAATATGGGATGACGTAGCTCTTCCACCAGGAATTCATATCTGGACTCATGTTCTTCTAATTGGAGAAGTGAAGCAAGGGTGGCCATAGCATCAGCTGCTTTATTCTCAGCCCTAGGGATTTGCTGAAAAGTGACAAAAGTAAAATATCATCTTAATGAATCAACCATTTTTTTGTAAGGTATCAACTTGTCATCTTTTGTTTGATATTGCTCATTGACTTGATTAATGATCAACTAAGAATCCCCGTAGATATGTAGTTCTGTGATATTCCACTCTATAACCATTTTTAGTCCATTTGTTAAAGCCTCATACTCGGCTATGTTGTTTGTGCATGGGAAGAGTAACTTGTAAGATTTGGGAATAGTGTACCCATGTGGAGAGACAAACAACGCACCAGCTCTAGAACCATTTTGCATGTAGGAACCATCAAAGAACAGTTTCCAGGATCTCTCAGTCATGTACATAAGATGTTCATCTGGGAAATTGACTTGAATGGGCATATTATCTTGAATTGGGAAATTAGCCAGTTGATCTGCAATAGCTTGACCTTTGATTGCCTTGCGCTCAATATACTCTATGTCAAATTCAAAAAGAATCATCATCCATTTAACAAGTCTACCCATGAGAGTAGCTTTACCAAGCAAGTATTTGAGAGGATCAATTTTTTCTATGAGGTGTATGGTGTGCACAAGCATATAGTGTCACAATTTTTGAGAAGCAAATACTACTACAAGGCAAGCTTTTTCAATACTAGTATAATTGACCTCATAAGCAACAAGAGTGCGGCTAATATAATATATGGCCCTTTCTTTCCCTTGTTCATCTAATTGAGCCAACAATGCCCCCAATGAAGACTCAGTAGCTGAGACATACAAAATAAGAGGTTTTCCTGGAATGGGAGGCATTAAAATGGGAGGACTTGCCAAGTATTCCTTAATTTGATCCATGCTTTTCTGGCAATCCTCATTCCAAACACATTGAACACCTTTATGCAAGTTTTTGTTAAAGGGTTGTGCTCTATCTGCCAATTGTGAAATAAACCTCCTTATGGATTGAAGGCATCCTTGAAGACTCCTCATTTGACTGATATTTTTGGGAGGTGACATGTCTATAATGGCCTGGACCTTTTCAGGGTCCACTTCTATCCCTTTGGATGAAATGATGAATCCCAATAACTTGCCTGAAGTAACACCAAATGCACACTTTTTGGGGTTTAATCTTAGTTCAAATTGTTCCATGCGATCTAGAATTACTTCTAAATCAGCCAAATGTGTTCCTCTTTTCTTAGACTTAGCGAGGGTGTCATCCACCAAATCTTCCATATTCTTATGCATCATGTCATGGAAGATGGTTGTCATAGCTCTTTGGTAAGTAGCTCCTGCATTTTTCAATCCAAAGGGCATGACATTCCAACAATAAGTACCCAATGCGCATGTGAATGCAGTCTTTTCTTGATCCTCAGGAGCAATCTTGATTTGATTATACCCAGAAAAACCATCCATCAAGGAATAGATCTCATAGCCCGCCATCATGTCCACTATCATGTCTATGTTAGGAAGTGGAAAATCATCCTTTGGGCATGCTCTATTAAGATCTCTAAAATCTGTGCAGATTCAGATGGATTTATTATGTTTAGAAATAGGTACAATGTTGGAAATCCAGTCAACATAGTCTATGGCTCTAATGAATCCTACACCAAGGAGCTTTTCTAATTCAGCTTTCACTAAAAGAGCTATATGAGGGTGCATTTTTCTCAACTTTTGTTTGACTGGTTTCACACCTGGAGCTATGGACAAATGATGCATAATGAGATTAGTGTCCAACCCTAGCATGTCTAAATATGTCCATGCAAAATTAATTTTCTTCTTTTGGAGGAACTCAGTGTAGGCTTTCTTTTCTTGAGGTGATAAAGATTTAGCCAAGTGTACAATTTTTGGAGCCGCTTCTACACCCAAATTAACAACTTCTGTAGGTTCAACCAATACTGATGATCTGTCCTAAAAATAGCTTGGGAGACTATCAAGTACCTCATCCGTAGGTGCCTCAGAGAGGTTTTCACCTTTGGATACATCTTTTTTTGTTACTTTTTTTGGTTCTGACACTGCCACACAGTGGTTTTCACCATCAGAACTCTTATTTTTTTTATTTTTATTTTTAATCTTGTGACTAATGTACTTGATGTTAGGTTATGTCATACTGGTAGCCAATTCACTAGTGGAAGAGACTACAGGTTCAATGGCATTTAGATAGCAGGTGATCTCATAGTCATTGTGAAATGTCAAGAGTTGAGGCTCTTGATAATGTTGAGACCAATCAATAAGGTTGGGGTCAATAAGGGGTAGGTTAATGATTGGTTCAATATTAAGGATATAGGTGGTGTCATCTCTGGTGACCGTAGAATTGGAGCCTGTCAAGTATCCCTCTAAGGTGTCTAAATCAGAATTTACCCTATCGAGCGAAGAATCATCTACTAATGCGACACGTGGGTTCTGATCTTCTAATCTGACACATGACTCATCAGCTACGTCAAGTTGAGAACTATAGGTATGGACAACATCCATATCCAAGTCAACTATTGCGTCTGAGAGTGAATCCCATTCAAACTCATGAGAGTTTGTTTCTGAATTATTGTTGGGGCCTCGTGATGTAGAAGCCTCAAGATTTGGAAGAGTTTCCTCTCCTCTAGCAATTTGCTCAATCACAAAATTATTTATATTATCACCATCTGTTGCAGCTGGGATGGAGACACTATCCATAGTCAATCTTGCATTCATGTAGTCACTATCTATCACAGCTAGGATAGGAGGACTGTCAATTGTTAAATCTCTGGAATCTCCCCAAAGGAGATTTGTTGAAGGTACCCAATCATCTATCATGTCTTGTTGATTTGTTAAATCTGGTACATATTCTATGTCATCTTCACTATCCTACCTATCAGGAATGGGGACAATGCACTTATTATTCTTCATAAAGCCTAGGCCAACCAGTTTCTTAGATTTACGTCCAAAAAGATCATGATTAAGTGGTTCGGCTCTAGCATCTAACCTGTGACTAAGAGGGCCATATCCTGGATAACCCATCTTCTTGACAAAAGTATATCCTCTCCCATAGGACTTAGGAGAGGGGGAGAAATTTTCATTGTGCTGGTACTTCTCCTCTTTGTATATCCAATCTCGAATAGCTACTTCCTCTTTTTCATCTTGTATTGGTATTGAGGATTCCACAAACTTGTCAAATAGTGTCATTGCCGAAGAAGACGGTTTCATCTCCTGTGAAGGTTTTCCATAGGACCTAGGGGAAACAGGCATCTTTACAAAAGAGTCAAGTTGATACCCCCCCATGCCAAGGTCTATTGATTTAAACTTGTCTTGACAGTCTGCTAAAGTTGCTTGATAATCCTCTACTTCTCGATTAAGAGGGACATGAACATTAGCTGAGATTGAATTAACTGATAAAGTGCTATCCCCTGGTATGCAAATTTCTACTCCATTGTAGGGGAACTTAACACACTGGTGGTAGGTAGATGGCACTACCTGCATGTTGTGAATCCATGGTCTACCCAATAAGATGTTGTATGCAAGGGGTCCAGTATCAACAATTTGGAACAAGATATCTTTTTCAACTGGGCCAATCCTGACAGGAAGGACAGCCAACCCCTTAGAACTTTGTTCTACCTCATCATAGGCTTTTATAGTGATCTTCTTTTTAGTGTCGATCACTTCCTCTGAATAGCCCAAAGTTTTTAACAAACTTAAAGTACAAATATTTAGCCCAGCACCCCCATCTATCAACACGTGCCTGACATGGGTTTTATGAATCATTACTTCAATGTGAAGGGCAAGATTGTGTGGATAGATTAGGGATTTGTCATCATCTTTCGAGAAAGAGAGGTAATGTGGGCTAGTAATTTGATTCACCATGCCTTGGAATTGGTCTATATCAATGCTGTTGGGGACATTTGTTGTGTGCAAAGCATCCTCAAGGATCTATTTATGTCTAGGGGACAACTCTAGAAGCTTCAAGATTGATATTTGCACTGGAGTTTTTTGTAACTAATCTACAAGATTGTAGTTTGGTTTGGGAGCAGTGGTGGACTTGGTGACATTCTTGGATGCCACTTGCTAGGGTTTGTTGGATGGACCTGAACTAGGACCTCTAAGAACAATAGGGCTTTGACTCCTGGTAATAGCATTAAGGGCTTGAGAAGATAACCTAGAATGAGGACCTGTCAGCACCACAACAGGTTCTTTTTCAAAGATAGGGGGAGAGTCATAACCATGCGGGTCCTTACTCCTCATCATATTAACACTTGGCTCCACAACTTCAAGCATGTTTACCACATTTTCTACCACTGTGTAAGTGTAGTTGATTGCAGCCTTGCCATCCTTTGGTTTAGAGGTTTCCCCCTTGTCATACTTAGGCAACGGCTCTTTAAATGCTTTGTGATCAGCATTGGTGTTCAGTCCATCCACCTTAAGCTTTCCATTCTTAATGAGATCTTGGATAATGTGCTTGAGTTTCTAGCAATTCTCAATGGTATGCCCAATGCCATTATGAAACGTACAGAAAGCCTTCTCATCCAACCAATGTGGCTTAATGTTAGGGATGTAATGTTTTGCAGGATCCTGAGGATGTGCCAAGTTGTTAGCAATGAGAGTTTTGAGAACATCCTCATATGAGTCACCCAATTTGGTAAATTGTTGCTTCTCCTTTTTGGGCCTCTCCTGATATCTTGGTTTACTTTCTTACTGAGGAGGTGCATTGAGCTTCATAGCTTGAACTGCATTGGACAAGTGAAGGACACCTTGATCTTTAGGTTGGGGAGAGTCTACAACTCCATCATTGACAACTTGTTTGTTCTTGTTCCAATTGTTGTTCTTCCCTTTATCCTTGTTATTTTTTTTACCATTGTTGCCATTGTTTCTATGTTTGGTCAAAATGCCTTGTTCTTTTAGAACATCCTCAATGCGGCATGCAGTTTCAATCATGGTATCAAAGGAATTGAAGACTATCTTTTTGATCTCATATCTCATTTCAGGCACCAAGTTACTGACAAGTATGTCAATCTTTTCATCCTCATGGATCGTCCTAGGATACTGAGAGCACTGTCTCCTCCACCTTTTCAAGAAGGTAACAAAGGGTTCCCCCTGATTTTGTTTCAAGTTGCATAGGTCCAACATAGTTACAGATCTTGATAGATTATATGCGAAGTGTTGAACAAATTGATGAACAAGTTCCCTAAAAGTCTTGACAGGGGGAGTGATATTGGTAAACCATTCCATTGCTTGTCCTTTAAGACTTCTAGGGAATAACCTCATCAAATAGGAGTCATCCTGATGGAATTCAAAGCTCATAGTATAGAACTGGCGCACATGGTCATGTGGATCACCACTGCCATCATATTTATCATATTGAGGGAATTTCACCCTCTTTGGAAAATCCTTCATACTCACACTCTTGTCAAATGGATTAGGACAAATCGAGTCTAGTGAGAATGAGCTCTTAGGTTGCATCATTTTCTCCATCATTTGCTTCATTTGGCAGATTTCTTCCTCTTGAGAGGAATTTTGCTTTTGTATTTTGTTGTCCACATCAAAATTATAAGGGACTCTAGCACCCTTGTTGATTAGACTTTCCAAGAATTTATCTTTGTTTTGTTCCAAATACCTCTCCACATACTGTTGGAAGATAGGCTCTTGTTGCATTTGCATGAAGTCTTGAGTATCAAGGTCATAATGTGAGCTACCACCTCCATGTTGGGAACCATGATGTACATGTTGGGAGTGTGGTCTTGAATTTTTGGGAGGGGTCTGCTGCCTATAGTGAGCATACTAAGAGGCCCTTCTTCCTCTAGGACTAGGAGATCTAGAAGGGGTTCTTGACCACCTTCTACTTCTTGGTGTTCTAGAAGGGGTGGAGGGAGAAGAATTATTTCCACTATTGGCACCCCTATTGTTCAATTGGGTATTAATTTGTTGGGCTAAAAGCCTATCTTGCTCTTCTTGAGCAAGTTTCCTTTGTACTTCCAATAAAGCTTGGCTCTCTGCCTCAAGCTGTCTAATTTTTTCTTGCTGTGTAGCTTGCTCATCTAAAAAGGCTTTCTTCTCACGCTCAATCCTTTTAAGCCTTTCACTTGTATGCCTTGAGGTTGTTTGAAGTGGAGAGTTTGGTCTTGAATGTTTGTACAAATCATTGGTATACGTTTCATTGACATGAGCATCACCAGGTTCATTGTCTTGGTCTTCATGTTGTGACCATTGTTCTGGGTGATCTCATCTCTCATGCCTTTCGGCTCTTTGATGTGCATCTAGGTACCTAGTGCTGATGGGGGGTGAATTAGGTTGAGCATCATGAGAGGAATTACCAAACAAAATCTTATCTCTGTGTCTTTCATAGATGTCATCAAGATTTTGATCCATGGCTTCCCTCTCCCACCTGGTGACAGTATAACTCATATCCATACTTGAGTGGGAAGGTGCTGAGGGGGTACTCAAATCACTAAAATGGCTCTTTGGGTCAAACCGGGTTTCAGACTTACTCCTAGGCGACTGGTCAAATATTGGTTCCTTTTCCTTTCTCTTTTGACGAGTCTGAACTGGGGGTAGTTGGTTGAAGACTATCTGAGGTCACTTTCCTTGGCTCACTTGATATCTTGTTGTTACTGACATGAAAGGGAGAGTTCAGGCAAACAGACAATTCTAGGAAACATCAATACTAGACTAGGATAGTAAAAGTTTTCTCTTGTCCGAGAGAAATGGTGAAATAGAACTATTGCAAATAGGTGCAAACCAACACGACCAAAAAGGTGCTCAATTCTTGGGTGAATACCTAAGCACGTATGGATCAGGAGGATGACTTACACAAAGTATACTGAGTTTGAATTGTATGAAAATGGGTGGACGAAGAGATTACTAGCACTCTCCAAGTGTGTTATCAAAGAGTCTAAAAATTTATCTATTTGACAGGAACAGTTCCTAATTTGCCAATCTCAAGAAAAATCACTCATGAAATCAAGGATCACTAACTCAAAAGTTCAAGGACACAAGAACCCTAAATACAGAATAGGTCTCTAGAACTGGGACAAGTCACCTAATCGAAGAACTCAGTATTTTAGTTTGTTGTTCATTTTCAAAGACCAAGCAAGCATATCAATGGATTTGTATCAAGCACATAAGACAGCAATCAGGGAGTTCAAGCAAGCAATTGTCTTCAAATAATGAGCAAGAGGCAAAGAAACCTTGCACATGAACAAGAATAGTGACTTAGTATGCTACTCCTTAAAGATTCTACTTGTGTATGTTCTTGGATATGTTTTAGCAGGTACTCAGAACACAACAACATCCTAGCAAGCTGTCTACAAGGATATACATGGCTTTTCTAAAGGGTGTCCTTGATATACGCAAGGTACGTGAGGCCCAAATCCGTAGATGAGAAGAATTAGAAATCACACTGCCGGGGGGAGACGGTAACCCAAATCTCCTCCTTCACTTCTCAAAGGTATAAAGTTCTTTGAGGCTTAGCCAAGAGTCAAATCTAACTCATTCCCAAGAGAGGTGCCTTTGGATTCACCTCCTGATATTTATACTCCGCCGGAACACAGGAGTTAAGGTCATCCCTTGAGGTGATGAAATCCCCAAGTAGGCCTTCTAAAAATGAAAAAGTAAGTAATTCTCTATCAAAAAGTATTGAAAAGCACTAAAGGTGGAACACCTAACGCGTAAAGCAAATATGAGGTGAGTCCACAAGGTGGAACACTTAACACCCCACATAAGCTACAAATGAGTCCACAACCTAGAAAACAAGTGAGTTCCAAAAAGCACAAAAGGGTTGCCTAGTGGAACAATTAACGCTTCTTTCCTATAGACCCCTCCCCTTTAATGTGGCGCTGAGATTGCAACCACAGGGCGGAAATGAGGGGCTGGCGGATTAGCGAGTCCAATAACCCAAGATAGAAATCTAGATCAATCACAAGTAATCTAAAACTGCTAATCAATACTACTCATAAGTGCAAGAGGGTTTGAATCATGGAATATTTAACTTTCCAAGTAAACATGAAGTGAGTCCACAAAGTGGTGCATTTAACTCTTCATGTAAACAAGGAATGAATCCATGCCCTAGATTACTTAATGAGGCTTTTTTTTTATATTGGAACCAAGAATTACTTAATGTTTAAACACAAGCATTCACTTAAACACAAACTTGTATAAAAACAAATCTATGTTCATTCATTTCCCATTAAGAGCATCAAAAATGTGTTCTATGAAAGCGTGTAACACTCAAGCCAAACACATGAGAGATTAATTTTATGCCCAAACCAAGTGTTATAGAGATTTTAAGAACTCACCTTAGGTCCAAAGATCTGTACTCCAGCATTTAGCACACATCCGGAAAAAAAACCCTAAGATAGTTAGATATGAAAATCAATTGCTAGGAGTTTGATTTAACATTTCTGTCTTCAAGACAGTCTTTAAAGATAGATTTATTTGACCCATAAAATCACAATATTAAAATTTCTGAAAAGAATGAAGTTTTTAGCCAACATCAAGAACTACCATTTCCCAAAATTATAAGATCTTATGATTCCATTTGGTTCCTCAACCAATAACCTTTTCAGACTACAATTTTTCTGTCATAAATCAGATTTAAAACACCAAACCCTGCCTAGGGAATCACATATCTTTCTCAAAAAGAATCCAAATGAAACCAAACCAATTTCAAAAAAAATATTAATGAATATAGTTTTCAAATATTTAAGCCATTTATTTTTCCCATTCATAAATTATTTTCTAAGAGCAAATCATTGCCGGCAACTCCAATCCAAATTGTTAAAAACTAGTTTTCACTCAAATGCCCATAACTTTCACAAATATGCATAAAAATGACTCAAACCAAAAGGAAATGAAAGATAATTCATGTATCTTTCCAATGAATATTATTATAGGTCCTGATTCTTCACAATTTGTCCGTACCAGACATTTCAATCTGACTGTATTCAGATAATCTCAAATCTGCAAATACCCACTTTCACCAAAATGATCATAACTTATTCATTTATTTATAAAAATGAACCAAACCAAAAGCATGAGAAATATGATTCATCATTATATCCATACATTACTATATTATATGATTTCTAGTCTATACATGGCCGTACAAGGCCTAGAACCAACACTAAAACTAAAAAACCAATCAAGAATGAGGCCAGAAATTAATCTTTTTTGCCCCACGGTGGGTGCCAAAAATGTGTGCTAGAAATTAGTCACACTTCTTTGAATCATTACATTCAAGAACACTCAAGAATGAGGTCTCAAACAGTGATTCACAGCTCTCTATTCGTGGAGTGCAGGGGTTTGTATATGAGGCCCTCAGATTGACCTAGTTATGCCCATGCAAGTACACCAAGAAATGAGAGATTCAAAGATGAATAGCAAGCATGCTAATCTCCATGATCATCAAGTTATTGCATGCAAATGAAACTAGTCTAGATGATAACAATGCAAGAAATAAACTATTCTATTGAAATGAATGCTTAGACAATGTTAATCTATGAAAGGAAACATGAATTTAAACTATTATGTGAATGCAATATTAATCTAAACTATGGATTGTCATAAGGTATGAGAGAAGAAGACAAGAAGAAAGAAGTCTCAAATATCCAAGCTCCAAATGTGCTCAAAAGCTTCTTCCAAGATTGCTTTCCAAACCTGCAGTATAACAATAACATGAAAATTCTGGGATCTGAAATGAGAAGGAGAGGGCTCCTTATATAGGAAACTGTGGAGGAGAATGCATCCTCAAGAGCAATGTGGGATAAATCCAAAAAGAGGAAATAAAGCTCATTTTTTAGAAAGTGTGGAGAGAAAAGGGATTTTATTTATTTTTAATTATGTGTTTCCCTTTTTTCATCACAAAGAGCTTTAAGCGGATTTTTTATTTATTTAAAAGAATGATTCTCTATTAATTAAAAAAGATAACATTATTTAATTAAAAGAGAGATATCATTCTAAATAAGATAAAATTATTTAATTAAAAAAGATTTTAATTAAATAAATTTATTTCATTTTAAAAGATATTTCTTTCAATTAAATAAAGTTATTTTATTTATTTAAGAGGGAATATTTCTTTCAATTAAATAAAATTATTGAAAGAATCAGGAAAAGGATTTTTGTTTTGTTTTTATTTGATTTAGTTCCTTTTCCATCACAAATTTTGCTTTAAGTGGGGATTTTATTTATTTAAAAGAGGAATTATCTTTTAAATAAATAAGATAAGTTTATTTAATAAAAAGAAGAATATTTAATTAAATAAGATAAAATCATTCAATTAAAAGGGGTTTTAATTAAATAAGATTATTTTATTTAAGATATTTCTTTTAATTAAATAAGCCTATTTTATTTATTTAAAAGAGAATATTTCTTTTAATTAAATAAAATTATTGATGAAATGATCAAACCTTAGAAGTATTTGAATTATTGATTTAATTGCGATTTGATCAAAGAATTGATTTGAAAATTGCAAAGCATTGATTCAGGAAATTGATATTTGACAAATTGAATAAATGGGGCCCAAAGTCTAGGCAACCATTTTAGGGTGCATACAATTAATAATTACATCTAATTATTAAATGTCTATTTACCTATTAGGGTTTCCCATTACGTTTTTTGATCTCCTTCTATAAGGATTGATCCATTGTATATTTTGATTCATTCTTTTGGCTGATAATAATAAACTTTCATATTGTCAGAGCAAAACCCTTGTTTGTTTTCTACAAATTTTTTCCTTGTGACAGGTTTTTGCATGAATGTTTCTAGGGCCTAATAGATTTGTTTTTCATCAAATCTTACAGAGTTTTGCAACAACATCTTACTCTTTCCTTGTTAACCCTTACATACCAAGGTTTACACTTTTCAAAATATCTTTGACTAATGATAATAGTTAACACCTTATCGTCCAAAAAAAATTGTACAATTCAATTTGAGTCATGTCCAAAAGGTGTTTTGGATGTGGATCACAAAATTTTGAACCAACTCTTAATTTAAGAACATCTCTAGCATTAGGTGATACTCTTTATTATCATGCCAAAAAATTTCAATCAAATTTTTGACTTCACTAGTAAGTTTCATATCAGACCTCAAGAGTCTACCACTATAGGTCCACAAATTGTTTGTCGGATCACTTTCAAAGTTAAATCTTCTCTTTACAACTCTTGCCAAAGTTTTACGATGAATATTAAGATATCCACATATGTTACTCATCATTCTTTATCATAAGTTGTTTTGTTTACTAAAGTTGTTATTTCTCGTCATGTCCCATTTCTATCTTTAGAATGACTCTTCGATCTAATTGTATCAAAGACACTAGGAAAAATAGATACAACTTGTTTTAAAGACTCATCCTTCTTCTTGGGTTTGACATAAATTCCTAACCTCTTCATCACTTTTTTCATTTAGTTTCAATCCTTTAGATGGGCATGTCAGTGAGGTAAAAAGCTCCTGGGAATGACCCACGTGAGAACAAGGTGTAAGCCCACTACTCCAACTCACGTTAATGAAATTTTCTTTTTGGGGTTAAAGCCTCAGAAGCTGAATGACATTTGAACTTGTACACGCCTCTCACCTAACATTTAGTAGGGCCTCGCGATCTCAATCATGTTTACATGACTACTTGTGTCAAGGTGCTTTGTGGGGCTATATGTCCTAGTTGCGCTTGCGCGGACACAAAGAGTGTGTTCGAACGGAGATCCTTACTAAAAGCCATTAGTTAGAAGACACTTGATTCACCTTCGAAAGGTTGATAATCTTCATGCAAGGAGAATAGTAATCTCCCCAAGACATTCACCATATCGAGCCCCCTTCAACATTAACACTCTGATAATGCAGTATCATGGAGCCATTGCGTGCTTGGTGATGGTCGTATTCTAAGGAGTTGTTGGGTGTGTTCCTAAGTCAGTGAGGAAAGGTTTTCAATCTCAGCCAACTTCCTTTTAGGGATAAAGAGTGTACTTGTTACTTTCATTGCAAAAACAAATCCATACACTTGAATCATGCAAGGTTGCTTTGTCCCTTGCAGGATTGTTTTCGACAAATGTGCTTGTAACCTAAATGTTTGATGTATGTATGAAATCGGTTCTTGCTAGGAACATCCTTTGATCTATCAAGATATTATCCTCAATTCATGACAGATAGTGTTAAACATAAGAGAGAAAAACTCCTAGTTACACGAGTCCATAGAGAGAAGAAAATTGTAGATCAAAGGATTAAAGCCAGCCAATCTTATTTGAAACCCATTCAAGAATTTCTAGAAGCTATTGAGAAATCAGATAAAATCATTTACAACAATCAGGTTGCTAATTTTGTTTCCAAGAACAAAGTGAACATGGCCTTTGTCACTTTGGAATCCTATGACTAAGTGCCTTTGACCTTCATTCCTCATCTTCTTCAAGTCATTCATCCCTTTCTCATCTTTTAACATCCCTTTCATCATCCACATCCCAAAACATTAGGAGAATTAATTAGAATCTTTTACTTTAAATCAAAATCAAATCAATCCATCTTTCACACCTTCATCAAGCCATAGGGTGAAAGAATCATTCCAATAGTGTCTCATAGAACTTAATTCCAAAGAAAACATTAATCCCTTTCTACTTTGAGAACTGAGTCTTTCTCTAGTAGTCCTAATCCAGTCCAATTTTGTTTAGGGATCATCAGTTTATCACCCAAACACAAGAAGACTTTAAATAAAAACCAATCCTATGTTTGCATAATCACAAGGGCTTGTTTCACCTAGGTTTGTTCCAAACCTTTAAATCCAATCAATCCTTGAGGCTTAGTTCCTCTCATCAATCAATTTAATCCTAAATCAAATCAATCAATCCAATCAATCATCAAGACTTAATCATTAGTCCAAGTTTCTCGTAGTTCACCAAATCCTTTTATTTCCATACCTCATCAACTATTCGCCCTTCTTCAATTCAACCATCCTAAGGTCATGTGTGCATAGTACTTACCCAATCACAAGCAAAGCTAAGACAAGAATCTCTCATCATGGATAATGATCAAGAAAATGTCTATCAAGGAGACTTTAATGATGAAGAAGAACCTCACACGAAATCTGACACAGTAATACATGAAACTATCAGTGCTAATCCAGGAGCTAAAGAATTTTTTGAGGATCCTAACAACTTAAGCTTAGTGGAAGACCTAATCCAAGCCAACAACGCCAATATCTTCATGAATCTTATCCAAAGAGGTGTTACCCTCCCTGATAATTTTGATGAAACTTTTCTTGAGAACAACTTTATTCAAACCAACAAAAGCAAAGTAGCACCATCAACATCTAATAGCACAACTCAACCTCCCCCATATATTCTTCAGTTAATCTAACAACTCCTAAACAAGCCTAACTCAAACAATGGAGTGATTAACGATGGTTCAAATGTGGGCCGTGTACCCAAACCACAACTAGGGTCCTTAGGATGACACTCTGCTTCTATTTTCTCAAAGCCTAGTAGAGTCCTAAAAAAATCAAAATTCTGCACAAGTAAATAACACCAATCAGAGACATAACACCTATCTTCCCCCTCCAGGGGGACATAATGCATCATTAGGAGGAGGAACACTTCAAGCCCATACAATCACCACTAATCCTCCTGAATTAGTCCAACAAATTGATGAGCTCAAAGGCATGATGTTGGCTATGCAGAAAGATGGGAAGAAGGAATTTTCTTTTGCAGAAATATGTCCTTATCCTTTTGACAAATCAATCACTCTCCAACCATTCCTTGTAAATTTTGAAATGCCAAAGTTTGATAAATACAAGGGAGACTCATGCCCTGCACAACATATCAAGGAATTTTACATAGCGACACAAGAATTTTCCCACAATGATCATTTTCTCCTAAGAATTTTCACTAGAAGTCTTGGAGGACCAGCCTTAGAGTGGTGATTGAACCTTCCTCTAGGTTCCATCTCCACCTTCCATGATCTTGTAGAAAAATTTGTTACACAATATTCTTATAACATGGAACATCAAGCATCCCTCAGTGATTTGTGTAACATGAAACAAAGAAATGGAGAAACCTTTGCCAATTTTCTCCAAAGGTGGTGACATCTCGCTAATCTCATGCCTTGGAAAATCCCAGATTCACATCTAGTTGATATCTTTACTAAGAATCTGGTTACAAAAATGTCATTTCAGATGAAGATGGCTGCCCCGGATTCCTTCAAGGCACTCATTAAAAAGGGGAAGTCTATTGAAGATGGACTTTTGATGAAAGGAGAAATTAAACACTATACCCCTAATTCATCTAACAATACTAGTGATAAACCCAAGTTCTGGTCTAAGAACAAGGGTGTTGTTAATGATGGAGTGATTGATGCTAAACATTTCCAAAATGTTCAAGCATCCAATAATAGTAACCAAGACAATCACAATAACAATGATTAGAAAAATCACAACAATAATCAAACCAATTTGAATAACCAAAACAATCAAAACAATTCAAATAACCAGAATCAAAATCAAGGATCTCGTTATCGTGGCTCTCTATTCTCATGATATAATGGCAATAAAAACAACAACAATCGACAACAACCACAACGACAATTTACACAGCTAGCAGATTCCCTTGATGTGATCTTCTGACATCTAGTCGACCAAGGGATGATGGTTTATCCTAACACCAGGCCTTTCAATGAAAATCAACCTAAACCCAACTGGTATAAGGATAATGAATACTATGATTATCATCGCATAAAAGGGCATGAGATCAAAAAATGCATGAAGTTTCATCATTTTGTGCAAGATTTGATCGATAATGGTAAAATTAAAGTAGAAGGACAAAATGTCTCTACTTCTAACACCTAGTTAAAAATGTAATCTAAACCTTTTCCAGAACATAATCAAAACAATGCATCCACATCCAAGGGTTTTTCTTATGATTATTCAACAAACAAAATCTCATGGGATGAACGCACTTGTGGAAAATTATTCGAAAATGATGTCTGTGGTTTTGAATCACTATGTGGCCATATTGAACAATCTGACACTCGTATAAACACATTGACTTTAAAGAGTGTAGATTGCAATGTTACTACTTGTCGCCCTCGTGTAACTATACAAGCTACTGTCAATCCACCTGTTGTGGATCCACCTGCTGCACCATCTACCTCGACATGACCTGCGTCACGTTATGACTTGCTTTCCCAACTAAAGAAGACCCCTACGCAGATATCTATACTAGAGATTTTACATACATCCCCTATTCACAAAGAGGTCCTTGAGAATTCCCTAACTGAGTCTCGTGTCCTAGAAAATATCAATGCCTCTCAATTCCAAGCAATGATCATAAATTTGACTACCCAACAACACCTGGTGTTCACTAACAAAGATTTTTGAGGTCCTGACCCTCATCATAATAAACCCCTTCATATCCAAGTCACCATCCATAACACCTGAATCAAAAGAGTCCTTATAGACAATGGATCTGGTCTGAATCTTTGTACTTTAAGCATGATTCACAATATCGGTCTTTCTGAGGACCTCATTGATGTAAATAAGAGAATAACAATAAAATCATATGATGATAGAGAAAGGGTGAGTAAATGTCTCATTGCACTCCCCTTACAAGTGGGTGCCCAGTCCTTATTGAAACTACTTGTCAAGTGCTTGACTTGGATCTACCCTAGAATATCCTTTTAGGTAGGTCATGGATACACGCTATCTCAGGTGTCCCATCCACATTTCACCAATGTTTGAAATTTCCACATCATGGAGCTGAAATAACCATTCCTGGTGATCATGAACCCTTCTAATATTGCAAAAGGTTGGAAGGAAAACAATCAAACTACTGCCCATTGAATGAATGTGTTCACCCACTTTCACAAGCGATTCTCATTTAGCTCACTTTCTCTGAAGAACAATTGTCTAAGCAAGCCAAGGGAAAAGAAAAGGTTACTCAAGAAAAGAGTACTAAGTCCGAAAAGAAAGTTAGGTTCACCAATCAAGGCCCGGGGGAATACAAGTTTGAAAATGCCCTATGCATTGGTCAACTCCCTCTCTCTCCTAGGTCTTATGGAAAACCTTCACAACTTTTCCCTAAGGAAAATAAAGAAACTATGAAATGTAAAAAGACTACATTTTAACATTGGGGGTCTCTCTCAGACGAGCATATGGAACATAATGTTCTTTCCTGGATTTTTGATGAAGAAGAAGACAAACCTCTAGACATTCCTAAAGGGAAGTATATAAAGGCCGCACCCATTGTTGAAAGTATGGGATATCACGGCACTAGCCTTGGAGCAAATGAAACAGGAAGAAAAAATCTCATAAAAGAAATTGGATACCCCCGAGGATGAGGACTAGGCTCCATAGAAACTAAGAAAACCTTGTCCAACAACTATTGTTTAATTGAATCCGATTCAGACATTGAGGAAGAGTTCTTTGAAGTCCCTTTCCAATATATTAAAAATTATCTTGATACCTGTGTCCTCCATATCACCCAATCTGACCTTTCCTCACCTGAACTTCTCCTTACCAATCCTGAACTGATTGATTGGGACCAACAAGATTCACCACCTGCCTTAGACATATGAGATTCAGATGAGGCAGTTCTAGCACTTTTCAGACTAAGAAATCTCCAAGACAATGAACATTAGATTCACTACAGAGAGAAAGCCTACTTTGGTAGCCAAGAGAATTCCCTTAGTCACAAAAATGAGGAAAAAGAAAATTAAAAAAATGATAAAACATCCTTGGGTGAAAACCTTTCTGAGGCACCTTTGGATGGAGAAAAAGACAAAATAAAGGATGCATCCTCTAGTGAAAACCTCTCTAAGGCACTAGAGGAGGGGGAAGTTGACTTTCCCTTCATGTCATTATCATCAGAGAAATCTTCTATCCTCATAAAAGACACAATTGTAGTTAATTTGGGCACAGAAGTAGATCCTAAGATCACCTACATTGCAGCCTCTCTAGATGAGACAGAACAAGAGTCCATGATTGCATTCCTTAAGAAAGCCTACCTTAAATTTGCATAGACATATAAGGATTGCCTAGACTTGACACTGACTTGGTTGTACATCATCTTGTTGTGGATTCTAAAGTCAAACCTGTCAAGAAAAAATTATGCAAGATGCATCCACAAATAGCACTCCTAGTTAAAGTTGAATTGCAAAAGATGCTAGCTACAGAATTCATCAGACCAATAGACTATTTAGAATGGGTCTCAAACATTGTACCAGTAGGTAAACCCTTTGGGGGCATCCAAATTTGTACTAGTTTCAAAGATGTTAATCTTGTCTTCCCTAAGGATGATTTTCCACTTCCAAACTTTGACATCATAGCGGATTTGATTGCTGGGCACGAGATGTTGTCCCTCATGGATAGTTTTTCTAGATATAATCAGATTCACATAGAAGTGGAAGACTGGCATAAAACTGCATTCACTACCCCCTGGGGTACATTTTGTTATCAGGTCATGCCCTTTGGTCTCAAGAATGCAGGCACCACATACCAGAGAGCCATGATGACCATATTTCATGACCTCCTTCATGTGATCATGGAAGATTATGTGGATGATATCTTAGGAAAATCCAAGACATGAGAATCACACATTGATATCCTCACTATAATCTTTGACAGACTGGAAAAGTATAAGGTTCAATTGAATCCCAAAAAATGTGTCTTTGGTGTGCAATCAAGTAAGCTCTTAGGCTATATTGTGTCTCGTAAAGGAATAGAAGTGGATCCTAAGAAGGTGAAAGCCATTTTGGAGATGCCACCTCCTAAAACTTTGAAACAATTAAGGAGCTTGCAAGGAAGACTTCAATCCATTCGGAGATTTGTGTCACAGCTAGCAGACAAGGTGCATCCTATCTCTGTCCTATTAAGAAAGGCTATTAAATTCATTTGGGACTGCTTGTGTCAAAAGGCTTTTGAACAGCTCAAGGTATATCTAGCTAATCCACCAGTATTGGTCCTACCTGTGTCAGGAAGACCTTTAATTCTCTACATCTCTGCAACTACAGTAGCACTGGGTGCTTTCCTAGCACAATTAGATGATAATGGAAAAGAATGTGCCATATATTATCTTAGCAGGACTTTAGTGGGTTATGAGCTCAACTATACATCTATTGAGAGTGCTTGTTTGGTTATGGTCTTTTGTATGCAGAAATTACACCATTATATGCTTAATCACAAAGTACAGTTGATAGCAAAGATTAACCCACTTAAGTACTTGTTATCTAAAGCCACCTTGATAGATCGCATGGAAAAATGGGTCATGGTCCTTAGTGAATTTGATATTGTGTACACAAAATGCAAAGTCATCAAAGGACAAGCAATAGCAAATCAACTTGCAAAAGCTCCCATTCCCGGGGATCATCCTATTATCACAGACTTTCCTGATGAAACTATCATGACTGTCACTCCCAACATTCAATGGAAGATTTATTTTGATGGATCTTTTACCCAGAAAGGATCGGGGGTGGGAATTCTATTTGTGACACCTCAAGGGGATCTTATCCCTAAATCCTATAAACTTACATTTGCTTGCACGAACAACATAGAAAAATATGAGGTCTTGATCACAGGGCTTTGCCAAGTTGTTAGATGGAAGATCACAAGTTTTCTTATTTTTGGTGACTCCCAATTAGTTATCAAACAAGTCAATGATGAACTTCACACCAAGGATGACAAGTTTCTCCCTTACCGACGCATGGTTGAAGATCTCAACAACATTTTGCAAGCCTTATTTTCCAACAAATCCCAAGAGAAAATAATAAAGCAGCAAATGCCATGGTTGCCATGGCTACCATTGCTTCACTAATATCTATGCTAGAAAAAAAGCACACGATGTGAATTTCTTGTCGAGAATCTTATGGTCCCTGCCTATGACTAGCCAGATTCTGAGATGGTGTGTGAAATTGTTGGTCCCGAATCACCTTGATATCAAGAAATCCTTGCCTATCTTCATGATAAAACCATTCCCCTCATGCTTATGCCTAACCAACAAAAAAAAAAATTGTCGTACTTCTTGTTACACAATCCTTGGTGACACTCTTTTTCGTAAACACTTTGATGGAACTCTTCTTCGATGTCTGAATTCAGAGGAAGAACACACAGCCTTGGAAGAGGTGCATCAAGGAATCTGTGGAGCCCATTCTAGTGGTCTCACTTTAGCAAAGAAGTTGCTCCGCACTGGATACTATTAGCCGACAATGGAGTAGGATGCCTATCATTATGTGAAAAAGTGTGTTCCTTGTCAGCAGCATGGCGATTTGATACACGCTCCTACTCAATCCCTCCAACCCACCATCACACCTTGGCCTTTCTCCCGCTGGGTTTTTGACCTTGTGGGCCAGATATTTCCAAACTCTATAGGTGGTCACAAGTATATCCTAGCCACCACTGAATACTTTACCAAATGGGTCAAAGAAATCCCCCTCACCTATACAATTGGTAAGAAAATTTCCAAGTTTATCCTGAATTATATCATTTGTCGCTATGGCATCCCCAAAGATCTCCATACTGATAATGGAACACCCTTCAAGAATCAAGATGTCTCTAACCTTTGCAATAAATTTGGCATTACCCAGCATTGTTCCTCCAAGTATTTCCTGCAGGGAAACCATCAAGCTGAGGCTACGAATAAAACCATCTTAAAAATCCTCAAAAAGATTGTCGATAATGCTAGCCATGATTGGCACCTGCAACTCAATCCCGCCCTCTGGGCCTATCGCACCTCCATCCGTACCCCCACTAGGCCCACTCCATTCACCCTTGTCTATGGTTTTGAGGTTGTCTTACCCATTGAAATTGAGCTCCCTTCCCTCAAGATTTCTCTCAAGAACCTGATGTCCAAAGAAGAATATAGGGTTGCCTGCTTTCAAGAGCTACAACTCCTTGATGAGAGATGCCTCAATGACCTTAACCACCTCCATGTGTATCAAAATCATCTGCACTTACATTTCAACAAGAAGATCAAACCCCATGAGTTTGATGTAGGTGATTTGGTCCTGCAGCATAACATGAAGAATCTCAAAAATAGAGAAAAGAAAGAGAAGTTTGAACCCAATTGGTTGGGCCCATTTGTTATAACTACTAAATTCAGTTCTGGGGCATATTAGATTGCAACACCTGAGGGAGATTCACTCCCTGATCCTATAAATATCCTACATTTGAAGTGCTTTTATGCATAACTCAGCATTCAATTCCTGTACGGTGTTATTCAGTAAAAAATCCTAAAAATCCTGAAAAAATCCTAAAAATCAAAAAGAGATCCTGAAGAAATCTTAAACATCGGAAAAGAAAAAAATCCTAAAAAGAAGATAATGTTCTTGAAAAAATCATTGTTTGCTACACACCTGGTAAACAGGCACCTTACACAAAAAAAAAGAAAAAAAAAAAGAAGCATTCGTCCAAAAGTGAAAACTTGGCAAACAAGCACTCTAGGGAAGTATTATGGTGAAAACTTGTCTCAGGCACCATGATAGCAGATTCAAATCCATTGTCTCCTCATCCCCTATACACATCCATCCTCATCCTAGTCCTAGTTTTCGGTCATCGCTTCCCGCATAGCCATAAGGATCCACTCACAATTCCTAGCAAGCTGAGCTTAACCCCATCACACTAAGATTTTCCCAAACACAGTGATTGCAAAAGTGCTTATCAAAATCAAATCTCTAAGTTATTGTTCCTTTCACATCTATTGCAAGCGAATATCCATTTCAAAAAATCAATCTTTTCGCTGCAGGATGCATCCTTCCTTAGTCGGCTCAAATCAATCTCATCAATCCTATCCCATTCATGGCAAGAACTGTGGACCAAATGACCACTTGGTTAGGAGGTCTTCTTTGTTGATTTTATCTTTTTGTATCATTAGATCCTACTCATGATTACCTCGATCTTCCATATCTTGGTATAATGTGACTAGTGAAATCTGATGCAAGTGTCGATTGCGGTATGATCTATTTGTGGATACTTTAGGAATATTTTATTGGTTTTCCAGTTATGATTATTCATATCTTAATGGGGGCAATAGATTAGCTTACTTATGTCCCTTAAAAGACCTAAGTGTGCCTAGACCTCTCCAATAAGTATATGTCATAGGTTCTATCATAGTCTGAAAATCTACATCTCTGTTTCTACAGCTATTTGAGAGTCTAGTCCATGCAATGGAACAATGTCATATGTATCTTAATGGGGGAAATAGGGTAGCATACTTATGTCTCTTATAAGACATAAGTGTGCCCAGACCTCTCCAATAAGTATATTTCATAGGTTCCATCATAGTCTGGAAATCTACATCTTTATTTCTACAACTATCTGAGAGTCTAGTCCATGCAATGGGACAATGTCATCTATGTTTTTATAACACATGATGCATGCCTCCTATTGCAATATCAAACTTGGGTGTTCTCTCCAACATGAACATAAGTGATCCCAATAAATCATGTAGCCAGGTTGCATTTTAGTTAGTTTTTTTTTTTTGCATTTTTGTTTGAGACAAGGGTTCTACTTATTCACCCTTCCCTCCCCTTTTTTTTCGTCCAAAGAAAACCTCCCATTTTCCCTCCTTGACCTTCATCCCTACAAATCTCATTCCTAGGCAACTCCCCCTTGGCAAGTACATTGCTTATCCTCACCCACATTTCTTCTGGCAGGCGGAGATGCATGTCTGGCAATGGGAGGCTCTCTCTCTCTCTCTCTCTCTCTCTCTCTCTCTCCCCCATCCCTCCCTCTCCCTAGGCGGAGACGCTTATTTGGGATGGGTGGCTCCACTAGGGCAAAGATGCCTATTGGTGAAAAATGATGTCTAGTGCTCCAAGTTTGCTTGAATATGGGCATATAATATGTTTTTAGAAATAGCAGGATTGCAATGGTGGTGATTAGAATTTGATTTGAAAAGTTGGTGAGAATAGTAATGAATTTTCTATCTGAGACACCTATCCATAGGCGAAGACGCCCGTCGATAGATGGGCGGCTCCACCCTGGGTAGAGATGTCTATCTGGTGGCTCTACCTTGAGTAGGGACCCTGTCTCTAAATGGGTGGCTCTCCCCTTCTTCATTGTGCATCTATTCTTATCTATCATCGATGGCTCCTTCGCCATTGGATGTTTCCCTTCACCAAGTGGTGACGCCCATTCTGTCATATGCCCCCTTCTCCCTTTTTCTCTTGCCATCACCCCCCCGACACAACCAATTGGAGCCCAAATGAAGGTGGATTTTTGAACTCACTGGATTACTCCTATCTGTTGCTCGTCGGTCGACCCTCCTCTTCTGTCAAAGTCATGCAAAGTCCTTTTCCTTCTTTTCGTAAAAATTGACCAAATTTTTTATTTTGGCCTATTTTCCCGAGGGGGCACATCCTCCTATTAACTTTTCCTCTATGCACCTCTTAGGTCCTGTTTTTCCTCTGGGGCATCTATATTTTCTTTTCTTTGGCGCGATGTCATTTCTGACACTGCCTCAAAGAGGGGCAAAATGTAGACACCTAAATTCATCCTTTGAACATTAATTTAATTGAATTTAATTAATGACCCTAAATAACATTATAGTTAATTTTTTAATTAATTATATTTGTTAAATTCATTCATTTATTTAATTAAAATAATTTAATTAAATAAATTCACTAATTATAGTATTTGAATTAAATTTAAATACTACCTTTCATAATGTATTAAATTTAATTTAATACATGTTCCTCCATATTCTCTTTTTAAATAAATTTTTAATTTATTTAATTCCTTCACATTCTTAATTTCTACTAAGCCATGATTAAATTAAATTTTATTTAATTTAATCCTAAATCCAACCTAGATGTTATCCTACACACATCACTTTCTATCTCATAAACATATTCACTAATTAACTGAAGTTAATTAGGCTAATTTTTGGATTCCTACATCCATTAGTCTTAATTATTTGCTCATACGTGTGAGCAAATTTTTAAAAATGGTCTTTTCAAAAATTGTTAAAAATTGCACAAACAAGGCCTCTTGCATTTTTATGACACTTCTTACACATTCTAAAATGGTGAAAATAGATTTTTTCACTTACACATCTCTTACACACACTTACACATGTACTTGAAGTACACTTTGACCTTTCACATCCCAAGTTGCTCACACATGTGCGAGCAAGTCTTGGACTTTGCATGGCTTATGTGTCTCCTTGGTGGCACCTATGTGGATTCCACATAGATGCCACCTCACCCCAACCCTCCAAAATTGTATAAATAGGATGCTTGTCTCAAGCAAAATACATTCTTTTTTGCATTAGAGTTATTATGCTAGTATATGCTTAGAATTGCTTTCATAGAATTTTCTAACAATTTGGTAGTTGCTAAATTCCTTTCAAATTTGTTGACTTAGTTTCATCTTAGTGATTTAGCTTCATCCATTTTCTTTGCACATTTGCATGCTATAGAGCTTGAGGATTGCTTTCATAGCTCCTACTTGAGCTTCCTTGGCCTCTTCAATTTGAGTGCTTGAGAGTTTCTTTTGTAGCTTCTTCTTGAGCATCTCAAATCTTCATTATAGTTGCATTTTAGTGGGATCTATACTTGTGTTGGGAGAACACACCCACAAATATCTCTAAGAGCTAAAATCAAGCAAGTCTTGGGTGCACCTGCTTATTGCTCATTGAAGGTTGTGGTGAAAATTAGTATTTTTTTATAAGTTTATGAACATGCTAAAATAGATTTGAATATGATCTTTATCATTAACATTTGCATGTTTGAACTTGTTCTTAACAGGTGGATTTTCATCATATACGGTCCTGAAAAACAAAATTAAGTACATGTGCAAATAAAACTTGTTAGAATTTTTAATTTAAATACAATCATAAATTATATGACATACATAAATAATATAATTTAAAAAGTTTTACAAAATATTGAATTAAAAATTACCAGGTTGTATGAGGTCTAAAACATAATCATGATCTTCTGATGCAAATGCATGATCTAGGTATTCAGTTCGTGTATCATCTTGAACTTGTATCTCACTAGGTGTTAAGGATTTATGTTGCCACTCTTCAACCCATTTTGTATTCTCACATTCTTCCCATTCACCTGCAACACAAAATCGATAAAAATATGCAAGCCCCCTAGTCCATATAGTCAAAGTGTTAGAATCAGAACTCCTAAATGAATGTGATGACGCACTAATTAGATCACAATCATATCTTGAAAGGATATTCTTCTCTTCAACTATCTAAAAGAAACATCTGATTGTAGAGTTACAACTTGATCCTATAGATAAAGTTTTACTACACCATTCCACAATTGCACATGCATTTTTAAATTTGGATTTTTCCTCAATTTTGAGTTTCTCTCTACAAAGGGATCTCTTAACATGTGAACTAACACCATCTTGTTCTCCTTTCTTGTGTCCAACCTCAAAAAAACTCCACATATAGTGGATATTAGTTTGGTTATGTGTCCTCAATAAATAAGACATTTTAGCATTCTTAAATTGTCCTATGCAATTATCTAACCATATTAGATGTTGTGTCATCTGAATTTCTCTCCCTTAAATTCTCACAAAAGGTCTTGAAGGGGAAAAATCTGACAAGTGTAATTTATTATCACTCATATAGAAATGGTAATCTCTAAAAAAAATGATCATCTTTTGTACTATCAGGTCCATGCCTATAGATAATATAAACAAAAATTGCTACTTGCACTAAATTATAATATTGCGCTTGGACCTCATCTTGTGGTGCAAGCATGTAGTTCTCTAGAAAGTCAATGACTGAAACTATACTACCAACTGGAAATGTATTCTTGCATATGTGAATCTATCCATTAAGTCATCTAGCATTTTGAGAGTGTTTCACAAATTTAGGTATGATCTTACTCTTAAATTCATTCATAAATGCATGAATACTAACTTTTTCAGTAATTAGATCACACCATCTTCCAACCTTTTCATCGTTCAATTGATATTCAACAATTTTAAATCATTTTACATCAAGTAATTGTTACCCAAAAATTCCCTATCATTCATTTTTGGCGACAGTCCTGTTTTCCAATGAAGTGCTCAAGTGTCGAAAGCTTAGTGTGTCTTCGACCTCCGCTCTGAAAGCTCGGTGTGTTTTCGACCTCCGCTCTGAAAGCTTAGTGTGTTTTTGACCTTCACTCGAAAACTTTCTGTGTTTTCGACCACTTCTACACTTTACACTTCTTCGACGTCAATATTTTCTATCTGCGCAACTCCGACAAGTGGGGCCCAATTAGTTTTCGACAAGCTGTTATGCGGGTTGTCACATGATCGCATAAGTCCTTTTCCCCTTATGCGACCATGCGACTAACCATTGACGATACTATTGAAGGATGCTAGCGGTTTGTCGCATGATTGCATAGTCCCTTTTTAGGCTATGTGAACATGTGACTAGCCGTTAACCACACCCTCTTCTATGCTTCTCACTTCTTCCTCTGGCGGTAGTTTTTCCATGTGCGCAACTCTGATCAGGTGGGCCTGGTGGATGGTTTTTCAAAATCGCTAGCAGTCTGTCGCATGCTTGCATAGCCCCTTTTAGGCTATACGAACATGCGACAAACCATTAGCCGCGTTGACAAGAGGTTGCAATTTGGTGGTGGGCCCAGTTCTAAGTTTGGTTGGGTAGTCTCGCAATGAAAAGAGGAATATCCTTTCTATCTAGCAATTATGAGACTTCCTTCAGTCGGGTAATCTCCTGACGGAAAGGAATATGCTAAAGGTATTACGTGACTCAGTGAATACCGTCAGATAAAGCAAGGATCAATGCTTGTCGTGTGATCACTGGATAAACCCAGCGTTAGTAAAAAGTAAACAGGACTTGGCGACTAAAAGGAAAATAAACCTAGGGTGAACCCAAGGTTGTTCTTGCAGTCAACGCCAACAGTTTCGGTGGTGTCGCCAGTAGTCCTCAGGGAACATCTTATGGTTGGTCGCATGATCGCATGGGCTCTTTCGAGCCCATGCAACCATGCGAAAAGCCGTTAGCGGGCGGTCAGCATAGTAGTTTCATGCTGGTCGCATGATCACATGCGGCTTCCTAGCCGCATGTGACCATGTGACAAGCCTCGTGTTCGGTCAGTAGAGACTTTGACTTCGGTAGCTGCAGGTGGCAGATCTTGTGGGCCCGACTGTCTATGTGGCAAGCGATGGCAGTTTCTAAGAGCTTGTCGCATGATCGCATAAAAGCTTTTAAGCTCATGCGATCGTGTGACCAGTGGTATGTCAAAGCGATGCAACCATTTTTCGCGGGGTTTTTTCCAAAGTGAACATTTACAAGTGCGAGTAGCTAAAGAAATTGATGATTTTTGGAGGCGGTTGCAGTTAAAGATTTTGCAAAGGATTTAGGCTACCATTTTTGGGTCCTTTCCAGTATCTGAAATCAGATTTTGGGCATTCATGATAGCCCGACTTGCAGAGAGGTAGATAGATTGAGGCTTTTGTCTGCGAGCAGGATCAGTACAGGCATGGGCACGCAAAGAGAAATATCTGATCGGTTGAGATATTTTCAAAAAAATATTTATGATCAGAAGCGACTGGTTTAGGGTTGGATTATTTTATGCAGATTTTTGTAACCTTGGTTAGTTTTGACTCCTGCCTGCATGTAGTAGAGTTTGTATATAACATTTTTTTGGAGCCTGTAGTGCTCAAAATTCACATTTTGTAAAAAAGAAAGTCTCTTTCTTGGGAAGCTATCCGTGGCATTTCTTCTTGCCCCTCTGGTTTTCCACATTCTTTAAATTCCCATTGATGAATTCAAACATTACAGAAGTATTTTTGTGACAATTCTTCATGTCCCTATGCTTCCTTGTCTGAGTTTGTCTCTTATTGGATTGAAGTTTATGAATGTTGTCAATAGAAATTGGGGTTCCCAGTCCCTCTCATTTTTTGCAATTTTGTGTGTTGTTGTGTCTGATCTAATTTAGATGTTTTGTGGGTATGCTACAGCCCCTAGCAGTCTTGTCTCATTCCTACACCTAGTTGCCAAGGAGGATGTTTGTTTGCAGGTCATAGGTTGAGTTTTTTGTTCAAGCCTTCCTATGAAATACTGATGCAAACCTATCTAGTGAGTGGTGACTTATTAGACCTGATTCCTCCATTGATCTCATCCCTCTATACTGAGATCAAACCCTAGTTTCGGTGCATCCCCTAGTAGGATAAATTTACTTTCAGTTATTTCCCTTTCTATGCACTCCTTCTATCCCTTTCCCTCAAAAGATTTACTTTTCATGTTAAGAAGCAAATCAGGGTGATAATCCAAGAGGAACCAGCCTAGAATTTGGAGGTCTCATCTCGGTTAGCAAAAGATCCCACAACCTTGAGATGATTCCCATGTTATACTGGATTATCAAGACTACGAGAGCTTGAGATCAGAGGCGCAAATTCAGTGTATAACAGTAATTATTGTCCAAAATCAGTTGAAGGATTTTCATGCAAGCATTCATCTAACAATGCTTGCCACATATATCACATACACTAGAAACACGTGCACTGAAAATAAAATATTGCTCATTAGTGGGTTACAAAAAAAACTTGATATGAAATCCTTTATAATTTGAGGTCGTAACAAAATTTATATTCCATTCTTGCAACATTTTATTGGTATGCATAGTAGCACATATACATCGAAATACCTCATAATGGTAACAAAATTGAAAACTTCTGAGGATCATCTGAAACAACATGACTCAAAAGACCAATACCAGATCATTGAGCATGAGTATGACAGGTATGTGAAGGATCTCCTGCCAAAGAACTAGCAGCACTGACAGTATCCAAAGCCCACTTGGGCACTCGCAGAATATGTAGAAACTGATGAAATATCAGATTCAACTCCAAGATCCAGCTGCATGCAATAAACATGTTACACAGAATGAAGCTAAAACTGAAAAAAGTGAAACTCTCTTGTGCTCAAAAAAGTTAGAGCTCAAAATGTATTAAGAGTGAATGACAGAAATAATTACAAAAGAAGCTTATAAGGACAGAAACCCTAAAGCCCAAAAAAGCTAGGTTGTGCAATAATAATTAATAAAAATATTAATTATTATGCACCTAAAAGAGATAGCTTAAGTGAAAAAGAATAATAGAGGACTTAAGTAATTAAACCAAAATGATTTAATTATAAAGTCAAATATAACTATTATTCTAACACCCCCCCTTAAGCATAGCTCAGGAGGAACTAACCTAGCACAGCTAAGAAAGCAAGAAATGGGTCCCGGCAACAAGGCCTGATCAGGTACCCAATACAAGGAAATCTCTATAAACCAGAGTAAAGGAGAAAACCCAGTGGGAAAAACTCCTCTCCAAAAAGAGATGTAAAAAGCAAGCAAAGATAAAAAGAATGACTTCAAGAGACTCTCTCAAAGCCATAAGTACAATGTGTGTTGCCAACCCCCCCGTGAGGGAGGGTCGAGGCTCTAAAGCCCCCTCGAAATGAAAGAACCCCTAGATCAATGAACAAACCACTGTGACTCCAATGCAGAGGAGTGAAAGTTAGTGGACACTGTAGAGGGAACCTCGAAAGCTGAGGTGTCACTGGAAGGCCGAGCTGATGCTCAAAGGAGTAGACACGAGGATCCTGAAAGGGAATCCCCAATGTAAGTGATAGGACAGGTGTGCTGACACTATCATCAAAGAGGAGATGAATGTCCTCTATAGAATCCTCAACAACTGCACCTGGTGGCTCGATGAATGGAGCTAGAGGATCAGGTAGTGCTGAAGAAGAACCCTATTGAACAGAAAAGAGCTCAACAGGAGGTGGTAGGGTAGTCACAATAGTAATCTTAGGAACCATACAGAGGTTCAAGTGACCTGACTGTACCACATGATGCTCTCTCAAAGGAGGAGAGTCGTGCTCGGGAAAAGGTGGACCAAAGTGTGAAAAGGAGTAGAGACGGGTGGAATGATCAACTGTCCCTGTAGCAACAATACCTCCTGTCATACTATCCCAGATGAGAACTGAATCTGGAGTGAACTCAACTATCTTCCCTGACCCACTATGAGTAATCTGATAAACCGAGAGAAGGTTTGCAGACAGAGATGGAACATACAACACATCAATGAATGTGCCATCCTGAATGCATATAGTGCCTTTCCCACAGACTGTCATAACAGTGTTATTCCCAATGATAATATGGGGAATAGGAGAATCTTCAAAAGAAGAGAAGATCTCTCAAGAAGATGCAATATGGTGAGAAGCACCTGAATCTAGTATCCAAGGGACCTGTGAAGGGGATGCAACAGAAGCCCGTAATGCATGACCCTTTCCAAGATCCTATCCAGTTGTAGAATAGATAGAGGAAGACTGATAAGCAAACCCCTAAGAGCCAGAAGAGGATGGAGAGGAAAGATTGCTCTTCTGAAGAAGAGCTTGCAAATCCGCTATCTGTTTCTCGTAACCATCAAACTTCTTCTGATAGCAAAGTGACTCATCATGTGCTCCTTTCTGACAATAGGAACATGTAGGTCTTTCAGTCTTCTGTTTCTCCTTCTTAGAAGAAGATGGTGGGCCAGTAGAGTGCTGAGAAGAGAAATCTGATATCTGTTTCGGCTTCTGTGTATTCTGAGGTGACTTGGCAAGCAATGCCTGTGACTGTGAACCTGTAAGAGAATCCATCTAAGTGAGCTTTGATTGCTCACGAGTCAACCGGTCACAAAAAGTCTTGAAAGAGGGCATAACATGTCATGCACCTAGTGCATCCATAGTGGAGTAGAAGGTAGAAGAAAATATCTGAAACTATCCTCGAAGCTTAGAAAGAATCAGGTAAATACACTCATTGTCAGTTTTGTTATTCCCACATCCCTGTAAAATTGAACGGAGAGATTTGAACTTCATCAAGAAGTCCTCAATGGTGGGAAAAGAATCAGGTACCAATGAAGTAAGGCATCCATCAAGGTGAAAAAGTAGACTATCTGAAACATGTAGTGACATCAAACCCATGGCTTCATCCATCTTGTTCCTGTGTTGCATGACCTCAAATGGTCGAGTCAACTGAGGCTGAACTGGGTCCAAACAAGACCATAACCCCCGTGATCGAAGAAGTCATGTCATACAAGGCTTCCACACATGGTAATTGTGTGGAGTGAGGAGCTCAACAGATGCTGTGTCTGCCATAGTGCCAAGTGCTCTGACTGTTTTCTTATTATGTTTTCTTTCAGAACTAGATAGAAGATGCAGAAGGGGTTTTGTTTTATGTGATACAATGTTTTGTTTTTCTGAGATAAATGATAGAAAAAGCAAGAAAGAACACCCCCCGCAATTGATAAAATCCAATTTCAGCACAATTCTGAAAGCTCAAAAGAGAGAAAGAGCAAGAAATGCTTTAAAATAAAAATTTGTGTATCTTGACTTTGAGGATCAAAAATGGCATCAAAATGGAAGAATCAAGAAATGAAACCTGCACCACTATGACAGGTTTGGAAAGCCCTTTCCGGTGATATATCATATGTCGATTTTTGATTCCGTATGAGCCCTGTAGGAGCAAAAACACCCAAGTACCCCCACAATGCAAGCTCTCTGGAAAAAAATAAGGACGGCAAAAAAGTTGACGGCTGTATGACCGTCATGGGCCTGTCGCTGACATCAGCATGATGTCATCCTAAAAAATTTTGGGTCCCCAGAAAATTTGGAAGAATCACTGGAAAAAAAATCCGGTGCTGGAAAAATGCCGACAAGTGACATCAGCAGGTGACGTCACCTGCTGTAGGCTACCAGGCGGAGGTTGGGCGGCGGCCAGCGAGTGGTGGCGCGGTGCGGCGGCCGAGCGCAGGTGGCGGCTGGCTGGGCGGAGCGGAGCGGCGGTGGCAGCCGGCTGGGCGGCCGGTGGCGCGGTGGCGGCCGGCTGGGCGCCGGTGGCGCGGTGGTAGCGCGGTGAAAACAAAGAAAAAAAACTTTCGTTTTAAATTTTTTTCTTGAAAAATGTGTCCGTACGGCCCTTGGAGGCTGAAAAATTTGCCCAGACACCCCAGAGGCCAAATAAGTCAAATTTTATATGAAAATAGGGGTTTTTGGGTCTTTTGGACTCAACCGTGAGGTTGATTTTTGCCTAAAGTGCTCCAAAAAAAAATTTGCAGGCAAAAAAAAACAAAAAATAACGTCCTGCAGAGAATACCAGAACTGAAAACTTGCTTCAAAAATACCAGAACAGGCAGCAGCAGGGAAGCTCTGATACTATGTAGAAACTGATGAAATATCAAATTCAACTCCAAGATCCAGCTGCATGCAATAAACCTGTTACACAGAATGAAGCTAAAACTGGAAAAAGCTAAACCCTCTTGTGCTCAAAAAAGTTAGAGCTCAAAATGTATTAAGAGTGAATGACAGAAATAATTACAAAAGCGACTTATAAGGACAGAAACCCTAAAGCCCAAAAAAGCTAGGTTGTGCAATAATAATTAATAGAAATATTAATTATTATGCACCTAAAAGAGATAGCTTAAGTGAAAAAGAATAATAGAGGACTTGAGTAATTAAACCAAAATGATTTAATTATAAAGTCAAATATAACTATTATTCTAACAGAATATCTGGTGGAGGGTTTTTCCCATGTGGTTTTCTTTGTCTCTCTATTTCATAGACATTTGGTTGTGATTGGGTACCTCATCAGGCCATGTTGTCAGGACCCAGATTTGCATTCAACATTGTAGTTCATTTGCTTCTTTATTGCATTGTTTGTAGCTGTATTGTTGCTCATCTTAAGGGGGGGTGTTAGATTAAAGAATTAATTTAATTATGTTGATTAAATTAACTTTGCTACCTCTTAAGATTTCACTTTATACACTTGCATTAGTCATTAATAATTACATCTAATTATTAAATGCCTATTTACCTATCAGGGCTTCCCATTAGGTTTTTTGATCTCCTTCTATAAGGATTGATCCATTGTATATTTTGATTCATTCTTTTGGCTAATAATAATAAACTTTCATATTGTCAGAGCAAAACCCTTGTTTGTTTTCTATAAATTTCTCCCTTATGATAGGTTTTTACATGAATGTTTCTTGGGCTTAATAGATTTGTTTTTCATCAAATCTTACAGAGTTTTGCAACAACATCTTACTCTTTCCTTGTTAACCCTTACATACCAAGATTTACACTTTTCAAAAGATCTTTGACTAATGATAATAGTTAACACCTTATCGTCCAAAAAAAATTGTACAATTCAATTTGAGTCATGTCCAAAAGGTGTTTTGGATGTGGATCACAAAATTTTGAACCAACTCTTAATTTAAGAACATCTCTAGCATTAGGTGATACTCTTTATTATCATGCCAAAAAATTTTAATCAAATTTTTGACTTCACTAGTAAGTTTCATATCAGACCTCAGGAGTCTGCCACTATAGGTCCATAAATTGTTTGTCAAATCACTTTCAAAGTTAACTTTTCTCTTTACAACTCTTGCCAAAGTTTTACGATGAATATTAAGATATCCATGTATGTTACTCATCATTCTTTATCAGAAGTTATTTTTTTTACTAAAGGTTTTATTGCTCGTCATGTCCCATTTCTATCTTTAGAATTACTCTTCGATCTGATTGTATCAAAGACGCTAGAAAAAATAGATACAACTTATTTTAAAGACTCATCCTTCTTCTTAGGTTTGACATAAATTCCTAAGCTCTTCATCACTTTTTGCATTTAAGTCATTTTAATTAGTTGTAATATTAATTGACATTGAAACCCAAATTTCTTATTATAAGAAAATTGTCTAAACAATCTATTAGCATGTGTCCTAATCTATCTCCCTGAAACCAAGCCGCAAAGATTGTCTAACATGCCACTTTTAATTTGAAAATGTTTATGCATTTCATTATCATTCAAACATGTTTCTTTCTCAGTGGGTGTTTCCATGTCTACATCCACATTGTTGATTTCAATTGTTGTTTAATTTTCAATTTCAGTTAGGGTTTCAATTTCAATTGTAATTGGTCTTTGACTTTCATTTGGGGTTTGACATTCAATTGGGATTTGATGTGCAAAATTTGTTACTCTATTTTCATGAAGAAAATCTAAATCACTTAAAAAGTAACATGCTTCTATAAAATCACCAACTTCATCATGGAATTAAACATGGGGTTGTGAAGACATACCTATATCTAATACTGGAGTAGAAGATGCACCTAAATTTTCTTGTATTGTATTTCCTATTTCAACCACTACATCCATTGTGGTGTCCTCAATGTTCTCCTCTTTTGAAATGATTTTTGAACTTGAAGCTCCAACATTGTTCAGTTCTCTAATTGTTTCTCTTCTTTCTCGTTGATGTTTTGCCTCCTCCTTGTTTGATGCAATCTCCTCAGTTGTCATAACCTTCCTTGGCCTCTTTCTTCATTGCTTTGATCCCATGTTTGCTCCAAATTTTGAATTCATATGTTTCTCAACATGTCAAATTCATAACAAGACAAGAAAAGGGATTTTTTTATGAGAACATTTTGTTTGCAGTTCAGGACAGTCAAATAATAATAGAATGATCATTCAATCATTGAAATTTGTCTTTGTGAGTCTATTTTCTATCCCAATGGATCTTTTAGAAATGGGTGCTCATTATTTGAATGAAATGGATGTTCGTTTCGTACACAACAGTCCAAATGGAAACTACAGGATTTGAGCAATACAAATCCACAAAATCCGAAGATCACCTGCATACAAAAAACTTATTACAAGGAAGTAGAGACAAGAAGAGGGCAAGGGTTTGACTCAAAAATATGAAGAAGAAAATATCCTCAATTAATGAATGAATTAAATGTACAATGGATCATCCTTATAAAGGAGATCAAAAGCCTTGAAAGGAAAACCCTAGTGCATGTAATAATTAGTTTAACTATTACAAGACTAATGCATGCAAGTTTATATTTAAAACAACAAGTGCATGAGTTTAAAACAACTCGTGCATGTGTGTTTAAATATAAACAACTAAAAAAAAAGAGTCGACATCTTAAGAAGGGAGTAAAGATTAATTAACATAATTAATACTTTACTCTAACAGAAATAGACGTCTATTTTTTGAATTTTAAATAACGTGTGCTCGTTTCTTAAGACATGAGCAAGAAACATACCTCTGCCTCAGATTTCAGTTTGGGATAGGCTTGGTGGGACCAAGCCTATGCCTTGACCTCCAAAAATTTGGCTAAGGCACTGGAATGCTAGATTTTTGTCTTGTCGTAATTTTTTGAGGGCATTCTCAATCGTATTTTTCAACGAAACAAAAACTCATTAGAGTTCTCATTGTTCTAATTTTAGAAATTAAATTTCATAGTGAGGTGATTATTTTTATTATTTTTGCATTGTTTATTAATTAAAAGTGGTACCTAAATGTAAAATAGTGAGGTTCACTAAAAATTTAATAACTTTTTTATTTTTAAGTTTTTTGGAAAATAAATTATATGACATCAATCTACGTACAATTCTCTTGAATATAAAAATAATTATTTTGAAAAAATGTGAAATATTTATCAATTTATGGCAGTACACTAAAGGTTTTGAAAATGTACTTTATAGTCAATTAAATATTAATTTAATAAATATTCAATAAAAAAATAAGCAAAAAAATGTTCATATATCTCTGGTGTCTTAGGTATCTTTCTCCAGAAGGATTTGTGAAAATTCATTTATTTAGGTCAAAATATGGTGTTCGTACACGGGTGTGGTATGGTCGTGAAACAAACATTTTGAAAAAGTAGTTTTTAAACATGTCTACTAAAAAAGATTTCTACCATGTGGGTATTAAAATAAATTACATATTTGAAAAGTAGACTCCGAGCACTACATTTTTTATTATTGAAGTTTTATGAGATTCAATCTCTAAGTGCCACAAATTCTGACTTCAATTGACAAGAAATTTAAAAAACATGGAAAACACTTCCACTTTTTGCCCAAAAGTGGGTCTCAACTTCTTGCAGCCACCCTTCAAGTAGCTTGTTGTCCTCATTCCCTATTATGCAATCATGAATGCACGCATTTTTCTTAGTCTGCTAGACCATAATGAGGGGAAATTTTTTAAGACAATTTTGTTATTCTATTTTTAGTTAAACAGAGATCTTATCTCTTGAAAGGCATTGTTTTGGCCTCGCATAAAGCGATTGCATCAAACAATCCTTGCTTATAAAGGACATGTGGATAGGTAATATTGACAAGGGTTGTTGAACATTAAAGTTATCTGGTGGAAGATGGAAATATAAAATGATGGGTGTTAAAAAAAAATATAAAGTGGGGAGACATGTGTCTTGTTCAAGTAATATCTGGAAACTTTTATAATTCTTTTCCTTAACACTATTCTAGGTAATTATAACAACTGTCATTTGTGCTCTCACAACCCATTTGTGGGGTTAAAATGTCCTTTCACCTCTACAACTGAAGAATCTCGGACTTAGACCTGCCTATTCCATTTTTATTACATAAGTTTCTAAAGTCTTCTAATAAATACATTTTGTGCATTTGTTCGTTGGTTGGTATGATCAAGTGATTAAGCCGCCCTCCAATTTTGAAGAGAGTTCTAAACACATCTTATTAGCCTTGTTGTGTTTCAGCCTCATGTTCAATGGAATCATGAATTTTGCAATGTTTGATATGCCTATGGAATATTTTTCTTATAATGCAAATAAATTTGAATTCCACCCTCATAGTGATGCACAATACCCTACACCCATTTCCTAAATTTAATTCATTTGCATCTAAAATGTGATATCATATATACCCGCTTCTTGCATTTTGAAGGTTTCTTGTTGTTTTAATTCCTTCATCACCATGTTATTCCTTTATTTCTTTATTCTTTGTGTTGCAATTATAATCAAAGGCCAATATATGGAGTTCAATATAACAGGCTACAACTTCTCTGATGGTCCATCACCGTGCGAGACATGTTTTTTTCAAAGACTGGGCTCCTAATTTCCTTGATCTCGTGAGCATCAATGATTTATTTTATTTGAGTAGATTAAGTGTAGCAAAATCCAATAATTTGTCTTATGAAACAACTTCACTAGTTGAGGGGAAACCTTTACTTATTCTTGTCATATGTGAGTGTATGTCAAATTACTCCTAGGCCAACATCACCTACGAGTTTAGGTCCCAAGATACATATTTTCTAGTCTCAAGATATAAGTATCATTGTTTGACAACATTGCAGGCTCTAGAAATTGCTAATCCTAGCTTGATACCAACATGCATCCCTGTTGTAACTTTCCCAATCAGGTGTCAATGCCCATCCCAAGATTAAATGAGTAAAGGGGTCAAAATGCAAATAACATATGTGGTGGAGGGACATACCTTGAAATCTATTAGCTAGAAATTTGGTGCAAATTTGGAGGATTTGATTTCTTAGAATGGTATGTATTCAACCTTGTTTCCTAGTACTACAATCTTAGTTCTTGTTTTTGAAAAACCCATAAAATAGATATGTTGCCTTCATCTTCACCTTCTCCATCTTTAGGTACAAATATTGGTTCTCATTATTTGGGTCCCCTGAGGGGTATTGTTATAGGAGCCTCTTTGGGTGGAGCTTTAGCATTGGATTCATGGAATTTTGGGTTGTCAGAAATAGGGGAGTCTTACATATATTAGCAACTAAGAATACTAAAGAACCCAATAGCTCTTAAAATTTTAATCAGCATTTGGTAACTAGAGTAACACCTAGTGGCAAAACTTGAGAGTCTTCACCTCCTATTTTCTAGTAAGTTATTAAGGTTGCCAATTTAAGAAGTTAAAATGCTTATGCAGCTTATGAAGATGACACAAGTACCTATCATATTTTATGACTTTGGTGCAGGTTTTTTTTTTTGGTCTACATTACCATCTTTAGGAATCAGGTGGGCTTGAGGAAAATGTAGACTCAATTAAGAAGCAGCTAGAATTTTCCAAAAAGAATGTGTCTCAAAAAGTAATGACCACAATTGTTGTTGACCAATTTGAGTCCTCTATTAGGATAGGTGGGCACGAGAGAGCTTTCATGAAATGCACACAATGCAGCTAGGGAACTGATGACCAATTCAGAAGATCATGGTGAAAGAAGAAGATCGTATATGAGTGCACTCACGAAATATTGAAACATGGATCAATGAGTTTGTCTAAAAAGAACCTACACAATTGAATTCTGATAGCAATATCACAAAATTAACCCTATTAGATGATGAAGGTGAGAAAACAAGAAAGTACGTGGTAAATATCATGAATGCCCTCGTGAAGATCCGTGTGATGGGCGTCTACGTTTATGTTGCAGGTGACATTTCCCAGCTGGGAGCCAAGACATCCGCACAACGACATTGATGACATGACCAGTGGACATTGATAGAAACTATCAAGAGTTTCTCTGTATTTCCTGGTACCTACTTATTGCTCTGTATTTTCTAATGCCAGCTGCCTTTCCTAGTTTTCCCTCTCATCCGTTGTCTGTACATTCACCATTTGATTTTTGTTCCTGATCACTCGTAATCACACAGCATTTAGGTAGGTACCTTATCTGAAGATTTTGCCCAGAAAAGAGATCTTTTTGACGGAATGAAAGGTACAGGGTAGTATGTTGGTGCCAACTATGGGAGTGAGGTGCTAGCAGGAGGGTACATCCTAGATGAAGCAGAGGCATTATAATTGCCAGAATATGCAGTACGAGTGGCCTTCATGCTCAGATCAGCCCCTGCAAGTGAATTTGCAAAACATACCTATGGTCCGCCCAAATTTAGTCCCACCAATGACAATGACAATGACAATAACAAAGGCGGCCAAGCTCAGGCCTTTGAGAATAGAGCCCTATGGCGCTGAGGTACGAACACACCACCTCTGTAATGCTTGGCCTGCAAAACCAGTGTATAAGTGTACAAAATTCTACAAAGGTCCCACTAGTACCATGGAGGAGAGGGTCTATTAGTTGAGTGCTTCTAATAGTTGTGAGAGCACCTTGAATTACACCTCCTATAAATTGCAATGCATCTCTTAAACATTTTAATGTGATTGAAGATGTTAGAGTGAAACATTTTTTGGTATAGTGTGAGTTGGGAGAGATTAGACTTTATGACTTTGAATTTTACTACAAGAAGCTTTTGCCAATCAAGCTCGGTCCCGATCTTTGTTAATTTAATGTTCAATATTTTTGAGAGTATTGTACTAATAATTGTGACTTTAAAGTTGTTATAAATAATGATGACTACCCTTAATTCAATGAAATATATCATTAAATTCTAAAAAGCAATGAATCGTGTGATGACACATTAACTCGCCAATAAAACATGCCACCCACTATGGTGCAAATATGTTGCACTGGTTTTTATCCATGCATGGCATCGCATGGCATAGCATAACTGTCAATGTCAGTCGTCCATATATTTGTCATTTTTAGCCTTGCAACACACACAGGATTGGCGATTTGTTAGGATTTTTAGCCCAGGACTTAGGATTTTTTAAACCAACGGACTAAGTTTTTACTTGTGCAAATTTAAGTTTATATCAAAATTTATAAAACTTGTGCGAGTTTAATTTTTAAATTGAATTTTCTATTTAAAAATCTTTTGTAAGAGTAATTAGACATAAAATAAAATTAAAATTAAAATTATATATTATAATTAGTAAACAATAATAATATTTTTCTCTTTAAAATGGACTTTACAATCTAATACCTGTCACATAAGGTTCTATTAACTAGTGTGATTCAAACCACAAGAAGAGTTAGTAAGTTTGAGAGGTAATATTAGTTTTACAATTTGCAAAATGCTAAGAATTTTTGTAGAGTAAAATTGTGAAAAGGTCGCTAGTAAAACTTAGCATTTTACAACTCATAAACTAAAACTGAGCATTTTATAGCTCCTAAAACTTAATATTTTACAACTTGTAAAACTAATATTACTCATTAAAACTTACTAATTGTTCTCCATGGTTTCAATCACGCTAGTCAAAGTTTTTATACCTACACCATATCTACTATCTTTACTTTTAGACATCCTTCAATGTGTCTCTACCAATAAATGTAACATTTAAATTGTCCATCCTTGACTTATTATGCTAACATGGAGACAAGGGAAAACTAATATTACCTCTCAAACTTACTAAATCTTATGGGTGGTTTCAATCACACTAGTCAACTATTTTATAGCTTATATCATAATACATATACAAGTTAAGATTTTAAGCAACAAAACTTTGTGAAGTTGTCTTTATACTTTTAGACATCAGTCAATGTGTATTTTGGAATAAATATAACATTTATGAGCTAACATGGATACATGATATTTAAAATAACAAGAAATAGAAAAATAAATATTTAAAAAATAGTGTCAAATTATATGATAATTAAAAAATAGGCCTAAAAAAAATAACTTTTTAATAATTAACATTTTAACATATAATCAAATAAATTATGTTAATGTCATAATACACATACAAGTTAAAATTTTATGCAACAATTTTTTTAAAATATTTTTAGTAAAAAAATATATAATTACATTTGTAAAAAAATAATTTTATTTTTTAATAATTATATTATACAATTTTAATTTTAATTTTGTTTTGTGTCTAATTGTTCTTGCAAAATATTTTTAAGTAGAAAATTAAATTTAAGAACTAAAATATAATAATTTAAAACTACTATGATGAAAAAATAAATAAATGTATTTAAAAATATATATGATAATTATTATTTTTAAATAAATTTTCAAATAAACTTAAATTCACACAAGTAAAAAATTAGCCAGTTGTTGTATTTACGAACTTTTTATTTGTTCAAATAGTATATGGATTTGTTTAGATAATATTTATTTCATTACTATCTATTAAAAATTTAAAAAAATATTCTAAACAAAAATACGTTCACAAAGAAATAAAGAAACATTTAACAAAAATAAAAATAATTAGCTTCACTAAATAAATAAATTTAAGAAAATAAAAAACAAGTTGAAGTCATGTATTTATTGGAGGGGTAGAAAGGACAGATGTGTGAACAATGACAGTTACGTCATGCCATGCATGGCATGGATAAGAGTCGATGCAAAAATGTGTTAATGTGGCATGATATTTGATGATGTGGTCCTAAACCCTTAGTTATAAGCAAGGGACTTTCCAAGTAATTTGTTGTAAAAAAATGGGATTGATTTGAAATTTGACATAGGATTTTGATAAGCACAAAGTTATGGTGCTCAACTATTAGGTGCTCTCCCCTACATAGGGAATTAAATTTAAAGTTATACCTTTAGCTTGGCATTTCCAAATAACAAAGCTCAAGCTAAGCCAATTGGACTTGACCAATTCACTCTCTATCTCAAATTTAATCTTGCTTGGATATGGATTGTAAGAAGAAGTTTATGGTAGATTAGTTTGAGAGGGAATTTTTTAGATTAAAATAATTACATAAAATGGAAGAAAAACTATTAGTTTGAAGAGCTACTTCAGGAACAACCCCATGTGCCTTGTGAATGTCTCTATTAGAGCATTAGACAATTTTAAGTCATGATTCAGTTGAAAGTCACTTTTCTAAGTCGATGATGAGAACTCCTAGATGCCTGTGAATTTTGTGATGCCTTTTTTAATAAGATCTTTCTATGCAAACGAGAATTAATAACAAGATTTTTCTCATGTATGCATATCAATATCTTCCACAAAATAGATGAAGATGAAAAGTTCATCTCATGCCTAAGATCTGTTGGAAACTGCAATTGAAGAAATTGTTGTGTTGTCATTGATGTCAAATCTTAATTGATAAGACTGTTGCTACTTAGGAAAGTACTATATCCATTTGAGTGTTGCTAAGGGGATAGGCAAGGTTGGTAACAATAGCACCTAAGGAAAGATTGAGTTATCTTGATACTACAAAGTGTACTTGACTATGTTGTACAATGACGATGTCATGCCAAAAAATCACTAACCAAAAATGCAGTAATTTTATTTTTTAACAGAGAATTGTTAAGGAGTGTCGTTCAACGGTTAAGTGCAAGTTGAAAATAGATTAATTGGTCAGAGTCCAGAGTCAAGTCAACTGAGAAGTAACTCTCAAGTTAAGTCTATTGAATCTATCCTTGGCTAAGGTTTAGACTGAGGTGATAATTTAGGTGGACGTAGTTGACATTTTGGTCATAAGAGTATGACATAAAGATCGAGGTCGAACCAAGGTTAACCTATCCCAAACTTTAATTTCATTATGGAAATCAATCATAGATGAACACTAGTTATTCTAATATTCTCTATTTGAGCCTAATGTCAAATGACATGTGTACATTATTCTCTAGGATCATACGTTAATGTGGATTTTCATATCTAAATAATAGTTAGACAAGGTTTTTATCATAATAATAACTTATTTCTTATTGACATAATTTCGATTGGGTTTACTAATGATTTAAGATCTTCCATCTATATTATTCGTATATTATTCCATGTTAATATTTCCCTTATAAATTAGAATTAGAGGCCCAAAACCATACATTAGGATATAATTCTATCAACCAATATAAATTAAGAATTAAAAGACATGTACTATAAAATTCACCGATTGATTTATTTATTAAACTATCACCTTAGCACTAATCTATTAATTATTAATAATAAATTTATGTATAAATGATTAAACCAAAATAAGACTAATAGAATAACAAACCAAGATCAAAAGGAAAACCGTTTAATCCTACAACTTAATTTATTATATATGATTCTAAACACATTATCCCAAACCTATTAATTAGTAATAAATTACTGTTTATAAAAAAAAGAATTTAATCACCAAATAAACTTAATATTTAACCAATAAAAATTGCAAACTAAAAGGACAAATCACATCCTACAAGTAATTCCACTAACCTATCCTATCAACCCTACTAACCTACTCATCTACCTTAAACACCCTACTAACTATCTTATCCCAACACATCACATCCTAGAAAGGAGTGCATATCTAAGAGGGGAGTGAGGTGCTATTAAGAACAAGAAATGGGGCCCACCACTTTATCTCCCTTTTCAAATGCAACAATTCCTAAGCTTCCTAACCTACGTATGGTATGCAGAGAAAGGTAAAGCCTTTAGAAAGGAAGCTTACACCAAGTTTAGGAGGAGGTGGGATCCACCATATCCTCTTCCATCCATTTGCAGCAAGGAGAGGTTTGTGTAGAAAACAAAGAAAAGGGGATTTATGTCATGAAGTGAGAGTTGGTGGTGGGTTCCACCAACACTTTAAAGGGAAAAATAAACTAGTCTCCAATATGAACTCACACAAGGCAAGAATAGGAGGTCATTAATTAAGAAATCTTGTATACATATGACAACCCATTCCCTAGGTCAAACTCATGCAGAAATTGAGAAAAGCTTTCCTTTGCAAGAGAATGTGTTCAATGTATGTCAGTCTGCAAGTACCATTTGGTAAGGAGATAGCTTGTATTTTTGAAATATAATTTAATGTTATGACAGCCCTTCACATCCAACGTAAGGTGGTGAGAAAATAAGGAAAGTTTTCTTTTAACAAGTTGCTATAAATAATAATGGTTTTACTACCATTTTGATATGACTAGGATTTAGCTAATGAAGTAAGCTTATGCTAGGTGCTTAGTTTATGTTAATCCCACTTAGGCAGGAATATGCTCTATGGTATGGGAATATTTTCCTTCCCATACAAAATTCAAAGAGCATTTTTCTCTTAAAAATCTAGAGATTGTCATTGTAAAAATATGATTTCTCCTTCCATTCCTTTGCTTGTTTATTTTTTTGAGAGCCATTTAAATGCATTGATTAACTAGTGTCTTATACTAAGGAGATTTATAGGTTGAATATTAGTTGTAAGAGGTTTCTACATAGCAATCCAATATTTCATTTGTTCATTGTTTCATACTACAATTTGGAGGAATAAGTATAAGATCTTAATCAATGGAGATTGATTATTATGAATATGAAAATTTACAACCTACATTTAGAGAGATTACTATATTCATTCATCAATCACAATATGTAATCTAACGCAATTATTTCATTATCTATTCTATCAACCTTGAATATCATTTTTCAAAGAAGAATAACATTTCTATTACAAGAATGGATTGCTCTAACCATAAAAGTAATGAGTCATTGCTTTCCTTATGGTAGCATTGTTTTCATTATGATAACCTATCCAATACATATATTTCAAGATGAAGAAGACTTCATATATATACATGAATAACATACAACATTCCAACTCATAATGAAGGAATCATTTCACATGTTACTTGAAGATGTTTATCAATACATCACAATATACAACAAGAGGAGGATCTTACTACAAGGATCAACAAAACAACAACATAAGGTGTTTCCATACAATCACACCAAAGAGTGAACTCCTCTAAAGCTTCTTCTACATGGGTCATGACATCAATACCTACAATAAAAGGGGAGAACCATGGGATGCTCACCTCCCAACCTAGGTCTCTATGAGACAACCCCCGAGCTTGGAGAACCAAGGCTAAATGGGTATGCTTCAACAACCAAATGCTCACAATATTACACATATGCATATACAACAATTTACTCCCTCCCAAGGCTACACAAATGAGTCTTACAAGCTCATTGAAAGAGGGTGAAGGTGGGATTTTCCAAGGGGAGAATGCCATTGCATTCAAAATTTCTCAACATAAGTATTTCATTGCCTCATCAAGGCTACATAATCAAAACCTCCATACACATACTTTGCTTATCAACATCCTCAAGATGCAAGGCTGCAAATGGCTTTCATGGTGCCCATACACCATGAATTTATCCCTCTTCTCCAAGAGAAGAGACTCTCACCTCAATGGAGAGCCCAACTAACCCCTTCACCCAAGGCCACTTCTTCCCTTCCCAAAGGGTGAGTAATGCCTCACTCCCATGAAACAAAATTCCCTCATTCAAGCAAAATAAAATAAAAAGAAACATGAATTCAAACCCAAATCCCATCCCATACAACACAATATCACAACAAGCATAGAATTCATAAGCATGAGAAAGCAAGAACATCAAGCTAATCTATTGTAAACAACAAGTAAGCTTCCATGGCAAGGATTAAACCAACCTTCACAAGTGTTATGGAAAATGAAATTTGAGAAGAGCTAATCCCCTTATCCTTCCTCAATCCAAACCCTAATGTCTCTAAAAGTAGAGAGTGGGTGAACACCCACTAACTCTACCAAGGGCCTCTAAAAAGGCCTCCAATTTCTATCCACCCACTATCAATAAATGCAAACTTGACCCTATGGTCCTATTGCTTTTCCTTGTCCCCCATAATAAATGCATGATTGAAAAGAAGGGTGGAGTTGGGTAAAGATCAAGACTTCATCCAATTTCGTAGCTAATGGTAAATGGGTCATAAAATGGGTCACCAAGGTCACTAGAGGTTTATGGACATGCTAAAAACCTTCCTAACCCATACCCCTAACACTTAGGTGCTTAAATAATGTTAAAATGACCCTTAGAACCTCTTATTGTCCTCTAAAGTGGCTAGAAAAAAAAAGATGAATTTAAATAAGCACATAACAAGTGTCAAGTGACACTAACGATTGCACATTACATACAAAATGTCATGTCTTGAACGACAACATGAAGTTAACTAATAACACACATGCAAATTCACATTTACAATGAGTTCACATTACAACAAGGCTTTTAATCCCATATCAGATTAAACCTTGGCTTACTCAGTTCACATATGTTTAACCTTGGTTCTCCAAATAATTCCATGGTTCTCTTACCTGCACACTAAACATCGAGCATCAATAGTTCAAGGTAGTAAAATCACATAAAATATACATATTTAATTCATTATTTAACAACGTAATCTATATGCAGAATTCAATCCTAATTGCAAATTTTTTATTCAATAATGTTTAAACATCATAATTACATAATCATCATGACATGTCATCCGTGAAGTAATCAAATCTAACCATGATCCAATCTTCTCTTCAATTCACATTACTAAACATGCATAATCAAAATCTCGACATACTCTAGATTCTAATCTACATAATATAATAATCATCATCAAACATAATGTCTCGAGTCTCTGTCAAAATAATCAACAAGTGTATCAATGTATCAAAATGTGAATGATAAAAAATGATATGATGGGTTGGGGTGAGGCCTCACATCCTCCCCCCCTAGGCATGAACTTCCTCCTAGAGTTCATCAAAAAGGTATGGGTACTGTGATCTCATTTGTGCTACATCCTCCCTTGAAGTCGTGACCTCATCATAACAATCCCACTGGACTCTAACCTGGTCCATCTCTTTGCCTCGAAGTGTCAGGGTCCGTCGGGCTAAAATGTGGATGGGCTATAAGGCTAACTATCCGTCCGACTCCACTTGCAAGGCATCCCAGTCTATAATTTGAGATTCATCATAAATATACTTTCGTAACACAGATACATGAAACACATCATGGATGCGTGACAGGCTGGTTGGCAAAGCTAAACGGTAGGCAACTAGTCCTATACTCTCCAATATCTCAAAAGGTCCAACAAAGCGAGGTGATAACTTAGAGCCCTTTCCAAAATGGATTGGACTTTTATGCGGGCGCACTCTCAAGAAGACCCTATCTCCAACCATATACTCATGATCAACCCTCTTCGCATCTGCATACTTCTTCTATCAATCATGTGCCTCTCTAAGACGTTGTCTAATCAAGACCACCTATTTCTCTATATCCCTAACCAACTGAGGTCCGATAGATACTCTATCCTTGATCCTGTCCCAACTCAGTGGTGTCCTGTATGGTCTACCGTACAAGGCCTGATATGGCAGCATACCAATAGAAGAATGATGCCCATTATTATAGGCAAACTCTACCAAATGTAGGTATTCCTCCCACTTGACCTGATGGTCCATCACATACATACGTAACATATCCTCTAACACCTAGTTAACCCTCTCTGTCTGTCCATCTATCTGAGGGTGATATGTCGTACTAAAATTGAGCCTAGTGCCCAACGCTGCCTGCAACTCTCTCCAAAAAGCTGATGTGAACAAGGAGTCTCTATTAGAGATGAGCTTATGGGGAATGCCATGAAGTCTGACAATATCTTGCAAGAACACCTAAGCTACATCTCATGTTGTGAATGTAGTACACATAGGTGAGAAGTGGGCAACCTTGGTCAACGTGTCGACTATCACCAAGATGGCATCATGGCGGTGAGAAGACATAGGGAGACCAACAATGAAGTCCATGGATATAACATCCCACTTCCACTCGGTAATCTCATGTGGCTGAAGGAGCCCACCTGGATGACTGTGTTCAGCCTTAACCCTCTGACACTCTAGGCATCTAGCAACTATGCTGGCAATCTACAATCTCATGCCTGGCTAGTGATACAGCTGTCTCAGATCGACATGCAACTTCTTAACTCCTAGATGAGCTGCATAAGGTGCTTTGTGAGCCTCAAGCACAATAAAATCTCACAAATCACCCGTAGAGGGTACATAGATGTGTCCTCTATGATGTAGGAGTCCATCAGACTCTAAAGAATACTTTAAAAATCTCCCCTCAAGGGGCCTCTGAGAATGAACAATCTGGAAAACCTCTACATAGAATCCATCCTCTGGCAAGTGATGCAAAATGCGCTCTCTCAAATCTATACTAGAAATCATAGAGGAGAACTCGTGTCGCCTCCTACTCAAGGCATATACAACTACATTCTCCTTCCCCTTGATGTAATGAACATCAAAATCATACTCACACAAAAACTCCATCCATCTCCTCTGCCTAGCATTAAGATTAGGCTGTGTAAAGATATACTGAAGGCTCTGGTGATCTGAATGAAGCTCAAATTGGTGACCTAGAAGAAAGTGTCACCATCTCACCAAGGCATGAACTACCACTACAAGCTCTAGGTCATGAGTAGGATAATTGAGCTCATGATTCTTTACCATCCTAGACTCGAAAGCTATAGGATGACCATCCTGCATAAGAACTACTCCTAAGCCATCCAAGGAAGCATCAGTGCACACAACAAAGTATGCTGAAGGATCTGGCACTGCTAAGATCGGTGCACTAGTGAGGGCTCTCTTGAGCTCTTGAAAAGCTCTTTCACACTTCTTTGTCCATTCATACTTCTTCCCCTTTCTCTGAAGGGAAGTGATGGGATGAGCTATCCCAAAAAATCCTACCACAAAGCATCTATAATAACCTTCTAAGCCCATAAAAATTATGACCTCAATGACACTGGTAGGAGCGGGCCAATCCATAATGGCTCTAATCTTTGATGGGTCTATAGAGATCCCATCTTCGGATATAACATGACCAAGATAATGCACTTCAGATCTAAAGAAAGCACATTTTGACAAGCTTCCATATAACTGATTCTCTCTAAATGCTGCAAAACCTATCTCAAATGCTCCTCATGCTCCTCCTCATTGTGGGAATAAATCAAAATATCATCAAGAAACACTACCACAAACTTATCCAAGAATGTATGAAATACCCCATTCATGAGGCTCATGAACATAGCTAGAGCATTCGTGAGGCCAAATGGCACCACTGTGAACTCATAGTGACCATACCTCATACGAAAAGCAGTCTTGTGGATGTCACTCTCCACTATCCACAACTGATGGTACCTCGACTTTAGATCTATCTTCGAGAATACTCAGGCACCTTGCAACTAATCAAATAAATCATCGATCCTGGGGAGTGGGTATCGATTATTAATTGTTACTTTATTCAACTACCGATAATCAATGCACAATCTAAGTGATCCATCCTTGTTCTTCACAAAAATCACTGGTGCATCCCAAGGTGATACACTAGGTCAGATATGCCCCTTCTCCAAGAGCTCTTCTAGCTGAATCTTGAGCTCATTGAGCTCATGTGTGGTCATCCTGTAAGGTGCTCTAGATACTGTCTCAGCTCCTAGCACAAAGTCTATATGAAAATCAACTACCCTAGGTGGAGGCATACTAGGTAGCTCGATAGGAAATACATCTGCAAACTCCTGAAGGATAGGGTTGTCCTCAAGCAAAGGCTCCCCCTCTGAATCCTCCTCTCTATCACTAATGGTGATGGCAAAAAACTGACATCCATTTCGCACACACCACCTAAGTTGCATGGTAGAAATCATGTGAAGGGGTACGGGCCTCTGTACCCCAAATATCACCATAGAAGTACCATGATCATCCATGCACTCAACCCTCTTTTGACGACAATCCATCTTGGCGCTGTGGGCATATAGCCAATCCATGCCAAGAACTACATCATAAGAACCTAGAGGGGTAATGCAAAGATCATACATCATGATCAAGTCTCCAATCTGAATCTGACAACTGTCAACTAAGGAACTAACAGACACCCTAGCTCCTAAGGCTAACTTGACCTCCCAACTAACATCCTGTATAACTGCCACCAGCCCGCAATGCTCCACTACATATGGAGATATAAAGGAGTCTGTGGTTCCTGAATCAAACAAGATAGAAACACTAATAGCCTGAATCATACCTGTGGCCTCTATGACCATGGCCTGGTGCTTGACCTAGCAGTTATCAACCGCTACAAAGACTCTATGGGATCTACCCATATCTCCAACTATAGGCTCTGAGGTAGCCCCTCTCTGACAAATAGCTGACTATCCCTGTGGGAACTCCCTTGCAATATGACCCATACCACCACAAGTGTAACATGGCCCTCAGGTCTGAATCTGTACTCCCTATGTCCTAGGCTATTTTGTCCCTCCAGTCCTACTGGAACTACTGTATCCACCCCTAGAGGACTGTTGAGTCCTGGTTGTCTATGCCTGAGGGGTATGTGTCCTTTGATCGTGTCTAGGGCCCTGAGACTGCCACTTTTTGGGCTTAGAGCCCTGATAACCCTGTGAATGCCTCTGTCTAGAACCCTGCTGAGATCCCTACTGCTGAGACTGTTGACCCTTAAAGGATCCTGCTGAATGGTTATGTTTCCCCTTCCAAGAGGATCTCTGATGTCCTGATTGCTAGGATGAAGGGTTTCAGTGCTAAGATCGATCTTGAGACTCCTATCTAGTGCGGATATCCTCGGTGACAAGTGTCATCTCAACTGCAATTCTGAATGTGGTAGGAAAAGCTAAACGTACTATCCCCTAAAGAGACATATTAAGTCCCATAATGAACCGATGGATATGTAGTTTCTCATCCTTCATATAATCTGTGTATGGAAGGAGCTCAAGAAACCAACTCTCATACTGGGCCACAGTGAGACCTCTCTACTAGAGATCATGGAACTCCTCTATCTATCTCTGTCTGAAATGATCAGAGAGATACCTCTCTCAGAAATGGGCTACAAAAGTATCCCAAGTGATTGTGTCAATAGCCAATCCTCCAATGGACTGCTCCTACTACCACCAAGTGGATGCCTTATCCCATAGGAGATGAACTACAAGTCATGCCTTAAGATTACTCTTGTAAGGACGTAATCCAAAGCATCACTGTAAACTCTGTAACCAGGCCTCTGCTACTGACCCATCAGTGGATCCCAAAAATAAGGGTGGCTGGAGTCGTATTAACTCTCGAATCTCATCCCCAACATCTCTAGGGGGTCTACCTCTATCTCATATCTCATGATGAACTAACTCACTCTCATGATCACCATAGCCCTCAGCATTCCTGGGTGGAGGACTCCTACTCTTGTCTCTGCTAGCTACTCCACCGCCTCTTGGAATCTCTGCTCCTCTTCCAGAAGCCTGTTGCTCTTGCTGATGATCTACAAGTGGTAATCTCTGTTGAATTACCCCAATAAAATTCTGAAGGATGTCCATGATATCCTAATTAGGGTTTGGTGGTGGTGGTGGTTGCAGAGGTGGTGGTGGTCCACCTCCCCATCTTGCACTAACACATGCAGCTCTACGACCTCTACCTCATCAGCCAACTCGTGTGATGACAAGCATCCTACACAATAGATTAAGTTAGGTGAGTTGAAATGTAATGGGTCTAAAGGTTCCAATGTTGAAACCTGGGCTATGATACCAATGTCATGCCCAAAAATCAATAACCAAAAATGCAACAATTTTTTTTTTTAAAAGAGAATTGTTAAGGAGTGTCATTCAATGGTTAAGTGAAAGTTCACAATAGATTAATCGGTCAGAGTACAAAGTCAAGTCAACTAAGAAGTAACTCTCAAGTTCAGTCTATTGAATCTACCCTTGGCTAAGGTTTACACTGAGGTGATAATTTAGGTGGACTTAGTTGAAATTTTGGTCATAAGAGTATGACATAAAGATCGAGGTCGAACCAAGGTTAACCTATCCCAAAATTTAATTTCATTATGGAAATCAATCATAGATGAACGCTAGTTATTCTAATATTCTCTATTTGAGCCTAATGTCAAATGACATGTGTACATTATTCTCTAGGATCATACGTTAATGTGGATTTTCATATCTAAATAATAGTTAGACAAGGTTTTTATCATAATAATAACTTATTTCTTATTGACATAGTTTCGATTAGGTTTACTAATGATTTAAGATCTTCCATCTATATTATTCGTATATTATTCCATGTTAATATTACCCATATAAATTAGAATTAGAGGCCCAAAACCATACATTAGGATATAATTCTATCAACCAATATAAATTAACAATTAAAAGACATGTACTACAAAATTCACCAATTGATTTATTTATTAAACTATCACCTTAGCACTAATCTATTAATTATTAATAATAAATTTATGTATAAATGATTAAACCAAAATAAGATTAATAGAATAACAAACCAAGATCAAAAGGAAAACCGTTTAATCCTACAACTTAATTTATTATATATGATTCTAAACACATTATCCCAAACCTATTAATTAGTAATAAATTACTTTTTATAAATAAAAAAGAATTTAATCACCAAATAAACTTAATATTTAACCAATAAAAATTGCTAACTAAAAGGACAAATCACATCCTACAAGTAATTCCACTAACCTATCCTATCAACCCTACTAACCTACTCATCTACCTTAAACACCCTACTAACTATCTTATCCCAACACATCACATCCTAAAAAGGAGTGCATATCTAAGAGGGGAGTCAGGTGTTGTTAAGAACAAGAAATGGGGCCCACCACTTTATCTCCCTTTTCAAATGCAGCAATTCCTAAGCTTCCTAACCTACGTATGGTATGCAGAGCAAGGTAAAGCCTTTAGAAAGGAAGCTTACGCCAAGTTTAGGAGGAGGTGGGATCCACCATATCCTCTTCCATCCATTTGCAGCAAGGAGAGGTTTGTGTAGAAAACAAGGAAAAGGGGATTTATGTCATGAAGTTAGAGTTGGTGGTGGGTTCCACCAACACTTTAAAGGAAAAAATAAACTAGTCTCCAATATGAACTCACACAAGGCAAGGATAGGAGGTCATTAATTAAGAAATCTTTCATACATATGACAACCCATTCCCTAGGTCAAACTCACGCAGAAATTGGGAAAGGCTTTCCTTTGCAAGAGAATGTGTTCAATGTATGTCAGTCTGCAAGTACCATTTGGTAAGGAGATAGCTTGTATTTTTGAAATATAATTTAATGCTATGAGAGCCCTTCACATCCAACATAAGGTGGTGAGAGAATAAGGAAAGTTTTCTTTTAACAAGTTGCTATAAATAATAATGGTTTTACTACCATTTTGATCTAACTAGGATTTAGCTAATGAAGTAAGCTTATGCTAGGTGCTTAGTTTATGTTAATCCCACTTAGGTAGGAATATGCTCTATGGTATGGGAATATTTTCCTTCCCATACAAAATCCAGAGAGCATTTTTCTCTTAAAAATCTAGAGATTGTCATTGTAAAAATATGATTTCTCTTTCCATTCTTTTGCTTGTTTATTTTTTTGAGAGCCATTTAAATGCATTGATTAACTAGTGTCTTATACTAAGGAGATTTATAGGTTGAATATTAGTTTTAAGAGGTTTCTACATAGCAATCCAATATTTCATTTGTTAATTGTTTCATACTACAATTTGGAGGAATAAGTATAAGATCTTAATCAATGGAGATTGATTATTATGAATATGAACATTTACAACCTACATTTAGAGAGATTACTATATTCATTCATCAATCACAATATGCAATCTAATGAAATTATTTCATTATCTATTCTATCAACCTTGAATATCATTTCTCAAAGAAGAATAACATTTCTATTACAAGAATGGATTTCTCTAAGCATGAAAGTAATGAGCCATTGCTTTCCTTATGGTAGCATTGTTTTCATTATGATAACCTATCCAATACATATATTTCAAGATGAAGAAGACTTCATATATATACATGAATAACATACAACATTCCAACTCATAATGAAGGAATCATTTCACATGTTACTTGAAGATGTTTATCAATACATCACAATATACAACAAGAGGAGGATCTTACTACAAGGATCAACAAAACAACATAAGGCATTTCCATAAAATCACACCAAAGAGTGAACTCCTCCAAAGCTTCTTCTACATGGGTCATGACATCAATACTTGCAATAAAAGGGAAGAACCATGGGATGCTCACCTCCCAACCTAGGTCTCTATGAGACAACCCCCGAGCTTGGAGAACCTAGGCTAAACGGGTATGCTTCAACAACCAAATGCTCACAATAATACACATATGGATATACAATAATTTACTCCCTCCCAAGGCTACACAAATGAGTCTTACAAGCTCATTGAAAGAGGGTGAAGGTGGGCTTTTCCAAGGGGAGAATGCCATTGCATTCAAAATTTCTCAACATAAGTATTTCATTGCCTCATCAAGGCTAAATAATCAAACCCTCCATACACATACTTTGCTTATCAACATCCTCAAGATGCAAGGATACAAATGGCTTTCATGGTGCTCATACACCATGAATTTATCCCTCTTCTCCAAGAGAAGAGACTCTCACCTCAATGGAGAGCCCAACTAACCCCTTCACCCAAGGCCACTTCTTCCCTTCCCAAAGGGTGAGTAATGCCTCACTCCCATGAAACAAAACTCCCTCATTCAAGCAAAATAAAATAAAAAGAAACATGAATTCAAACCCAAATCCCATCTCATACAACACAATATCACAACAAGCATAGAATTCATAAGCATGAGAAAGCAAGAACATCAAGCTAATCTATTGTAAACAACAAGTAAGCTTACATGGCAAGGAGTAAACCAACCTTCACAAGTGTTATGGCAAATGAAATTTGAGAAGTGTCAATCCCCTTATCCTTCCTCAATCCAAACCCTAATGTCTCTAAAAGTAGAGAGTGGGTGAACACCCACTAACTCTACCAGGGGCCTCTAAAAAGGCCTCCAATTTCTACCCACCCACTATCAATAAATGCAGACTTGACCCTATGGTCCTATTGCCTTTCCTTGTCCCCCATAATAAATGCATGATTTAAAAGAAGGGTGGAGTTGGGTAAAGATCAAGACTTCATCCAATTTCGTAGCTAATGGTAAATGGGTCATAAAATGGGTCACCAAGGTCACTAGGAATTTATGGACATGCTAAAAACCTTCCTAACCCATACCCCTAACACTTAGGCGCTTAAATAATGTCAAAATGACCCTTAAAACCTCTTATTGGCCTCTAGAAGTGGCTAGAAAAAAAAGTGATGAATTTAAATAAGCGCATAACAAGTGTCAAGTGACACTAACGATTGCACATTACATACAAAATGTCATGTCCTGAATGACAACATGAAGTTAACTAATAACACACATGCAAATTCACATTTACAACGAGTTCACATTACAATGAGGCTTTTAATCCCATATCGGATTAAACCTTGGCTTACTCAGTTCACATATGTTTAACGTTGGTTTTTTGAATAATTTTATGGTTCTCTTACCTGCACACTAAACATCGAGCATCAGTAGTTCAAATTAGTAAAATCACATAAAATATACATATTTAATTCATTATTTAACAACGTAATCTATATGCAGAATTCAATCCTAATTGCAAATTTTTCATTCAATAATGTTTAAACATCATAATTACATAATCATCATGACATGTCATCCGTGAAGTAATCAAATCTAACCATGATCCAAGCTTCTCATCAATTCACATTACTAAACATGCATAATCAAAATCTTGACATACTCTAGATTCTAATCCACATAATATAATAATCATCATCGAACATAATGTCTCAAGTCTCTGTCAGAATAATCAACAAGTGTATCAATGTATCAAAATGTGAATGATCAAAAATGCTATGATGGGTCAGGGTGAGGCCTCACAGATGAGACAATGTATTGTTTATCTTAGTAAGATTGAAGACTAAACTGGTAGGCTTGACCGAGCAAAAATAGAGAAATCCTGTTCAAGCCGAGTGATGTTAGTGTTCACCGAGTCAGTGTATGCCGAGCAAAATTGTAGTGTCGATCAAACATCAGTTAATTTCTGAGAAAGACAGTTTAAGCCGAGGAAACATTTTTAGTAATGACCAAGCTTTCTACATGAAGACCGAGTAGTTGATCACAGTATTGATCGAGCATCAGTATTTTTATATTTGAAGAGAATTCAGATTTGGAGCTGACATTGTTGAATTCTTGGATTATGTAAAACATGTTGACTTTATTTATAGATTGTTTGAAAGCATTTAATGTACTGAAAAATGTTTTATTGTAAATCTTTAAGAGATTTGAGATGTTTCTAGAAAAGGAGCCGAAGAACATAAAGCAGGTAGATTCAATGAATCTGACCTAACCCTAAGATCTACAAAGGAGATTGAGCGACAAAAGATGAGTTAACCTAATTGAGGAAGTATTAAGGGAATCTAAGCTTTGGGTACGTGCATGCATGGGTGAACAAAGGATGCTAGAAGATCAGTAGATGTTGTTGACTGTATAAGTAGAAAAGGCTGAAGGAGAAGTGTGGTGATTGCTTGAAGAAAAGTTTCGAGCAGATCAGAGATGGAGATGGCAAAGTTTCAAAGTTAGTAAACCAGCATTTGTGTATAGAATTGGATCTGATATTTGCAAAGTGAGTTGTATGTTTTTCAGATCAATACTGTTGCTACTTTCTAACCATTGTAATAGTCAAAATCCTTTTAAAAGAGGTTGACCTAACAGTCATATGTTTAAATCATTTGAACAAGTTTGCATTCTAATGGAGTGTATTTAAGTCCTATAACAAGGCTCACTTTTAACAGGGTGATTGAAATCTTTTAACTGGGTCACACCTAACAGTGTATATTGTAACCTTTGATAGGGTTGGCTTTTAACCGAGCTCACTTCAGAAGTGTGAAAATAATAGTAGCATGTTACAAATTGGTTTTTCCTAGATTTGGTTTCCACTATAAATCCTAGTGTCAATGCTTGTGTGAATGTTTTGGTTTAGTCATTTCTATGTTTTACAAGTTAGATACAGCTGGGTAGTGGACTGAATCAGTGATGACCGAGTTGGTTTTGGTTGTTAGATCTAATTTAAGGAAAAGCTTTTGAAGTTTTTTTTATACATCTAGACCTGAGAAAAACTGATTCACCCCCCCTCTCTATTGTTCTAAATCATATTAACAATTGGTATCAGAGTTGTGTTGCTTATTATTGGTGTTTACAGAAATGAATTTTAAAGGGGCTTGAAGTAAATGATCAGGATGTATAAGAATGAGGTATCGAAGCTGAATAAGGAAAATTTTCCTGCATGGAAAAGTTTGATGAAGTTGCATCTGGCCGGTATTGGTGATTCTGAAAAGTACTACATTGAGAGTGACTGTCTCACCTGTCGCACCTTTGACTACCGAAGAAATGAGAGCTAAGCAAGAACATAATCAGGCAATGTTAGAAATTGCATCTACCCTAAGCTATCCATAATTTGAGGACATTAAGGATTGCACAAGTGCTAAGGAGATGTGGGACACTCTTGCAAAGATCTATGGTGGTGACATAAATGTACTGAAAGCTAAGGCTGAGAGTCTCAAAGGTAAGTTTGATGAAATGAGAATGCAAGAAGGTGAGAATATTGCACAATATTGTGGTAGAATAAAAGAAGTTGTGAATGCTATTAGAAGAGAAAGTGGGACTATTGAGGATGAAACTATAATTGGTAAAGTACTAAGAACTCTGCGTCTTATATATGCTATTAAGATCTCTGCTATTTGGAAATCTAGATGTAACTCTACAAATGTGCTTACTTTAGAAAGTTTGGTTGGCAAGCTGACTTCTTTTGAACTTTCTAACTATGCTAACTTCACTGTTCGTAGTATTGGTAATGTTGAATCTGCTTTTCAGTCACAATTAGTTTTGAACAAGCCAAAGAAAGAGAAAGAAATATGCATCAGTGAAAGTGAAAGTGAAAGTGAAAGTGACAGTGACACTTCTGATGAAGAACTTGAAGATCTAGAAGCTCTTATGGCTAGAAGACTAAGAAGGGGAAAAGGAAAATATAAAGGTAAACTCCCTATTATATGTTTTGCATGTAACAAAGTTGGTCATATAGCTGCTAGATGTCCTGACAAGAATGATAAAGATGAAGAAAGAAAAGGAAAACACAAAGATAGAAGAGATGACAGAAGCTACTAAAGGTACAAAGACTATAAAGGAAAAGGTAAGAAATCTTGTTACATTGCTGAAGAAGAAACTGACATTGATAGTGATGATTTTGAAATTGAGGTAGTCTTTGTTGCAATGAAAGATGACTCTGATGAGGATGAGAAAATTGCATCGATCTCCTATGTGAACAAGAATGAAAAATGGATTATTGACAATGGTTGTTCACATCACATGACTGGTGACAAGAGTAAGTTTGAGACCTTACATCATTATAGAGGTAAAAGTGTAAAATTTGGTAATGATGCACCATGTCCTGTTAGAGGAAAAGGTTTGATTAAATTGATTGATAAGATCTCTTGTGAAAATTCATATTGGGTTGAAGGTCTAAATTATAATCTACTAAGTGTTGCACAGCTCAACAGCATTGGTTACCAAGTGGAATTTCATCACAAGAAAGCTAAAATATTTGATGCTACTGGTGAACTAATTGGAAGTGGAGAACAGACTAGAGGTAATTTGTTCTATCTTGACCTATTTGAAGAAGCATGTATGGTTGCACAACTTGATGACATTTGGTTATGGCATAAGAGGCTATGTCATGTTAACTTTGATAATCTGGTATAAATAAGTAAGAAGAAGAAAGTAAGAGGTCTACCTAGATTGAAGAAACCTGAGAATGTGATGTGCAAGGAATGTCAGTTAGGGAAAATGAAAATGTCAAGTTTTAAGAGAAAATCCTTTACTTCTGATAACATTTTAGATTTGGTTCATACTAACCTTTGTGGACCTATGGGTGTACAAAGTTACTGTGTTGCTAGATATTTTATCTTGTTTGTTGATGATCATACCAGGATGATGCATGTAATGTTTTTAAAAGAAAAATCTGATGCTTTTCAATTCTTTAAGTGGTATTTGGCTAAGGTTGAGAAGGAGATAGGTAGGAACCTGAAATGTCTTAGATCTGACCGAGGTGGAGAATTTACACCAAATGAATTCAATCTATTTTGCAATGAAAGAGGAATCAAAAGATAGATGTCTGCACCTAGAACACCTCCATAGAATGGTATAGCAGAGAGAAGAAACAGATCTATCTTGGATTGTGAAAGGACATTGTTGATTGAAAATAATGTGGCATAGAAATACTGGGAAGAAGCTATAAGTACAGTTTTCTACACTCTTAACTGGGTATAGAACAAGAAAGGTACAAATCTGACACCCTATGAATTATGGTATGGGCATGCACCGAGTGTTAAATACTTTAGAATCTTTGGAAGCAAGTGCTACATATTAAAAGACAATAGGAATGGAAATTTTGATGCTAAAAGTGATGAAGGCATATTCCTAGGGTATTCCACAAAAAGTAAAGCTTATAAGTGTTTGAACTCTAACACTAACAAAATTGTGGAAAGTGTGAATGTAAAAGTTGATGAGTATACAGAAAGAAATGAAGTTGATAGAAAAAGAGAACCAGAAGATTATAGATCTTTTGTGTATATTGAAGAAGAAGAAGAGGCAAGTAACACACTTTCACCTGATGTCGAGTCTTGGGTAAGCAATGTCGAGCGACAGGAAGTGATTGTCGAGCATTAGGAAAATAGTACCAAAAGAGAACAAGAACATGCCAAGCAACAAGATAATGCTACCGAGTATCAGAAAGAGGTTGTCGAGCATTCAGAAGCTGAATCTAAAAATCTTGTTGAGGAACCTGATGAAATAGGGAGAGAAGAGCTGAACCTATTTTGGAAAAATATGTAAGAAGACATCACAAGCCTGAATAGATAATTGGAGACAAACATACTGGAATTCTGACCAGAAGTAAGACAATGGATCCAACATGTTTACTGTGTGAATTTGAACCTAAGTCAACTAGAGAGGCATTAAAAATGAAGACTAGATACAAGCAATGAATGAAGAAATAGACTAGATAGAGAAGAATGATACTTGGACTCTGGTGCCAAGACCTGAAAACAAAAATGTTATAGGAACAAAGTGGGTGTTCCGGAATAAGTTGAATGAAAAGGGTGAAATAACTAGGAATAAAGCTAGGCTGGTATGCAAAGGCTACGCACAAGAAGAAGGAATAGATTATGGGGAGACATTTTCCCCTGTAGCTAGATTGGAAGGAGTAAGAACTCTACTTTTTTATGCTGCTTATAAAGATTTCAAGGTTTATCAAATGGATGTCAAGTCTACATTCTTAAATGGTATACTAGAAGAAGAAGTTTACATAGAACAGCCATAAGGTTTTATTGATCCAAATACAAGACACATGGTATGCAAACTGAACAAAGCACTATATGGATTAAAACAAGCTCCCAAGGCATGGTATGAGAGATCGCATAACTACTTGATATAGATTGGATTTTCAAGAACAAATGACATAAGAAATTTGTACATGAAAGATGAAGAAGGTAAAGGTATCCTATTGGCAAAAAATTTCGTGCATGATATTATTTTTTGTGGACAAGATGCTTTGTGTAAAAGATTTTCAAATGAAATTCAAACTGAATTTGAAATAAGCATGTTTGGTGAGATCAAATTCTTTGTTGGTTTACAAGTATATCAGATGAAGAAAGGAATTTTCATTACACAGTCTAAGTATGTTAATGAAATACTGAAAACTTTTGGGATGGAAGATTCTAGACCAGTGAGTACTCCTATGGCTACTGGACAAAGGTTATCTAAGAATGATGATGTTGTAGAAGTGAACCAGACTTTGTACAGATCCATGATTGGAAAATTACAATATGATGTACTTAGTAGACTAGATATTGCACCTATTGTTGGGATTGTGGCAAGATTCTCTGCCAATCCTAAGGAAACACACATGATGGCTATAAAAAGAATTATGAGATACTTGAAAGGAACTGCTATGGGCTATATTACAAGAAGGATGAAAGATTTGAACTAAGAGTATATACAGATGTTGATTGGGCAGGAAATGTAGATGACAAAAAGAGTACTAGTGGTGGAGCTTTCTTTCTTGGACAAAGATTAGTCTCCTGGATGAGCAAGAAACAAAATTGTATTTCCCAATCTACTATTGAAGCCGAGTATGTTGCTGCTACAGTAAACTGTTCAAATTTGGTATGGATAAAATAATTGTTGGTAGGCATGAAAGAATAAATCACTGAACCTATTGTTATTTTTTGTGACAACACAAGTGCTATCAACATTTCTAAGAATCCAGTGATGCATACTAAGACCAAGCACATAGCAATCAAGTATCACTACTTGAGAGAATTGGTACAAGATAAAGAAGTCCGAATGGAATATGTGAATACCATGGAACAATTAGTAGAAATGTTCACTAAAGCTTTAACTAAAGAAGCACATGAGTATTTGAGAAGTCAATTAGGGGTCCTTCCCCTAACTGAGGCTGCCTAGTTAAGCTAGGAGCACTACATCAAATATGCTACAGCAGAATATTTAACAGATTGATGCAGAAGATTGTCACACTTTAGGACTGGCCTAGAGTTGTGAAGAAGAGCAAAGACAAGGAATCGGTCATAAGTAAGATGACATAGGTGTGTGTGTCTGCATGTGGACCTCTAAATCAAGCACAAACGCAACATAGTCATTGCTCAATCATGAGATGGTGAGTATGAACATGAATTGTCCATCTCACAACATCGATTGAATCGACTTGTTACCTCCTATTTGGATGGGGTGTTTAATTACTCTCAAAATGAGAGCCAACAACCATGAGACCAATCCCACAATGGAGGATTTTCAAAAGCTAAGATGAAAAATCAATGAAATTAATCTAGAAATGAGTGCAATTAATCTAGAAATGTAGAAATGCAATTACACTAAAAGCTTGGAATAGATATGAAATTCAATTTAAACTAAAGAACTTGAAATAAAGTTGATATTAAGCTAAGAACAATTAAGCAAATTTAATCTAATATGAGGTGCAATATTAAACTAAAATGAGATATTAAGCTAATTAATGCAATAAAGCTTTGAAAATAATGTAATAATGGAGACTAAAATCGACTATAGTGTAGATGCTCTCAAAAATTCCCCCCCTTCAAATGAAGAAATGAGGTCCATTAAATAAGTAAGCCTGAGGAGGGAATGAAGGGGTTCTTGATTTGAAACTCCTAACCCTTCATTTCCATTTGAGACAAAAAAGCATGAATTACTTAATAAAAGAATGGAAAATGCCACATAGGTGGCCTTTCGAATATCTTGAATTATTAATTCAAAAAGGTGTGTCCATTCGAATATCAAGCAATTATTAATTCTTTTTTATGGGTAATTAGCCAAATGGGGTGGATTTAATTTAATTCTAAGCACTTAAGACTTTAGGATTAAATTAAATTATCATAGGGGTAATTTAGCTAATTAAAGTCAAGGACTTTAGGAATTAATTTTAATATTTGATTAATGCAATTTATGGTCTTTACAATTGACATCAAGTCGAATTAAGTCAAGTAGGAGAGAGAAATTTGCCTAGGAAACTAGGACTTTGGAGATGTAAAATTGATGAAAATGCACCAAAATTGATTGAATTTAATAGGTGCCAATTTTAGGGTATTACATTTTCCCCTCTTTGAACTGATGTGTGAACAGTGCGTTGATTCAAAGAATAGCCTAAAGTGATAGATGACAAGAAATTCAGAAGTCTAGGTTAGGTTGCCAAGACACCGAACAGATCAAAGCATGATTTTCCAAAGTCTAAGTTAGATTGCGAAGACAACGGTCTTGAGAGAAGATGAGAATCGGGGTTAGGTTGCCCCAATGCCCAGAATGAGATTTAGATGCAAACTTAGGACTGTCTCCAGAATCAGGGTTAGATTGCCCCAATACGAAGCTTAGCCCTTCGAGACCCGGGTTAGATTGCCCAGATAACGGTTTAAGAGAGATTTCAAGAGCCATCTCCAGAACAAAGCTTGACTCCCAAGAATTAGGGTTAGATTGCCCCAATACCTAAAATATTTTGAGAACCATCTCCAAAATGAAGTTTGATTCCTGAGGATCTGAGTTAGATTGCTCAGATACCTAAAAGATAGATGACCAGATAACAAGATGTGAGGCACCAAGATGCCCCAAGCAATGAGAACTGATGATTCAGATCAGATTGATTCAAGAATTGATTCGACAAGATTCAAATGATGCAATCATCCTGCCCCCTCAGGAGCGAAATTGAAAGATGACATAAGAGGGATGATTGACAACAAGAGGTTGCAGAGAAAATGCAATTAGACTAGATTTGAGAAGCTGCAGAAGCAAATCAGAGCAAAGCAAAGGTCTTGTTTGACCAAGTTTGACCATGGTTGACCATGGTTGACTAGAGTTGACTAAAGTTGACTTTGATGAAAAGAGCAAAGATGCAAAGATGAGGGTCTGGCAGGAAGATGATGCCAAAAGGCTGACTACACAAGCGTCCGATCCCAAAGGGTCCCAGAATTTAAAATGCAATTTCAAGCTATCTAGAGATTGATAAGTAGGAGATATTTTCCACAGCAAGTCAAATTGTGATATTGCTATCAGGATTTAACTGTGTAGTTTTTTTTTTTGAGTCAAACTCATTGACCCATGATTCATGAGTAGTGGTTCACCGAACCCATCTCTCATAAGAATGAAATGGAACACTTAGCACTCATTGGATCTAGGTGATGCTCACAGAGGTGAAGCATCGGGACTTCCCGGGAGGTCACCCATCCCAGTACTACTCCAGCTCGAGCGTGCTTAACTACGGAGTTTCCTCCATGGTTAAACCCACTCTACTTGCATCCTCATTTGCAAAACCTTCACCAAGTGTTGTGCCTTATGAACCATTCATTAGAAAGCCCCTTAAGCTCATCAATTGATAAGTAGGAGATATTTTCCACAGCAAGTCAAATTGTGATATTGCTATCAGGATTTAACTATGTAGTTTTGTTTTTTTGAGTCAAACTCATTGACCCATGATTCATGAGTAGTGGTTCACCAAACCCATCTCTCATGAGAATGAAATGGAACACTTAGCACTCATTGGATCTAGGTGATGCTCACAGAGGTGAAGCACCGGGACTTCCCGGGAGGTCACCCATCCCAATACTACTCCAGCTCGAGCGCGCTTAACTACGGAGTTTCCTCCATGGTTAAACCCACTCTACTTGCATCCTCATTTGCAAAACCTTCACCAAGTGTTGTGCCTTATGAACCATTCATTAGAAAGCCCCTTAAGCTCATCAATTGATAAGTAGGAGATGTCAATATCATAACTATCTAGAGATGTCAGATTTTGATTTCGATCCCAAAAATGGATTCAGAGCAGTCGATTTAGCCAAGGGTGCAATTTTCACACAAAATGAAGCACTTTTGAAAATTAGGTCAAGAGCTATATAAGGCCCGAAGGGGTCATTTTCAATTCATTAATCACCTTCGTCTTCTTGTGATTTCTAAGCTCTGAGAGAGAAAATGGAGGGTCTTCCATTGTATATGCATAGATTTGAGCTCTCACAATGACATGCCTAGCCCGCAGAGTATGACGCGCCTGTCAGTAGTCGATAAAACTCCCTGTATTTCAATTCTTACAGCTTTATAGGCCAAATTACGAAGATCTAGCTAGGTTTGAGTCATGTTCTTCCAATCTCGTGTGAGGAAGTAGTTTCCTCGCACCGGCCTAGGTCTCCTCTCGTGCAAGGAAATAGGTTCCTCGCATGATGACTTAGGGCTTCTTCGTGTGGGCTCTGTCTGAAAGCTCGCACGAGCTAAAAGAGGCTCCCACACGACATTGTAGGAGCTCGCGCAAGGTCTAGTCCTGTCTCACATGAGAAAATAGTTTTCTCACGCAAGAAACTACTACAAACTTTTGAACTCTTTTGCCAAAGTTTCTCGAATTTGTGTGAAATCAGCCAAGTAGGGTGTCATAGAGCCATGTATAGGATAGATTTCATAATGCATTCATTGTTGTCATGTTGAAAAACCATCATGTTTGAGATACTAATCCAATGTCATCGCTTGCCTTGCATGTTGACTTCCTCGATGTTGCCTTCAGGATGCACCATCCAATTATCACCACACTAGTGCAGAGACTCATAGATGCAGAGAGCACCCATATTGATGCTCTTGGTCTAGGATACTTGCATGATTTTCCTAACATTCGGGGGAATCATGGTCTACTTACGGCACTTGTAGAGCGTTTCCATTCGAAGACGAACACCTTCCACTTCTCGATGGGGGAGATGACTGTGACCCCAGAGGACATATATAGGATCCTGAGGATACCCATCCATGGTACTCGAGTAGAGTACAAGACACAGCCGAGGCAGGGTACATTAGCCTTGAGAGTGATATTCCAGGATGATCTAGTGATGGGTCGAGCCATCTCCTGGGATGATTTGATCAGCAAGCATGGTGGTGCTCATCCTTTTGCTATCATACTTGCAATGTTCCTGAGCTACTACCTTGTTCTGGATCGAGGTCAACATGGTTTAGAGTGAGGCTGGGGCACGATGTTGCAAAGGATGTTGGAGCAACCAGCTATCAGATTTGGATGGGGTGAGTGTATGTTAACCCACATGTACCATGAGATGCACGAGATAGTTTATCGTAGCGCGAGGACCATGGCAATAGGAGTATTTGTTCTTCAGATTTGGGCCTGGGAGCATCTCCCCATTTGCAGGCCGATTTTCCATGACACACGATAGCATCTTGAGCCATATATTTATAGGTACATAGGTGTCATGACCCAACATATGCTGGGCAAGATAGAGTAGTGGAGGGGGCAGCTAGATGACATGGCGGCAGTAGTATGGAGACCCTGGGTGGCCACGGAGCCATGAGATGATGCTCATCAGGAGCTGTCACATATGTTTGTTTCACATCCACTGATCTGGAAGAGTGTCCATACCATTGAGATGTTTCATGTCACATGTGTCCTGTGCCAGTTCAGTAGAGAGCAGGATATATCACAGGAATATTTCCCCTACGCTCGCTCCTCTGATGAGGAGAAGAAGGGGTGGCATGCGAGACTAGATCCCAGATGATGTGCGATTGAGGCTCGCATACTAGCTGTGTGATGGGACTACATGGTGGGGGTCACCAATGCAGGGGTGACTCTTGCATACAAAGATCACTTGATAGCATATCCTTATCTAAGGTTCACAGATCTAGTTGGTGTGGGAGCCCAGCAGCAACCTACACAACAACAATAGGCATAGGACCAGTAGACACCATAGCAGGCACCACAGTAGCAGAGAGTATTGAGACCCTGAGTAGGGTAGATTAGCATCCCAGCTAGGATGATGGGCTTAGATGCAAGAGCTAGGAGCAGTGGGGCCCAGTAGAGGTCCACTAGGCAACGGACTGGAGACACTTCACAACAGGCTCCTCTGGATGATGATACGTCCATGCCTGACATTCCAGCAAGAGCTGGGACATCTCAACTGCAGGAGGCTCTTAGGAAGAGCCATGAGAGGGTACAGAAGGTGCAGCGAGAGTGGGATGATTACCATACCCGATTCATTTGAGAGGAGACCCGTGTAGCGGATAAAGATGCTAAGATCAGATAGCTGCGGGATGAGCTGGCACATTCTAGGATTGAGACGAGGTATGAGGTTGCTCAAGCAACATATTATTATGCAGCTTACTGTGAGGTTATCTCAAATTTTTTGGAACAGGTACCACCATTCGCCGATTACACCAGAGCTCCACAAGCACCTCCACCAGCACCTCCATAGGCACCACCATAGACACCATCACAAGCCCCACCACAACAGGCACCACAGACACCTCCTCAGTAGGCACCTCCATAGCAGTTGATGCCCTTACCACAGAGACCATTGCCACCACCTCCTCTAGGTGGCAATGGATCTTGATGTATTCGTTGTTGTTGTAGCTCATTTTTTAGAGACATGTATTGTAGTCATTTTTGATACTGCGCTTGAGTAGCACCTTCTTCTTTTTTATATGACATTTGATCGAGATATATATATATGAGATCGACATTTTGATATCATCATACTTGTTATATATTGCTTTGATGTATGATGTTTATGAGATGTTTTGCTACATGCTTAGATATATGGATAGAAAGGTATGAAATGCACATGTTTCCTTTTATGAATATGCACATGTTTTATTTTATGATGATGCAGTGTGAAATGCAATGGTAAATGAATAGAATGTATGTAGATGTGTAATGTATGATTTATGCTTATAGTGAATGCACATGTATATGTAGATGCAAATGAATTTATGGATGCAAATGTAAATGAAATGAAAATGCATATGTAATGTATATGGTACTAATCATCTCATGTAGGATTGTAGCAATATATGACAGGTACTAACCAAAATTATAGATACGTTTGAAGATTGAAAGTGAGGACCGGACACTTGTGCAGCCAAGAAGAACCCGGGACAAAAGATGAGGACCTTTGATGAACAGAAAGCAATCAAGAGAGCACCAAAACATTGTCTTAAATGCAAGCCTAGAAGGAAAAAATGCAAGCCTAAGCTAAATGCAAGCCTAAAATGAGAATGCAAGCCCTAGGACTTGGTTGTTGGACTCACCGCATTTATCATCATCGAGTTCATTTAAGCACGGGATGATCACAAGATGTCATATAATCCTCACTAATATTGCAATTATGAGAATATGAATATGACATAAGTCTTAGATTTTTTGGAATGGGGTGTAAGCATATTAAGGCACAAGAAGCCAGAATGACCTGAACACATATTCCTTTTGATTTAGCAAGTTAACATAAGCATCAAAGCACAATTGCTAGAATGACCTAAATGTTGCTTGTGAACAAACACACCAGACACGCAAGAGTTCCTTCTTTTTCCAAAGAGTGCTCGTAGTGACCCTTACGTTCACTTAGCAGGACGAGCGCTAGCAATTTTACTTGTAGCATAAAGAAGTCACTCAAAATAGACAAGGAGAAGAACCAACCTCACCAAAGTGTCCATATAAAAGTAGTCAAGGTACGCATGGCCATCCAATACAAGATGAAGGCTCTTGCAGATGGACACCCCTCTTAGATAGATTCTTTGGATTATTGGAACTAAACCAGAAAATAGAAAGAAAAGAAAAGATCATGCCCCCAGTCTTCACGTTTCTCAGTCAAGAAAGATGTCTTAGATTCACTCGAGGGGAAATGATAAAGAAAACAAACAAAAAAGAAAAGAAAAAAGCTCAGCATGCTTTAAAGGGACACAAAGTCAATTTTTAGTTTCAGTTTCAGTTTGTGTTCAAGCGGATTGAAGTTGAATCGGAAGAAAACAACATTCGAAGTCTCGACAGGATAGTGACAGTAGGCAGATGCAGTGAGAACCACTGGTGACCGTCGTGAGAGACAAAGTCTCAAGAAGATATCAGATCATGAACCAAGCATCAGCAAGCGAATGCAGTGAGAACCACTGGTGACCGATACAAGGAAAATTCTTGAAAGAGAGAATAAAATGCGAGTGAAACATCAGCAGGCAGATAAAGTGAGAACCACTGGTGACTGATATAAGGAAGAGATCCCAAAAGAGAGAGATTCAAATGAGAGCTAAGTATCAGTAGGCAGGTACAGTGAAAACCACTGGCAACCGATACACAAGAGATCCTCAAGGAGAGAAATCTCAAAGTAGCTAGGCATCAGCAGGCAGATGCAGTGAGAACCACTAGTGACCAATGTGCAAACAAAACTTTTGAAAGCAACAGGACAAAGCCCCCTAGACCAGGAAGGTGCCCCCAAGTATGAACCAGTTCCAATCCATGAAGAGTTGAGGAAAATCTCGAAGACAACTGAAAGCAAGGGCATGAGCTGGCAAACTAAAGCAGGAAGCGAACTAAAACTAGGAAAAAAACTAAAGTAGGAAAGCAGGAAAGCAAACTAAAGCAGGAAAGCAAAGAGACTAAAGCGGGAAACTAAGAGCCAAGTGATGCTGAGATGAGATGTAGCTTCAAGAAACAAGAGGCACCTGTTTACCAGGTTTTCACCATCTTGGCAGAGATTCTATTTTTGCTACCATGACACCTATTTACCAGGTTTTCATCAATGGCACATTTTCTTCTTTTTCAAATTTTTTTGTTCTTTTCTCTTTTTTTAATTTTTTTAATCTCATTTTTTTGGTATTTTTTATGTTTTCACTTTTTTTGTATTTTTTCAATTTTCTATTTTTTTTATTATTACCAAGGCACCTATTTACTAGGTTTTCACCAAGATAATGGATACATCAAAGTGCCTCTTTACCAGGTTTTCACTAAGATGATCATTTTTTTTAGGACATTTTGCAATTTTTAGGATTTTTTGCAATATATCATTTTTAGGATTTTTTCAGGACCAATAAGTATGTACATGAGCATGTCGAGAATGTCTCAACTATAGAACTTCTTCAGATGAAGAGCGTTGATAGGCTCTTTGAGTTGCTCTCCTTCAGTGGTGGAAAGTTGATAAGCGCCAGACCCAAATGTTGCAGTAATGACATATGGACCAAGCCAGTTTGGTTCAAATTTTCCTTTCTAAACTCGCTGCTACTGATTTTTGGGGTTCTCTCTCAAGACAAGATCACCCACTTGGAATTCTCTTTGTCTAACTTTCTTATTATAGGCTTTTGACATTCTCTTTTGATATGCTTGGAGATGATCGAACACCACCTTCCGACGTTCATCAAGTAACTCAAGCTCTTGAAGCTGGGATATTCTGTTATCTTCATCAGTGATGAGGCCCCTCAGAGAGATTCGCAATGTCAGAATCTCAACCTTAATAGGTAATACTACCTCTGCTCCATAAACCAGGGTGAAAGGAGTGGCCCCCATTGGTGTTCGGATACTTGTCCTGTAGGCCCACAAGGCCGGATTGATCTGGAGATGCCAATCTCTACCAGATTTATGAACTGTTTGGTGCAAGATTTTCAAAATTGTCTTATTAGAAGCCTCTGCTTGTCCATTACCCTGAGGATAATAGACAGATGACCAATGCTGAATAATTCTAAATTTAGTGCATAAGTCAATCAAGTCCTTATTTTTGAAATGTCCCCCATTGTCAGTGATAATAGAGGAGGGTATGCCATATCTACAAAAGATATAGTTCAATATAAACATAGAAATGGTCTTGTCGTCTGCTACAGCAAGAGGCACTGCCTCAACCCACTTGGTAAAGTAATCAATAGTTGTGATGATGAACTTGTGCCCTCTTGAAGATGAAGGATGTATCTGATCGACCAAGTCGAAGGCCCATTGCTAAAATGGCTAGAAACTGATGAGAGGACTAAGTTCATGAGCAGGAGCATGAATCAGGTTCCCATGAAATTGGCATTGCTTGCAAGTCTTAGCATATTGAATAGCTTCTTTTTCCATGTCCGGCCAGTAATAGCTAGCTCTAATAAATTTTTGAGCTAACATTAGACCACTAGAATGAGACCCACAGATACCTTTGTGTACCTTTCCTAGCACACGCTTGGACTCATCAGGTTCTAAGCACCTAAGGAGGGTACCATCTAGACCCCATCTATACAAGTCATTTGCTATGAGGACATACCATGAAGTAGTATGAATGAGGTGACTCTTTTCATTCTAGGTATAAGTGGTGGGAATGATCTGGTCACAAAGGTAGGAAAAGATATGGTGGTAGCAGGATGAATCATGTCCAATGATGGAACAGATCATCCTAGATTCAGGGATATCATAGGCAGGGTAGTGTAATGCCTCCACCAGGAACTCATGTCTGAAGTCATTTTCCAGCATTTGTAACATTCAAGAAAGAGTGGCCATTGCATCAACTGCTTTATTGTCTGCCCTTGGAATCTGCTAGAAAGAAATTTGTGCAAAGTATTGTTTAAGATCATCCACCATCCTTTTGTAAGGTATTAGTTTGTCATCTTTAGTTTGGTAGACATCGTTGACTTGATTGATGATTAATTGTAAGTCTCCAAAGACATTGAGCTCATCCATGCACCATTCAAGGGCCATCGTCATGCCATTAATGAGAGCTTCATATTCAGCTATGTTGTTCATGCAGGGAAACAACATTTTATATGATTTTGGCAATGAGTATCTTTAAGGTGTAACAAATAGAATGCCTGCACCAGATCCCTGCTGAGTGAATGATCCATCAAACAACATGCTCCAAGATTGATGTGTGAGAAGCATGATGGATTCATCTAGAAATTCAATACTCAAAGGTTGTTGATCTTTTAAAGGAGCCTTCACCAACTGATCAGCAATCGCTTGTCCCTTAATGGCTTTTCTTTCTATATACTCAATGTCAAATTCACTGAGTATCATTACCCATTTTGCTAATCTACCCATGAGGGCAGCCTTGCTCAACAAGTATTTCAGTGGATCGATCTTTGCAATAAGCCTCATGGTATGAGCTATCATATAATGCCACAATTTCTAAGAAGTGAATACCACTGCTAAACAAGCCTTCTCAATGATAGAGTAATTCATTTCATAAGCAACCAATGTTCTGCTGATATAGTAGATGGCTCTTTCTTTATTGTTCTGATCTTCTTGAGCTAAGAGAGCACCCAAGGATGTGTTTGTTGTAGAGATGTATAGGATAAGTAGCTTCCCATGAATAGGAGGCATTAGTATAGGTGAATTAGCAAGATACTATTTTATTTGAGTAAGCCCCTTGTCGCATTCCTCATTCCATTTATAAGTCACATTCTTATGTAAAGTTTTAGTAAATGGTTGTGACTTGTCAGCCAACTGTGAAATGAAATATCAGATGGATTGTAACCTTCCTTGTAATCCTCTCATTTGACTAATATTCTTGGGTGGAGGCATGTCCATAATAGCTTGTACCTTTTTAGGATCAACTTATATGCCTTTAGCTGAAATGATATAACCCAAGAGTTTCCTAGAAGTAACACCAAAAGTGCATTTCTTTGGATTAAGCCTGAGACTGAATTGTTCCATGTGGTCAAGGATGGGACCTAAGTCTATGAGGTGAGTTCTTCACTGCATGCTTTTGGCTAAAGTATCATCTACATAATCCTCCATTGTTTTATGCATCATATCATGGAAGATAGTAGTAATAGCTCTCTGGTATGTTGCTCCTGCATTCTTAAGCCCAAAAGGCATGACATTCTAGCAAAATGTGCCCTAGGCACATGTAAAAGTAGTCTTTTCTTGATCTTCGGGTGCAATTTTGATTTGATTATAGCCAGAAAAGCCATCCATCAAGGAATACATCTCATATCTTGTTGTCATGTCAACTATCATATCAATATTAGGCAGTGAGAAGTCATCTTTCAGAAATGCCTTATTTAAATCTCTGAAATCCGTACACACATGAATGGATTTATCATGTTTAGTGAGTGGAACAATGTTTGAAATCCATTCTGCATAATCAATAGTTCTTATGAAGCCAACCTTAAGAAGCTTTTCCAACTCTACTTTAACCAAAAGCGCGACATGTGGATGCATTTTTCGTAGCTTCTGTTTAATAGGTTTGATACCTGGTGCAATGGACAAATGATACATGATTAGGTTGGGATCTAATCCAGGCATGTCAAAGGAGGTCCATGCAAATTTTATTTTCTTGTTCTGGAAGAATCTTGTGAACTCTTCTTTTTCTTTCGCAGATAATGATTGTGCTAGGTGAATAATCTATGGAGCAGCCTCTGTACCCAAATTGACCAGCTGTGTCAGCTCAATCAATACTGATGACCTCTCTTGAAAGTGGCTTGGAAGCATGTCAAGTATCTCATCCTTGGGCACCTCAAAGAGGTTTTCACCCTTGGATACGTCTTTTATTTTTACTATTTTTGGCTCTGATACTGCAACAAAGTGGTTTTCACCATCAGAGCATCTATTTTTTCTTATTTTAATTTTTTGACTAAGATACTTGATATCCACCTCTGTCATGTTGACACTGCTTTCGCTGGTGGAGGACATCATAGGTTCAATAGCATGAAGGTAACAAGCTAGATCATAATCAGTTTGGAACGTTAGGAATTCATTGGATTCGAAAGGGGACTTCCAATTTATTAGATCAGGATGGCAGAGTGAAAGGGAAGTAGTGACTGGTTCAACTACGTTCATGGTATATCCCTCAAAAGTGCTAACGAGCAAGTCAAGACCTAGAGCAATCTCATCCAAAGGAGCACTCAAATCCCTAAGAGACCTTGCATTGGAAGTAGAGGACATGTTAACATTAGTGGTGCCTAATTCATGCGGCCTAGTGCTAGACCCTTCACCTACTTCGAGGAGTCTTTCATATACGTGAATAGTATCTATGTCTACATCATAGGTAGCATCAGACAAAGAGTCAAACTCATATTCATGTGAGTCAATACTTGATGTAGGAATTTCAGTAGTAGCATCATCAGACTCATTATTATCCCTTGTGGCATTAATAGCTTGTTGAAGTTGTTCTTGTTCAAAGTACTTTTGAAAATGAGGTGGCCTATATCATTCACCTTGAAAATCAGGATTTTCATTTAGTGATGCTTTCCATTCCTCATATGTGAATTGGTATACTGAAGAAGTTTTATCAGAATCATTATCAGTATCAGTATATGTCTCTATCATATGAACAGGTATGATAGGCTCATTAGGTTCGGCAAAGAGTGCCGCAAGATTTGGAGGAATAGGATATGGGAATGTATCTTCATCAAAGTTGGCCTCTGGATTCACTTCTGGAGTAGTATCTTCAATTTCTTGTTCAGGTTTGGGTTCAGGCTCAGGAGTGGACACAAATTTCTTGGTCCCCAAATGAAATGGAGTCTTTTTAAAGCCCAAGCCACTAGTATCTTTTGTGCGGCGGCCTGTAGCTTCAATAGTTTTTAGTAAGCCATTATCATTTTTTCCTATAGGACCACTCCCCTTATAACCAAAGTGCTTCATGATCTTGAAGGCCTCACTGTATGGTTCTTGCTCTAAATCTAGAGATGGATTGGTTGTTTCAACTGTTTCTTTTCCTTTATAGATCCATGCTTTGATATCCCTCTCTTCATCCTCATCTTCTAAAGGCATAGATGCCCTTACAAAGGTGCCATCATAAACTATTTGAGGGGGAGCATTAGAAAGCTTGTTGTTTTCAGAAGGTCTCCCATAAGAGCATGGAGACAAAGGTAGAGTAGCTACTGATAGAACAGGCTCCATTCAGTATTCTCCCATGCCTGTATCTTTAAGTCTCAAAGTTTGTTCCATTTCTTTCAGCTTAGCATCATAAAACTCAATAGATTCTCTATTTGCTGGAACAAAGCTATATGTGGTTTGCGCAAGAGTGTTGCAAGAGAAATTGGTATTTTCCGGTATACTGACTTCTGCTCCATGGAATGGAAACTTAGTGCATTGATGATTTGTAGATGGAACAACCTGCATCTCATGAATCCAAGGCCTACCCAACAAGATATTGTAGGCAAGAGGAATATCAAGCACTTGGAAAGTAACATCTCTCTCAATGGGACCTACACGGATAGGTAGCATGACTAAGCCTTGGGACTTGCATTCTTCCTCATCATAAGCTTTGATGGTAATCTTTTTGTGAGGATCTATGCAATTCTCATCATAGTCTAGCTGAGTGAGCAGTTTAGCAGAATAAATATTAAGGCCAACACCATTATCTATGAGCACTCGACGAACGCGCTTAGGACCTATCATGACCTCTATATGTAAGGGAGTGTTATGCGGGTGACTCAAAGAGTGGTCATCTTCTTCAGAGAAGGATAAATAGTGAGGCAAAGTCAAATGACCCACCATAGATTGGAACCGGTTGAGATCGAGATCCTTGGGAACATTTGCCTCAGCAAGGGCCTTATCCAAAATCTGCCTGTGAGCAAGTGAGATCTTCAGCAACTCAAAAATGGTAATCTAAGCATTGGTTCACTAGAGTTGATCTAAAATGCTATAACTAGCTGAGCTAGCTATAGGGATAGATTTCATGTTTTTGTTGGTGGGGCCAATAGCAGTCTTATCCACAATTTTCTTCAAAGCAGATGTGGTAATATCATGTCTCTTATCTATAGTTTTCTTTGGAGTGGACATGGAAGCATCAGGACCTTTCAAAACAACTCTCCCTCGTGATCAAGTGACAACATTAGCACAGCCTTGAGATCATTCAGATTCGGATGAACGAGATGCAAAGCTACGCAAGATAAAAGGAGTCCTAGATTTGGGAGCATCGTTGCCCCCTCTGGAAGTGATCACATCACAATACTCCATCTTGATAGGTTCAATCATACCAATAACATTGTCGTTATTAGTGTATGTATAATTGACTTTAGCATTGGTATTCTTGGCGTTTGAAGACTCACCCTTCTCATGAGGAGGGAAGGGATCCTTAAAATCTTGGTGATCCAAATTCTTGTTATGGCCATCCACAACAATATCACCACTATTGATCAAATCTTGGACCTTGTGTTTCAGCTGAAGACAAGTTGAAGTCTTATGACCAATGTTCTAGTGATAGTCACAGTAAGCATTATCATTCCACCAGTGAGGTCATGGTTGTGGGTCATAAGTACACTTTTCTAAAGGAGTAAGAACCTAATTCTCTATGAGAGTCTTATAGACCACATCAAGAGGCTCTCCCAAAGGAGTAAAATCGCGCTTGGGTTGAGCAGCCCAAGGTTTGTTCCTAGCAAATCTTGACATTTGTTGGTTGTCTGTTGTGGTCTTTTCGACAGCCTTAGCTACTTGTATACTGGAATTAAGATTAAAAGTAGACTTTGAAGGTTTCACAGTAACATTATCCACTACTCCATCATTTACTACATCTCTATTCTTATTGGTAGCCTTTCCTTTATCCTTGTTTGTGGGGAATCCTTGTTTATTCAAAGTCAATTCTCCCTTCTTGATCATGAAGGCCTTTATCTGGACTACTTGTTTGATCATAATATCAAAAGTAAGAGGACCTTGCAATTGCACTTGGTATCCAAAGTCTAGGATAAGATTGTCCAAGAAAATGTCGAGTCTCTCAGACTCTAGTAGTTTGTGAGGACACTTCGTACATAATTGTCTCCACCTTTGGAGGAATGTTTAGAAAGATTCTCCTTGTCATTGTTTTAAGTTGCAAAGATCTTGAATTTTGACCAGATGCTCAATATTATGCAAGTAGTGTTGGAGAAAAAGATTAGCCATTTCATCAAAAGTTTTAATACCAGTAGGCAATTGAGAGAACCATTCCATAGCTGGTCCACCCAAACTACGAGGAAACAAACACATAAGATATGTCAATCGTGCATGAATTCCATAGAAAATGCACCAAACTCCCTCAAGTGATCTTGGGGATCAGTTGTACCCAAGTATTTGTCGTATTTAGGGAGTTCCACACCTCTAGGAAAAGGTGGCATATGAAGACTTCTGTCAAATGGGAAAGGAGAAATACTTTCCATCATAAATTGTTGAGTGGGTTTATCTTTATTCCTCACAAGTTGACTAATCTGATCTTGCATTTCTCAAACCATCTTTTGCAACTTTGTGGTCTCAGTTTCTTCTTCCTTAGCTATGAGCGTCTCAACTTGATAGTCTCGGGGTAACTTGGCCCCTTGTTTAGCTAGCTCAAGGAAGTACTTTTCTTTTTCCTCTAGGAGAAGGATCTCCATCATTTTAATACCATCATTTTAATAGGACCCTTATTAGCTTTGGCAGCATTTATATCATGTTGAGTTATCACTTCATCTTCCCTTCCAAGGATCTCATAAATACTTTGAACCGGATCTTGTTGCTGATCATCTTGGTTTTGATCGAATGGAGGAGGATGATAGAAATAGGTGGGTTGTCGATCTCCTTGAGGTTTGCTTCAAGATTGATCATCATTGTGGGACTAATTTTGGTCATGTTGAGATTGACCATGAGGTTGCTCATTTCGAGGTTGAGCATGACGTGGATCATTAGAGGATTGACCATGATAGTGATTGTTGTGAGATTGATCAAAGGTTTGACTATACTTGCCCAGTTGGAAATCAAATGGATCTCCCATCTTGTCGTAGACTTGCGCAGTATATGGAGACTTAGCAAAGTGATGTGAACGAGATCGAAAAGGTGCGGTCAAAGTAACCTTTGGTGAATGAATAGGATCAAAAGATTTAAAAAATTCATATGAGAAGATATCTTCAACAATATCACTAGGTTCTATGGTGGAACTATTCTTAGTAGGATCAACAAGTATGATAATAGGATTAGTCCGAGGAAGAGATCTTCCAAAGTTGTGAAACAATGAGTTCTCTTGGAAGAATGAGTTGTCTTGTTCTTGAAATGAGAAACTAGGTTGTGCTTCGAACAATGGATTAAAACACTCTTGAAACACCGGAGGTGATGGTCGAGACAAACTATCTTTTGAAGTATTCAATGAGGAAATCGAGGATATATCACAAAGTTTAGATTTCACAATAGATTCAGGAGGATCTATTTCTAGATTAGGAGGTTCACTTCTACCTTGATCAGGATTCTGAATGGGATAAGTCTTGCCACTTCTAGTCATGACAGTCATAGACAAAGATGAATGAGAGAGGACTTGAGATAAAGCTAGACTCAGTCTCTAAGAACAACACAAAGGAGATAAAGGCTAGAATAGCCAAGATGCGAGATGGACCTAGTACAAATAATCAAAAGAGGTGGCTAGAATAGTCGAGATAAGACTATCGCAACATGAGATACAAAAGGCATAAAGAGATAAGGTAAACCAATGAGAGATGACATGAGTCAAAGCAAATATTGATTGAGTCCTAACTCAAAACAACCAGTTTCTGATAGTGAACAACAGGAAAGCAGAAAAATAGACCTCAGACAAAAAGTAGATCAGATAAAAAATCAAACAGTCAATGGCAAACAGGTCTCTATTTTTGCAAATTGGGTTGCAGTGTCACATGAGAGAACATCAAGCCATGTGAGAGAACACCAGTCTTAGCACAAGGGAACAAAGTGTCATGTGAGAAAGTGCTCTGAAGTGTGAAATCTCGCGCGTGAAAAGTGAAAAATCTGATAATCTAAACAAGTTTTCAAGGTTAAATTGAATTTTGAGGTACCGTCTGAATTGATGTCTGACAAAAAATCTAGTTTCTTGATAGGTTTGAAGAGCAGTTTAATCAACAATCTCATTTTAGGATTTCAAGCATTCATTTAAAGACACAAAGGTTCAAATCAAGCAGTTGTGATACAAGAAGCAGTCGTTAAGAGACCTATGAAGGACAAAGCAACTTGATAGCATCAGGGATGTCTTTGTTTGATAATGATTGGACAATGTTTAAGACTTGATAACAAACACGTAGCTTAGCCCTACAAAAAAATGGTGAGAAGCCAAAACCTTTGTCCCATTGCTTATGCGCATATGTGCATCTCACACAGCCGTGTCACCCCCTAGAGGGCACCCATATTTTTGGTGTTTCCAAGGACTCAATAGTGTATGTTCAAAGGTTACCCTTGTAGCAGGGGATAGTGTCGCAACCACCTCCAAACTTCCAGGTGTATGCCTATGATGGGAATCTACGGGAGAGATTCTTCCCCCTCCCTGCACAAAGATTATGACTCCTTTTGAAGGTGAACCGAGTAGGCCACTAGCTAAGGAAAGTTTTTTAATAGGCTTTCATTCATGCTAACCTTTGGTGCCCCTGATACAGGGTTGAGGCCTCACAGCCACACCAACACTCAAAAGTCATACACCCCCGCAAGCAGGGCTAGGAGCGGTGCCACTCAGTATAACAGACGGAGCCTTCTCCAGATGATAGTCAAAGTCTTGAGAAGGAAGCTAACATGGTTTTGGAGTCTTTAGACTCAACAAAATGTTCTTTATTAGAGTGAGGTGGAATCACCGATGATAGGTGCGTACTCACTTGGGTCATTCCCAGAGGTTCAACTTTCGGCAGGCCCTCTAAAGGTGACACTGGACTTGGTTTAGATTCGGGGGTCAGATTTTTTGGTTCTCCCAAAGGGAGAAGAGCATACTTCTCTATCTCGTTTCCTCACCCAAACACATCAAGAAGATTCATCATCGAGTTAGCCTTACTCCACCACAACTACAAGCTTTTGGGTTTTTGTTTCTCTCAAAGAGAGAAGAGCATAATCCCCTAGCTAATAGAAGAGTAAAGATTCACTACCTTTCTCGGCTTCCCCAAGAATTTTTCATATTAGTAAGATCATTAGGATTTCGGGTTCATTCATGGTCATCACCTCCATGTAATGAAGAGACAAATTCCCTACTCACTATCAAAATCCTCAAGAAATTTTAACGGAGCCCTATTTAGACTATGTGAATGAAAGCAAAAAACAAACACAACATTTTAGCAAGTCTTCGACTATCGGCCTACAATCAAACCATTAGCATGTTTTAGTTCTTTGGAAAATGTCCTACAGAAAACTATTACGCTGTGAAAATAACAGAGAAATGATAAACAACAGCAAACAGGAAACTATTAGAAAACTAAAATTAGAAAGATAGAAACTAAGAAAATTGAAACATTGAACTCCAGTCTCGCAGGAGGAAGTACTCCACAACTCATGAGAAAGTGTAGGATGCAGCGTGAAGGCACAAAATCTTGCACGAGAAAGTGCTACAAGGCGTAGAATCTCACGTTGGACGCTCTAAATTCTCACTCGAAGATCTGTACATAGACAGTACGAATGCACGATAGAGCTTGAATTCCTGTCAGAAAAAAATGAGAATGAGGCAAAAAATCATATTTTCTACCCCAAGGTGGGCGCCAAAATGTGTGTGTCTAAATGTGGACCTCTAAATCAAGCACAAATGCAACATAGTCATTGCTCAATCATGAGATGGTGAGTATGAACATGAATTGTCCATCTCACAACATTGATTGAATCAACTTGTTGCCTCCTATGTGGATGGGGTGTTTAATTACTCTCAAAATGAGAGCCAACAACCATGAGACCAATCCCACAATGGAGGATTTTCAAAAGCTAAGATGAAAAATCAATGAAATTAATCTAGAAATGAGTGCAATTAATCTAGAAATGTAGAAATCCAATTACACTAAAATCTTGGAATAGATATGAAATGCAATTTAAATTAAAGAACTTGAAATAAAGTTGATATTAAGCTAAGAACAATTAAGCAAATTTAATCTAATATGAGGTGCAATATTAAACTAAAATGAGATATTAAGCTAATTAATTCAATAAAGCTTTGAAAATAATTTAATAATGGAGACTAAAATTCACTATAGTGTAGATGCTCTCAAAAATTCTCCCCCTTCAAATGAAGAAATAAGGTCCATTAAATAAGTAAGCCTGAGGAGGGAATGAAGGGGTTCTTGATTTGAAACTCCTGACCCTTCATTTCCATTTGAGACAAAAAAGCATGAATTACTTAATAAAAGAATGGAAAATGCCACACAGGTGGCCTTTAGAATATCTTGAATTATTAATTCAAAAAGGTGTGTCCATTCAAATATCAAGCAATTATTAATTCTTTTTTATGGGTAATTAGCCAAATGGGGTGGATTTAATTTAATTCTAAGCACTTAAGACTTTAGGATTAAATTAAATTATCATAGGGGTAATTTAGCTAATTAAAGTCAAGGACTTTAGGAATTAATTTTAATATTTTATTAATGCAATTTATGGTCTTTGCAATTGACATCAAGTTGAATTAAGTCAAGTAGGAGAGAGAAATTTGCCTAGGAAACTAGGACTTTGGAGATGTAAAATTGACGAAAATGCACCAAAATTGATTGAATTTAATATGTGCCAATTTTAGGGTATTACAATAGGGAGAAACATTGAGCTACACAGATAATATCTACATCTGATGGATGTATGTTTTAGTTGCTGCTTTGGCATTTTTGTCAAAGAGGGAGATGAACTGAGATGATACAATAACACATGACACTGAAAAGAAAAGTAAGGAGATGATGAACTGAAATGAAGAATCGGGATAGAGGGAGATATGGACATTTCTGATGGTCACAGAAGTGAGGCTTATAGATTCTGAATCAGAATGAAGCTAAGGATATTACATTTTTTTTCTAATGGACGGATAAGTTTTGGATTGGTTGGTAAGCCATGTGTTATTCAGGTGATATCATATGGTGTTGCCATCAATGCCAAAGAGGGAGATTGTTGGAAACTGCAATTGAAGCAATTGTTGTGTTGTCATTTATGTCAAATCTTAACTGATAAGACTATTTATACTTAGGAAAGTACTATATCTATTTGAGTTTTGCTAAGGGGATAGGCAAGGTTGGTAACAATAGCACCTAAGGAAAGGTTGAGTTATCTTGATACTACAAAGTGTACTTGACTATGTTGTACAATGATGAGACAATGTATTGTTTATCTTAGTAAGATTGAAGACTAAACTAGTAGGCTTGACCGAGCAAAAATAGAGAAATCATGTTCAAGCCGAGTGATGTTAGTGTCGATCGAGTTAGTGTATGCCGAGAAAAATTCTAGTGTCAACTGAACATCAGTTAATTTCTGAGGAAGACAGTTTAAGCCGAGGAAACATTTTTAGTAATGACCGAGCTTTCTACATGAAGATCGAGTAGTTGATCACAGTATTTATCGAGCATCAGTATTTTTATATTTGAAGAGAATTCAGATTTGGAGCCGACATTGTTGAATTCTTGGATTATGTAAAACATGTTGACTTTATTTATAGATTGTTTAAAAGCATTTAATGCACTGAAAAATGTTTTATTGTAAATCTTTAAGAGATTTGAGATGTTTCTAGAAAAGGAGCCGAAGAGCATAAAGCGGGTAGATTTAATGAATCTGACCTAACCCTAAGATCTACGAAGGAGATTGAGCGGCAAAAGATGAGTTAACCTAATTGAGGAAGTATTAAGGGAACCTAAGCATTGGGTATGTGCATGCATGGGTGAACAGAGGATGCTGGAAGATCAGTAGATGTTATTGACTGTATAAGCAGAAAAGGCTAAAGGAGAAGTGTTGTGATTGCTTGAAGAAAATTTTCGAGCAAATCAGAGATGGAGATGGAAAAGTTTCAAAGTCAATAAACCAACATTTGTCTACGAAATTGGATATGATATTTGCAAAGTGAGTTGTATGTTTTTCATATCAATACTGCTACTACTTTCTAACCATTGTAACAGTCAAAATCCTTTTAATAGAGGTTGACCTAACAGTCATATGTTTAAATCCTGTGAACAAGGTTGCATTCTAATGGAGTGTATGTAAGTCCTATAACAAGGCTCACTTTTAACAGGGTGATTGAAATCCTTTAACCGGGTCACACCTAACAGTGTGTATTGTAACCTTTGACAGGGTTGGCTTTTAACCGAGCTCACTTCAGAAGAGTGAAAATAATAGTAGCATGTTACAAAGTGGTTTTTCCCAGATTGGGTTTCCACTATAAATCCTAGTGTCAATGCTTGTGTGAATGTTTTGGTTTAGACATTTATGTGTTTTACGAGTTAGATATAGCTGGGTAGTGGACTGAATCAATGATGACCGAGTTAGTTTTGGTTGTTAGATCTAATTTAAGGAAAAAATTTTGAAGTTTGTTTTATACATTTAGACCTAAGAACAACTAATTCACCCCCCCTCTCTATTGTTCTAAATCATATTAACAAGATCTTGTCTGTCTAGCTCAAGAATAGGAGACAACTCCTACCAAGTTTTCTATATTCTTAAAAATTGTCTAGAAGCTTGAGATTTAAAGTATTTTTCCATATGAGTTTATATTTTTACCCCACCTCTTTCCAAGCATTATTGGCTTTAGCAGTAGCATTTTTATGCCTAATACGAGACTTACATGTTGCCACTCCATGAAGATTTCAAGTAATCAATTTGGCTATGATGTGAATTTCTTATGTAAGAGGATCAATCACTCCTAAAACCCCTCTATTTTTTGGGTTAATATAATGCAATAATGAAGCAACTATATGACTTCTTTTGTTATTATGTTTTCCCCAAAGGAACCATTTAACTAATGGAATTGTTTGATTGGAACTACTTTTTAAAGAAAGCCTACATGATGAAATGTAAACATGACTAGCTATAACAGTTTATTAGAAATTTACATGTTTCCATCCATAGAAATTTGTTCAACGAGCAAAGATCAATCTTACTTCTTAGCTTGTGGATGAACTACTTTCACATTTCAAATAATGAAATTCCTATGCATATGTAACTTATAATAGCACTTAAATATTTTCTGTGTGTTTCAAGTTACCTTCTCAATGCATATATATATGATATTAAGAGGCGTGTCTCCATAGAGACATGTCTCTTAAACTCTCATTAGTTATCAATAATATTTTCTTATTATCATGATTAATAATGTGATAATAACTTATATGTATATGTATGTACGGATATATATGTGTGTGTGTGTGTGTGTGTGTGTGTGTGTGTGTGATATTTATCAAAATTTTGAGGCCTATAAGTCATTCAAACATTTTATTTCATCTATTGGAATCATCTGATTGATGCTATAATTATTAACACTATATATTGAAATTACTCCATGATTGTTGTAGTTCTATTATGGGGGTATCTAAGGAGATGTCTAATCAGTTGAAGTCATCAATTTTAGTTTTATTAAGAGAGATTTGAGATCTGATAGCTAAACAAAATAGGCCCAAGATTTTGAGGTGTTGTGAGCTCTTCTTAGGAGTTTTGAATGAGTAATAAGTTATCATCATCAAAATGAGAATCAAGAGAAACTTCATCTCTAGATAGAGGAATACCAATGTATGATTCCATGTTCTTTCACATGAACTAAAAAGTATTTTAGTGCTTTCGAGGTGACAACATAGTGTCATAGAGGGAAGGAGCTAAAGGACAACCTGGTCTTATCAATCTTTGAAGAGGAAAGGTCTAATTAATTGACCCATTTATTATTAAGCAGACATCAACATAAAAAAAAGAGGAGTTTTATGTGGTAAATTAGCTTGAGACCAAAGCCTAACCCTTTAAGCTTTTTTAGTATGAACTACCACCTAGCCATCAAAGAGTTATTATAGTAAAAAAAATCCTAAGTTGCGAAAAAAATAAGGCAAAATTTTGGTTTTGTTAGCTAATTCTTATTATTAGATTTAGATTAAAAAAATTTGTGGAATGTAACTAATTTGATAATTGTGAATAGAATGGTGAATTCAAAATAACTTCACAACTAATCAAATACATCAGAATTTTAGGTCTACATTTCATCCTTATCTATCAAATCAAAAATGGGGAAAGGGGGGTTCTTATTAATAAGCAATGGATATATAGTTGAGTGAGGATTTTATATTTCTTAAATTGCTTTTTTATTTTACTTACAACTTTGTAATACAATATGGCGTGCTTCCATTACCCAAGGAAAAACTAATCATATGACACCATGACTATAAAACTATATTACAATTTATAATAAACAACAAATCTAGCCAATACCTAATGTTTATGAATACATGTTCTACTTGCAAAATAAGTATGATTTCTCTACAAACCATATTTACTTTCTCTTTCACACTACACCTCAAAAGAATGAATCCACTTCTAGTTCATTAGATAAAATTAGGTGGTTTCTATATTTTTTGTTACTTGACACACTTAATAATATTTGGCAAGTGTCTACCCACTGTAATACCCCAAAAATGGGCTATAGGTTCATTAACCTCCTACATCTTCAAATCAAACGAAATCGACATCAAAGTCCTAACCTAAGGCACATCTGTACATTATCAAATCTTAATTGATTATCCTAAATTCTGCATCAGGGAATATTCCTTATTCCTATTTATCCTAATTATCTTTAATTTAATGATTATTTGGTGATAAATCCTATTTATCCTAAAGTTTGATTAATTGAATATTCTGAACATTTAATTAATTAGATTTAATACTGCCACTTAATTATTTAATTGGATTTAATTATATTTATTCCTAAATTATATTATTTAAATTTTGACAATAAATCAAATATCCTATGACTAATTGATTAAATTCTTATTTAATTATTTAATGTCAATTGTCAAATTTAATAATATAGTTTTTGAATAAAAGTTTGATTTAATAATTGATTAACCCATAAATCAATTGTTTTATTTTAAAATCAGTTAAGTTGAGGATAAATCACTTTATTTATTAAATTAATTCATAATTAATTATGCACATCCAAAAAGCTATTGAACTTTAAATCAGAAAATCAATTCAAGTTGTTTTAAAAATAAACTCAACTCTCTTTTGAGTTGAAAGCTGATCTCAACTTCTGATTTAAATTAAAAAGTTGATTTGCATGATTTTTGTGAGTTAATATATCTCTAAATTCTTGATAACTCAAAAATCAACCTAAGTTTATCAAGAGTGATTTATGCCTTTTTCCATGCACCTCCAAAGTCTTGGATTTCTATAAATTAAGGCCTCAGCTCTTCATTTTAGATCCATCCACGAATTGCATCCTCACGTTGGCAAATTGGTGATCAAAGAATCAATCTTTGCGAATCAAAGTTGTTGCAAGATTTTTCATTATTTTTGAACATTCATATCATTTAGCATATCATTGTTAGATTAATTGCATGTTATATCAGTTTCTCAAATAGAATAGATTCATATCAGTTTATCTCATCTTATTGCATAGAAAATCCAAAAATATAGATTAATTTGCATTCATCTCATATCTAGATTCTGCATTCAAATCTTTCATTTAGGTGTCGTCAAGGTCACTAATCTCGGTCCAATCTGAGAATATCATACTCCCACCTACTAGAAGACAGTAAATTGCCTGGTTAGATTAGTTTCCATTTCACTGCATGATTTTGATTTTAACTAACCTCTAATGTTTTACTGAAGTATTGTGTCTACAACTAGGTACAAAATTCACACACACATTTCTAGTGCCCATCGTGGGGCCCTGAAATGGGTTTCCATTCAATTTCTATCGATTTCTATCATCTTCTTGTCATTTTTTGTTCCAAGCTGCGATTTTTAATTTCTGTCCGTATAATTTTCATACGAGTTTTGTCAAAAACTTGTACCAGGAAGAACCCACTATCGTATGATAGTTGATTTGATTGAGGATCGTACCATTAGAAACACAGTGTCATTTTGAAGCTCTGTTGTTGTATGATCTTATACCCATTGCCGTACAAGTTTGTAGACTGTCATCTAGGAGGTGACTGGCTGTCGTATGATTTTTAGTGCCAGGTTTCAATTGTTGTTTCACTTTTTTAGCCAGTTTTCCAGATTTGATTTCCAGATTTGGACTGACAGCTAACATTAACAATTGAAATTTGTTGTTTCTGATTGATTTCTACTAATTTTGATTGGGAAAAGCATGAGAGTTGCTAAAAATAGGTAAAAATCTACTAATGCATTGTGAGGAATCTAGGTAATCTTCTCAGCTGATAACATTTCAATTTGGACTAAAACAAATATCTTACATGTCTGGCTTGTGTGACCTTTTATTGCTTTCATATCACATATTTCATTTTGGGCTATAAAAATGAACATATATTTGCTTTTCAGCATCTTTGTTACACATAGTAAATAGGCCCTATGAACACTATTTGCGGTTCTTGAGAGAGTGGGTTTCTAGCAAAGCTCTTCTTAATGAGAGAACCCTTGTAGGTAGGGAGGTTACTAAGAGCATCTCACGTTCTATTAGATTTGTGCGTCTTCAGCTTCTGATTGATACATTCTCTCTCCGGAGAGGTTGATAGATCATAAGTGGTTGACATCATAGATCTTTGTGAGATAATCTTGGTCTTAGCGTGTCGAATTAATCTGTCTGCTTTATTTTGGTTAAAAGTGAAAAGGCTAGAGGACTATGCTCTACTCCCCTTTTGGGTAGTATCAAAAACTCAGATCCTTGAATCTGGAACCAGTCTCCATGTGGTATCTTTTGTGAGTCACCTTTAGAGAGGGTTAACCGTAGTGGATATTCCCTTAATTAGGTCAACCACATTGACGGAACCTCAAGCAGTAATAGCCATTTTCATCATGGTAGTAGCAGTCGCTATATAAATGTCCTTGTGGAGGAAATCTTCACAGGTGTGGTCTCTTGTTGGGTTTTTAGATCTCCCTAGAAGCTCCTAATTGATTAATTTCTCGGACTGTGTCAAAACCTCGGTGCACCTAGATTAGAGTTCACCCTCTTGAGATCACAAAAGTTGTAGAGTCAGACCTTTACTACAAACCCTAGTGAGGCCAAATTTTCATTTTCTAGGAATATGTGCGTTATTGCAAAACTTTTTAGAACATACACTATTAGCACTCCTAGGGATTAGCACATTCAATGACTTGGTTGTTCATGCATAGGGTTGCTTTGTCCCCTATTCATTTTTTTTAGACGTGCTTGAAATCACTTGCTTGCTATTTTGCATGCTTGCTTATCTATTTGGTTATTCAAAACGAATGAATCTGCTACAATCTTCAAATCTGGACAGTGAAATTTGCAAACAATCTAAAACTGAAAACCTGAAAATTGCAAAATCTGATGTTAAACACCTTTCTGGAGTCAAAAGTCATCTCATAAGATTAGAAAGTCATATGAGTTTTGGAAATTATCATTTCATGACCCCCTAAATATCGTATGGTAGCTGGTATATTGTCGTACGAGTTTTGCTGCCAGTCAACTCAAAAAAGTGAAAAACCTTGCTATCAAGAGTCATGCAAGTTTTGCAATAGTCGTACGAGTTTTTCAATTGTTGTTTCATACCCTACCCACTATTGTACGAGCCTGCATAAAGTCATTTGAGAAATTTTGAAAAATTTGTCAAAAAGTGTTAAAAACTATCAAAGACCCAGCTTTTACAGCCTATTTCCAAAGTCTGTCAAGAAAATCACTCTATCAGGAACAGAGCAGTAACTAGAGAGAATCCAATCATTTTCCTAAAGTGGCCTCTTGAGTCCAATTTAGCCTTCTATTTAATCGATTTGAGTCTTTTTCATCTTGTGTCAAAACCTTGTCATAACTATCAATCTTCAATCCATCTTCAAAATGGCTAAGTGTTGTGAACTCGTGTCTGTTATCTTTTGGGCATCTACCCATACATCCAGGGCATAGTATCCTTCGTTTATGTCCAATCTTATCCTCAATCAACCAAACTTTGACAAGGTTGCATCATTTGATCTTCTTGAATCAAATCTTTCTTTAGTTGTCTTCATCGTATTCTTTTGCTTCACCCAAGGTTAATGGTGGAAACTAGAGCTTCCTCTCACAAGAAATCAGGGGAAATATCTCATACCTTACCTTTGACTCATATCCAGGGTCCAACTCTTGAACAACTCTACAATTCTAGTCTTTACAAAGACGACGGTCTTGGCAACTTTTGATTAAAAACTGGTTACATACCCCCTCCATCAACTCATGGAGGTGATCAACAAACTCCTCCTCGATCTATCCCAGGGAGCCCTAAAACTCCTAACATGTCTCAAGCAAGGACAAACCATGGCTCTCAAAGAGCTTGATCTCAACATGGTATGGATCAAGAACCTACACCTATTGAAATTTCTCAATATCAAAATGATGATTACTTCAAAAGAATGATGAAATATTTCTTGAAAGAAGATAGAGAAACATACTTCCTAGAGTTAGCTCATCAAGGAGATAAACTTCCTCCCAACTTTAATGTGGAAGATATCGTTACACATGAGGAAGAAACTCCTATTTTGGCTATGATGAAACAAATGCATGCCATGCAAGTAAAACTTAACAAAATGGAAAAATAAAAAGAACCTAAGGAGTTCTCCATGGAGGCCCTATGTCCTTTTCCATTTGATAAAGACTTGTATATGCCACCATTCCCTAAGAGGGTGGAAATGCCAAAATATGATAAGTATGATGGAAACTCTGATCCTCAAGATCATGTTAGAGAATTATGTACTCAATCTATGGAGTTCATACACGAATCGACCTATCTGATGCATCTTTTCCCCCGATCTCTGGGAGGGTCAGCCATTCATGTGTTCTCTAGGATGCCTCCTACAATCAAAACCTTTGAGGAGTTGATCAAATTGTTCTATCAGAAATAATCCTACAACATCCAACATCCAGTCACCATGATTGATATCTACAATCTCAAACAATATCTAGGAGAACCATTCCTAACATTTCTCAAAAGATGGAGAAAGAAATTCTCTCTATATGCTAGGCATATTCCAGAAACTGAGAAGCTGGAAATCTTCATCAACAATCTTGTTCCAAAAATCAACTACCCTTTACAAATGCAAAATCATACATCTTTTGATAAGATGGTAGACAATGCAATCAAAATTGAAAAAGTACTTGTGAAAAAAGGAGACGTCACACTTCAAAAGGACAAGTATGAATCTAGCTCTAAGGATAAGAACAAAAATTGGAACAAGAATAAAGGCATCATCATAGATGGCATTGTTGATAATCTCCATGCCCCATCTAAGGCACATGCTTTCAATCTAACCATTGGTACCCAAGCCATCAAAGCTTCAGAACAAAAGGTGTCTGAATCATCTCAAAAGAAGCTAGAATACAAATCTTGGTCCGCTGATAATAAATGAAAGTTCACTCCTCTTGGAGAATCTTTGGAATCAGCTATGAGAACTCTTTTGGCTAATAACATCATCTCTTTGCCTGAGATCCGACAATCTGATCCTGACCCTAAGCCGAAATGGTGGAGAGAGAATGAATTATGTGATTTCCATCGGGGTAAAGGTCACAAAACTAATAACTGCTTGTGCTTGAAGCATACCATTCAAGACAAGATTGATAATGGAGAAATCATGATTGATAATACTAAAAGCAATAATGATCACACAGCATTCACCGAGCCATTTTTGAAGCATAGCCAAGGAGATTCATCTTCTCAACCTAATGTGGGTGCTAAGGTCAATTATGCTTATCCTAGAAATAATATTGTTATCAATATGGTTGCACCAAGCCTATCTAAGTGTTGCAATGTCATCACAATTGTAAGAAGAGATAGAGAAAATCAATCAGCTAGTGCAGTTACTCGATCACAAGCTCAGGCACACCTACAAGGACAAATCCCAAATCAATCAAATGTCCCTAAGGTGCCTTTTAATCTATCTTCTACTTCTAAATAAAGGGCAACATCTAAATCTTCAAATCCTAAGGACATGAGGCCTACTTCATACAGTATTGTCCAACAACTCCAGAACACAAATGCTAAAATCTCCATGTTTGAGTTGCTTCAAATATCCCTAGCTCATAGAGCCATTCTAGACAAAGCTCTGCTCAGATCCAATGTTCTTGATAGCCTTGATTTAGACAGATTCCAGGCTATGGTTGGTCATCTTACGTCTCCATAGTATATCTCCTTTTCAGAGGATGATGATAACTCCTTGAGTCATCCGCATAACCATCCCTTACATATAGAAGTCTTGATCCAAAATCATCATGTCAAACGTGTGTTGATAGATGGGGGCATTGGTCTGAATATTTGTTCTTACAGCTTGATCACATAATTGGGATTTTCAGAAACAACCATTGATCCTAGAAAGAAAATAACCATCAAAGCATATGATGAAGAAGAAAGATCCTCCAAGGGAACAATTGTCCTCCCTATCAGAACAAGTCCTGTCATCAGAGATACTCTATGTCAAGTTCTTGATATACCTTTGGCTTACAACATCCTTCTAGGGAGACCCTGGATACATGAAATGAAAGCTATTCCTTCTACATACCATCTGATGCAGGAGCATCCTGGGTGTAAGAGCAATCTTGCATCACCCAAAAATATTTCTGTTTTTATATTCAATAAGGGCTATTTTGTGCAGAGCTGCTGTTTATGGAAAGTTACTATTTTTGGTAATTTTTGTATGTGCTCAGAATGATCTGATTTCTTTCTTGGTGGTTCATTTTGGTCATATAAGTCTGCCAGTAAAGTTTCATTGCCAGATCAAGTGTATATTGGAAGATATTGAAGATTTTCGGTATTGGCAGCAGGGTACAGAAACTTCGAACTCAGTTTTGAAGGCTTTAGAGGCCCCGGATGAGGTCGAATTTTGGGCTGAATGAAGCTTGCTTAATTCAAGTGTTGTAGAGCTCCTCGCGCCCTTTCCGAAATGGGGTTACAATAGTCAATCGGGTCAACTGGTGATGACTTATGGTCTTCGGAAGTTGGGTCACCTGAAATGGCAGAAAATGATTTTTCTTCAAAATTTCTGTTCGGGTTTCAAAATTTATTTTGAGCCGACTTTGATGTAATAAATTGAAAAATAAAATAATTCTAAGTTTGGTCGGCCCTATGGGCTAAATTTCTGGAACCTTCCCAGGCGGTGGAAAATTGCCTATATAAGGAAGGCTGTATTATTGCCTTAGGCAGTTCAGAATAGTTCTGGGTAATAGTTCGAGGCTTTGTCCTACAGAATATTGTAAGGGAATGCCCATGTGGCTTTGCATATTGTAATTCTGAAAGTTTGTAATTCCACATTTGTGGAGATAATAAGAAGCCAATTTTCTGTTCTTGCATATTGTTGTTGTTTCTCTATTTCTGTTATGTGTTTGTGGTATTAAGGGGAGCACCCTTCATCACCATCAGTGCTTGAAATTTCTTTGTGATAGAGTAGAGGTAACCATTCCAGTTGACATGTCAACAACTTGCAATACCTTGAAAGAAAATGTGGATAAACTTGTTCCTAATAACAGAGAATCTTCCATTAAGCAAATAGAGGTAGCATCCACATCTAAGATGGAAGATATTGAAAAAGAAGTCAATATCAAAGAAGATGGTATGGGAGAACATACTATAGAGCCAGTCTTGTCTTTGACATCTCTCCCTATCTCACCTAAGTCTTATGGGCAAGCTCTAAAATAGTTCAAACCAGAATCTAAGGAACCTCTTGAGGCATATAAAGGAAAATTTGTTGTAGAGAAGGTACCTAAGCAAGAATTTGAAGAAGATGAAGTTGTGCTTGCATGGCTCTACAAAGATGAACCTAAATCCCAAGTTGTTCCACCTAGTGACTCTAAAGTATCGAAGGTTCCTTCTAAGTCATATGGCCTAGGGGATAAACTAATAGCTAAGATGGGATATAAAGGAAAAGGACCTCTAGGACTATAGGGTAAAGGTCTTATGTCACCTCTTGAACATCGTGGTCGAGCCAATAAGAATATGACAGGTCTAGGCTACACGAAGAAGCCTTTCTGTCTTGGCAAGAACTCCCTGCATGTTCTAAAACAAATTGAACCTTCCATAGCAAATCAACTAAAGGGGGAAATCATTGAACACTCTGATAGTGATGATTCAGACACCACTGATGAGCTTATTCTTTATGACCATTTTTCTAAACAAATAAAAGACCTCCTTGAAGCTGAAGATGATCCAATAAAAAGAATTAATGTAGTAGAAACACAAGAACCTACTATAGAGCAAGAGATAGTTGCAACACAAGAACCAGCTAATCTCGAAGGCAATCAAAAAGAGGAAGGTGGTAGTTATTCTGAGATGGATTCCCATGAGTATGAATTCAAATCAAAATCTGAGGGTAACCCTTCTTGGGGTATTCATCCTGACTTTACTCATGTTCTTAGATTTCTTAGAGGCATAGATGAAGAATCTAATGACTATGAATGGGGAGCCATTCCAGAAGAAGATGAGCTTATTATAGAGAAACATGTTGATGTTATTCACCAATATGCACCTAAACCCAATGTAAGTCTAGAGAAAAATGATGAACTTATCAAGTCTGATCCACCGATGGCTGAAGTGGATTGAGCCTATTCACAAATTGAATGTCTTAAGTTGTAATATCACCTTTGAACTCGAGTGTCAAGTTAGGATTGATGATGACAGATCCATATCCATAAATGGGTATATGCACAAAGATGGGGGACCAAAAAGATGCCACTTTTCTTTTTGGCCCCCCATCACACATAGTGCGTACACACTAAAGCGCGTGCACGCTATAGCGCGCACACCCTATGGCTTGGGTTGCTCGAGCCTTAGGCTTGGGCAATCCAAAACAAAGCGTGTGCACGCTATAGCGCGCACGTGATTTGGAAAAATGTTTTCCAAAGCGCGTGCGTGCTATAGCGCGCACATGCTTTGAAATAGCCAATATAAATGGCAAACGCGGGTTTGAGAAAGCCCAAAACTCATTTTGCTTTCTCAAACCCGCGTGTGCAGTGAAGAAAACCTCCCAAAGCGTGCACGCCTTCCACCTGCTGCTATTATTTTCCTTCATCCATTGATCAAATGGCTCCACCACGTCAACGAAGTTGATTGAGAAGAAGAGGTAAGTGTTTCTAAAACTTATGCCTCTTATTTGTTTTAAAATTTCAGTTTTTTTGCAATTTATTTTGCTTTAATTTATTTTTGTTTAAATTCTTTGTATAGTGAAGATTTTAAAATGTAATTTTTTAATTTTCAGGAAGAAATAATCTCCCTCCACCAAACCCTCCACCAAACACTCCTCCAAACCCTCCATCTCCTCATGAAGAACAAAATAAACCTGAATTGCCTCCTCCAACAATTGAGAAACCTCCTCTTGGAACCCAAGAAAATTTGATGAACCAAATTGAAAAAGGGCAAAAAGAATTAGAATCTTTAATTAGTAGGTTAAAAGATTCTAGAGGTACAAATCCGGGATGGGTAAGTCTTGCAAAATCATTAGAAACAATCTTGACCCACGTAAGCGCGATTAGTGGGCAACTTAATATATGGCAGGATAAAAGAGAAGAACAAAAAAGATATTATGCAAATAAATTATCTTATGCTGACATAAAGAAGAAAAAAATCACAAAAGATGACATTTGTTTGCTATTTAAAAAACCAGGGGACGCAAATACTCTTAGAACTACAACAAAGAGGTTCCCAATTCATTGGTGCACAAATGAAGACATTAAAAACAATTTTTGGGATAGATGGTGGATGGTCTTTGATGCACCTCCTTGTAACAATCATGAAGTTCCTATATATTTCTTGAGAAAACTCTATTGTGAGTTTGTACTCAAAGAGGTGCCAAATTATTTTGACATTCTAGATTCTCAGGGTAGAGGAGGGGGGTCATCATTTGATCGAGAAGGGGCACATCGTGACCCTAATGCACCTAGGCCTGTTATTGGCAATCCACAGGTAGATCATGTTAGTATTCCTTCTGCTATGAAGGAACATGTAGAGACAGACACACTAGGCACAATTAGTGCTCTGACACAGACTCTCATTCAGTGTGCCACTCCTTTAGTTGAGGGTGACCATGGTCAATCCTCGAGGGGCCATATTTGTTGGTCATGTGGATGCTTGTACACATATGATACTGGTGAGGGAGAGGAAGATGATCCTAGATTTATGACCGATAGCTTTCTAAATACGACATTTGGCATTGACACACAGGTAAATATTTCCAAGTTCATGAAATTGCTTTGATCATATTTCATTTATAAAAGAATAACTATTTAATTTGTAGTATCTATTGTTTATGATGAAAATTCAGGGCAAGAGTGTCAGTGACAGTGATGGTGGCAGTGGAAGTGGCAATGATCCTAATGTCCCCTTTTACACTTTGCCGCCACACACCGGAGGACGCGGTGGAACCTTCACAGAGGTATCATTTACTCATTAGTAGGGTTGTAAAAAATATATGTAATCTTGATAACTACATAATTTAATTTTTTTATTTCATTTTCAGCTTTTGACATCAGAGACTCCTCCTTCTGTCCGTGATACTTTGGATCGCGGAGTAGCTGCAGCAGTAGCTAGTTCTGAAGCACTGACTGAGGTATGAAAGAGATCACTTAACTTTAATTGTTATTTTAATAGTTTGTATTAAATTTTATAATGATATCCATGTATGTATTTTAATTATTATTTTGATCATTGTTGTAGGGACTTATGACTCCAGATCACCAGCATCCACCTTCGGTGGATGAACATAGTGACTATCTGCTAGCGGTAAGCCAATATTCAATTTTATGTCATTGTATAATTCAATTTTGATGTATATTAGTTATCTCTATCTAATTTTATTTTTTATCAGGTCGAGCTACAGAAGAGTCTAGATAGGAGGACGAGTGAGCGCACTCGGAAGACTACGGCATCCACTGCATCTCCATCGACGCGACGATTGAAGACAGCTCGGGATTTGTTTTCTTCCCCTAGTAGGAAAGGACTAGATTAGGGATATGGATTGTATGCCTATATGGCATTAGTGGACATATTTTTTGTATATTGTATCAGTGATACATTGTACATCCATTTGGCTTTGAGGAAGCCAGTTTTACTGAATATATTCAATGTATGACATTATTGGACATATATATTTGACTTCATGCCCTACGAATATATATTTTTTATGTTTTAGGTATGCAATTCATGTGTTTGGTGTATTGATTATACTAAATTATGTTTATGTTCATGTCTTTGCTTTGTAAATTTCCCATGCCTTATAGTTATGCTTGTATGTTTAACTTGCTAACTGTGCTACAAATGCAAGTCACTGTCCTCAATAAAAGTCAATTCCTTAACTGTAATAATAACAAAAGTAATGAAATGAATGCATAAATGTATAAATATAATATGTAAGAAGCCTAAGTGGCTCTTGTTCTTGCAATGATAATTTTTTAAAGAAATTCTAACAAATCCAGATACTAATGCTTCAACAATTTTTTTATAGCTTGGTTGAAAATTTGATGCAAATAGGTAGGTTAGATTGGGGTTATTTTATAAATAAAGTTTTCTTGGTTTCCTCAAAGGTGTTCCTTACCCAAGTGGCCCCAAGTGCCAATATGCTACTAACCTATCAATCTGACTTCTCCCAACTACCTTACTATTATAGGGATTCAATATGGCTTAAAATATTAATCTAACAATGTTCAAGTGGTTCTTGAAGTCCTACTCCAAGATCTTACCCTCAATCCACACTCTAGGCTCTCTATCCTTGTAGTCTTAACCAGCGAGTTTTTCCCAAATAACTCTTAGTTTTCCCAAAACACTTCCAAAATAAATTACATATTCAGATACCTTTTATGGTTTTACAAAACATATCTCAGAATAAGGTAGGGTTAATTTGGAACACAACCCCCAAAAACTGCTGCTCCACTTTCCTTCCTAGACGTAATAGATCACTTTTACAAAGGAACCCTATTAAAAACTTAACACCCAACCTTGCCACTTTTCACAGAGTGCTAATATGGTCCCAATTAGAGAAATTTGAAGTCAATTGGATCCTATAGGCTTTCTATACCCAAAAGCCCCAAATTGCTCCCTCTAGGCGAGGGCCTTCAAAACTAGGGCTTTATTAAAAACAACTCAAAACTCATTTCCAGAACTCCTCCTTGTGAATTCACCTTTCATTTGACATATACTTCTGCTGTTTCAAATAAAATTATACCCTTGTTAAGGTGGATCCTTTGCTGCTACACTTGTGGCATCAATTTTGTATCATTTTTCCACTCTTCGTCATGGTGTACACCCACTAAAAAAACTTATCCTGCATCCAAATGGTTAGTAACATCATACATATGTTACATAGGGTCCATTAAATGAAAAACATTATTTAAATTCATTGAATGGCCCATTATATCATCAAAAAGACCAAAATAGAGTTATTTCAATGCACCAAAATGACCACCTACAGCAACTTTCCAAATTTGAAGCAAAATAGATTATATAATCATTCAATATAGATGAAAAATGATGTTATGATGTTATTATATCACCCACAATTCTGTTCCAAACCCAAAACAATCAAACTTCAATACTGTTTTGGCTTTAGGGACATTAGGCCTAAACCTAGCCTTTAGTTAGAACTCTTTACCAGTGGACTTCCTGGCCACTCTGAAGCATGTAGATGGTCCTCATATGACCTAAGGACTCTGAAACAACTCTTAGTTTGTTCCTTTTACAACCATAACATAGCAAACTAGACCTGCACGCCAATTTCCTAGGCCTAAACTTAGCCTTTAGTTAGAAATCTTCACTAGTGGACTTCCTAAACACTCCCAAGTATGTAGATGGTCCTCATATGACCTAAGGAGTCTGAAACAAGTATTGGTTTGTTCCCTTTACAACCATACCATAGCAAACTAAAACTGCACGCCAATTCCCTACGCCTAAACCTGGCCTTTAGTTAGAACTCTTCACCAGCGGACTTCCTGACCACTCCCAAGCATCTAGATGGTCCTCATATGACCTAAGGACTCTGAAACAACTCTTGGTTCGTTCCCTTTACAATCATCCCATAGCAAACTAGACCTGCACACCAATTTTCTAGGCCTAAACCTAGCGTTTAGTTAGAACTCTTCACCAGTGGATTTCCTGACCACTTTCAAACATGTAGATGGTCCTCATATGACCTAAGGACTCTGAAACAACTCTTAATTTATTTCCTTTAGAATCATCCCATCGCAAACTAGACCTGCACACCAATTTTCTAGGCTTAAACCTGGCCTTTAGTTAGAACTCTTCACCAGTGGACTTCCTAACTACTCCCAAGCACCCAGATGGTCCTCATATGACCTAAAGACTCTGAAAAAACTCTTGGTTTGTTCCCTTTACAATCATCCCATAGCAAACTAGACCTACACACCAATTTCCTAAGCCTCAACCTAGCCTTTAGTTAGAACTCTTCACCGGTGGAATTCCTGACCACTCCCAAGCATGTAGATGGTCCTCATATGACTTAAGGACTTTGAAAAAACTCTTTTTTTTTCCCTTTACAACCATACCATAGCAAACTAGACCTGCACGCCAATTTTCTAAGCTTAAACCTAGCCTTTAATTAGAAATATTCACCAGTGGACTTTCTGACCACTCCCAAGCATGTAGATGATCCTTAGATGACCTAAAGACTCTGAAACAACTGTTGGTTTGTTCCTTTTACGACCATACCATAGCAAACTAGACTTGCACGCCAATTTCCTATGCTTAAACCTAGCTTTTAAATAGAACTCTTCACCAGTGGACTTCTTGACCACTCCCAAGCATGTAGATGGTCCTCATATGACTTAAGGACTCTGAAACAATTCTTGGTTTGTTCCCTTTACAACCATACCATAGCAAACTAGACCTGCACGCCAATTTTCTTGTAGCCTTCTCAACTTCAATTTGCCACTCTAACTTCTTCACAACTTGGTATCTTGACACAATCAGGATATTTTTAGACACCCATTTAAAATTTATTTAAGATCTCAAAGCCTTGTTTTCCAACTCCACTCCAACACCACCTAACACTCACTTTGGAGACAGACCTAATTTAATGCAGAGGTGACAGCCGAAAAGTAGTGTGCCCTTCACTTGACTCCCACAATTCACCAATCACCTGTAATGACTTAAGGGTATTCCCAATCTCTTAGGATGGTGTAACACAATCAATTAAGTGAGTTTCTATCCCAATAAACTCCTTTCACAAAGTTAGACACTTAATCAAAGTTTAATGTCTTTTTGGCTTTAGGGAAACTAGGCCTAAAAGTGACTTATTGCTTAAACTCTTCACCAGTGGACTTCCTTGTCAATCCCAAGCATGTAAATGGTCCTCATTTGACCTAAGGCCTCTGAAATAACAACTGGTTCATTGCCATCAAGATCGTACCATAGTGAACTAGACCTGCATGCACTTTTCCTTGTCGCCTTCTCAACCTCGATTTTCCACTATAACTTATTCACAACTTGGTATCTTGACACAATCAGGATATTTTTAAACACCTATTTGGAATTTATTTAACATCCCAAAGCTTTTTTTTCTAACTCCACTACAGCACAACCTAACACTCACCTTGGACACAGACCTAATTTAATGTAGAGGTGACAGCCAAAAAGTAGTGTGCCCTTCACTTGACTCGCATAATTTACCAATCACCTGTAATGACTTAAGGGTATTTCCAATCTCTTAGGATGGTGTAACACAATCAATTAAGTGAGTTTCTATCCCAATAAACTCCCTTCGTAAAGTTAGACACTTAATCAAAGTTCAATATCTTTTTGGCTTTAGGGAAACTAGGCCTAAAAGTGACTTATTGCTGAAACTCTTCACCAGTGGACTTCCTGACCAATCCCAAGCATGTAAATAGTCTTCATTTGACCTAAGGCCTCTGAAATAATAACTGGTTCATTCCCATTAAGATCGTACTATAGTGAACTAGACCTGTACGCACTTTTCCTTGTAGCCTTCTCAACCTCGATTTTCCACTCTAACTTATTCACAATTTGGTATCTTGACACAATCAGGATATTTTTAGACACCCATTTGGAAGTTATTTAACATCCCAAAGCCTTGTTTTCCAACTCCACTCCAGCACAACCTAACACTCACCTTGGACACAGACCTAATTTAATGCAGAGGTGACAGCCGAAAAGTAGTGTGCCCTTCACTTGACTCCCACAATTCACCAATCACCTGTAATGACTTATGGGTATTCCCAATCTCTTAGGATGGTGTAACACAGTCAATTAAGTGAGTTTCTATCTCAATAAACTCCCTTTGCAAAGTTAGACACTTAATCAAAGTTCAATATCTTTTTGGCTTTAGGGAAACTAGGCCTAAAAATGACTTATTGCTAAAACTTTTCACCAATGGACTTCCTGACCACTCCAAAGCATGTAGATGGTCCTCATATAACCTAAGAACTCTGAAATAACTCTTAGTTTGTTACTTTTACAACCATACCATATCAAACTAGACCTGCACGCCAATTTCCTAGGCCTAAACCTAGCCTTTAGTTAGAACTCTTCACCAGTGGACTTCCTGACCACTCCCAAGCATGTAGATGGTCCTCATATGACCTAAGGATTCTGAAACAACTCTTAGTTTGTTCCCTTTACAACCATACCATAGCAAACTAGACCTGCACGCTAATTTCCTAGGCCTAAACCTGGTCTTTAGTTAGAAATCTTCACTAGTGGACTTCCTGACCACTCCCAAGCATGTAGATGGTCCTCATATGACCTAAAGACTCTGAAACAACTATTGGTTTGTTCCCTTTACGACCATACCATAGCAAACTAGACCTACACGCCAATTTCCTATGCCTAAACCTAGCTTTTAAATAGAACTCTTCACCAATGGACTTCTTGACCACTCCCAAGCATGTAGATGGTCCTCATATGACCTAAGGACTCTGAAACAACTCTTGGTTTATTCCCTTTACAACTATACCATAGCAAACTAGACCTGCACGCCAATTTTTTTGTAGCCTTCTCAACTTCAATTTTTCACTCTAACTTCTTCACAATTTGGTATCTTGACACAATCAAAATATTTTTAGACACTCATTTAGAACTTATTTAAGATCCCAAAGCCTTGTTTTCCAACTTCACTCCAACACCACCTAACACTCACCTTAGAGACAGACCTAATTTAATGCAGAGGTGACAGTCGAAAAGTAGTGTGCCCTTCACTTGACTCCCACAATTCACCAATCACCTGTAATGACTTAAGGGTATTCCCAATCTCTTAGGATGGTGTAACACAATCAATTAAGTGATTTTCTATCCCAATAAACTCCCTTCCCAAAGTTAGACACTTAATCAAAGTTCAATATCTTTTTGGCTTTAGGGAAACTAGGCCTAAAAGTGACTTATTGCTGAAACTCTTCACCAGTGGACTTCTTTGCCAATCCCAAGCATGTAAATGGTCCTCATTTGACTTAAGGCCTCTGAAATAACAACTGGTTCATTACCATCAAGACCGTACCATAGTGAACTAGACCTGCATGCACTTTTCCTTGTCGCCTTCTCAACCTTGATTTTCCACTATAACTTATTCACAACTTGGTATCTTGACACAATCAAGATATTTTTAGACACCCATTTGGAATTTATTTAACATCCGAAAGCCTTTTTTTCTAACTCCACTACAGCACAATCTAACACTCACCTTGGACACAGACCTAATTTAATGTAGAGGTGACAGCCGAAAAGTAGTGTGCCCTTCACTTGACTCCCACAATTCACCAATCACCTGTAATGACTTAAGGGTATTCTCAATCTCTTAGGATGGTGTAACATAATTAATTAAGTGAGTTTCTATCCCAATAAACTCCCTTCGCAAAGTTAGACACTTAATCAAAGTTCAATATCTTTTTGGCTTTAGGGAAACTAGGCCTAAAAGTGACTTATTGCTGAAACTCTTCACCAGTGGACTTCCTGACCAATTCCAAGCATGTAAATAGTCCTCATTTGACCTAAGGCCTCTGAAATAACAACTATTTAATTCCCATTAAGACCATACTATAGTGAACTAGACCTGCACGCACTTTTCCTTGTTGCCTTCTCAACCTCGATTTTTCACTCTAAATTATTCACAACTTGGTATCTTGACACAATCAGGATATTTTTAGACACCCATTTTAAAGTTATTTAACATTCCAAAGTCTTGTTTTCCAGCTCCACTCCAGCACAACCTAACACTCACCTTGGACACAGACCTAATTTAATGTAGAGGTGACAGCCGAAAAGTAGTGTGCCCTTCACTTGACTCCCACAATTCACCAATCACCTGTAATGACTTAAGGGTATTCCCAATCTCTTAGGATGGTGTAACATAATTAATTAAGTGAGTTTCTATCCCAATAAACTCCCTTCGCAAAGTTAGACACTTAATCAAAGTTCAATATCTTTTTGGCTTTAGGGAAACTAGGCCTAAAAGTGACTTATTGCTGAAACTCTTCACCAGTGGACTTCCTGACCAATTCCAAGCATGTAAATAGTCCTCATTTGACCTAAGGCCTCTGAAATAACAACTATTTAATTTCCATTAAGACCATACTATAGTGAACTAGACCTGCACGCACTTTTCCTTGTTGCCTTCTCAACCTCGATTTTTCACTCTAAATTATTCACAACTTGGTATCTTGACACAATCAGGATATTTTTAGACACCCATTTTAAAGTTATTTAACATTCCAAAGTCTTGTTTTCCAGCTCCACTCCAGCACAACCTAACACTCACCTTGGACACAGACCTAATTTAATGCAGAGGTGACAGCCGAAAAGTAGTGTGCCCTTCACTTGACTCCCACAATTCACCAATCATCTGTAATGACTTATGGGTATTCCCAATCTCTTATAATGGTGTAACATAGTCAATTAAGTGAGTTTCTCTCCCAATAAACTCCCTTTTCAAAGTTAGACACTTAATCAAAGTTCAATGTCTTTTTGGCTTTAGGGAAACTAGGCCTAAAAGTGACTTATTGCTGAAACTCTTCACCAATGGACTTCCTGACCACTCCAAAGCATGTAGATGGTCCTCATATGACCTAAGAACTCTGAAAACACTCTTAGTTTATTACTTTTACAACCATACCATATCAAACTAGACCTGCACGCTAATTTCCTATGCCTAAACCTAGCCTTTAGTTAGAACTCTTCACCAGTGGACTTCCTGACCACTTCCAAGCATGTAGATGGTCCTCATATGACCTAAGGACTTTGAAACAACTCTTGATTTATTCCTTTTACAACCATACCATAGCAAACTAGACCTGCACGCCAATTTCCTAAGCCTAAACCTGGCCTTTAGTTAGAAATCTTCACCAGTTGACTTCCTGACCACTCCCAAGCATGTAGATGGTCCTCATATGAACTAAGGACTCTAAAACAGCTCTTGGTTTGTTCTTTTTACAATCATCTCATAGCAAACTAGACCTGCACGCCAATTTCCTAAGCCTAAACCTAGCCTTTAGTTAGAATTTTTCACAAGTGGACTTCTTGACCACTCCAAAGCATGCAAATGGTCCTCATCTGACCTAAGGAATCTGAAACAACTCTTGGTTTGTTTCCTTGAGAATCATCCCATCACAAACTAGACTTGCACACCAATTTCCTAGGCCTAAACCTAGCGTTTAGTTAGAACTTTTCACCAGTGGACTTCCTGACCACTCTCAAGCATGTAGATGGTCCTCATATGACTTAAGGACTCTAAAAAAACTCTTAGTTTTTTTCTTTTACAACCATACCATAGCAAACTAGACCTGCACGCCAATTTCCTATGCCTAAACCTGGCCTTTAGTTATAACTCTTCACCAATGGACTTGCTGACCACTCCCAAGCATGTAGATGGTCCTAATATGACCTAAGGACTCTGAAACAACTCTTGGTTTGTTCCTTTTACAACCATACCATAGCAAACTAGACCTGCACGCCAATTTTTTAGGCCTAAACCTAGCCTTTAGTTAGAACTCTTCACCAGTGGACTTTCTGACCACTTTCAAGCATGTAGATGGTCCTCATATGACCTAAGGACTCTGAAATAACTGTTGGTTTGTTTCCTTTACGACCATACCATAGCAAACTAGACCTGCATGCCAATTTTCTATGCCTAAACCTAGCTTTTAAATATAACTCTTCACCAGTGGACTTCTTGACCACTCCCAAGCATGTAGATGGTCCTCATATGACCTAAGAACTCTGAAATAACTCTTGGTTTGTTCCCTTTACAACCATACCATAGCAAACTAGACCTGCACGACAATTTTCTTGTAGCCTTCTCAACTTCGATTTTCCACTCTAACTTCTTCACAACTTGGTATCTTGACACAATCAAGATATTTTTAGACACCCATTTAGAAGTTATTTAAGATTTCAAAGCCTTATTTTTCAACTCCACTCCAACACCACCTAACACTCACCTTGGAGACAGACCTAATTTAATGCAGAGGTGACAGCCGAAAAGTAGTGTGCCCTTCACTTGACTCCCACAATTCACCAATCACCTGTAATGACTTAAGGGTATTCTCAATCTCTTATAATGGTGTAACACAATCAATTAAGTGAGTTTCTATCCCAATAAACTTCTTTCGCAAAGTTAAACACTTAATCAAAGTTCAATGTCTTTTTGGCTTTAGGGAAACTAGGCCTAAAAGTGACTTATTGCTGAAACTCTTCACCAGTGGACTTCCTGACCAATTCCAAGCATGTACATGGTCCTCATTTGACCTAAGGCCTCTGAAATAACAACTGGTTCATTCCCATTAAGACCGTACTATAGTGAACTAGACCTGTACGCACTTTTCCTTGTAGCCTTCTCAACTTCGATTTTCCACTCTAACTTATTCACAACTTGGTATCTTGACACAATCAAGATATTTTTAGACACCCATTTGGAAGTTATTTAACATCCCAAAGCCTTGTTTTCCAACTCCACTCCAGCACAACCTAACACTCACCTTGAATACAGACCTAATTTAATGTAGAGGTGACAGCCGAAAAGTAGTGTGCCCTTCACTTGACTCCCACAATTCACCAATCACCTGTAATGACTTAAGGGTATTCCCAATCTCTTAGGATGGTGTAACACAATCAATTAAGTGATTTTCTATCTTAATAAACTTCCTTTGCAAAGTTAGACACTTAATCAAAGTTCAATATCTTTTTGGCTTTAGGGAAACTAGGCCTAAAAGTGACTTATTGCTGAAACTCTTCACCAATGGACTTCCTGACCACTCCAAAGCATATAGATGATCCTCATATGACCTAAGAACTCTGAAACAACTCTTAGTTTGTTACTTTTACAACCATACCATATCAAACTAGACCTGCATGCCAATTTCCTAGGGCTAAACCTAGTCTTTAGTTAGAACTCTTCACCAGTGGACTTCCTGACCACTCCCAAGCATGTAGATGGTCCTCATATGATCTAAGGAGTCTGAAACAAGTCTTGGTTTATTCCCTTTACAACCATACCATAGCAAACTAGAACTGCACGCTAATTTCCTACGCCTAAACCTGGCCTTTAGTTAGAACTCTTCACTAGCGGACTTCCTGACCACTCCAAAGCATCTAGATGGTCCTCATATGACCTAAGGACTCTGAAACAACTCTTGGTTCATTCCTTTTACAATCATCCCATAGCAAACTAGACCTGCACGCCAATTTCCTAGGCCTAAACCTAGCGTTTAGTTAGAACTCTTCACCAATGGATTTCCTGACCACTTCCAAACATGTAGATGGTCCTCATATGACCTAAGAACTCTGAAACAACTCTTGGTTTGTTACTTTTACAACCATACCATATCAAACTAGACCTGCACACCAATTTCTTAGGCTTAAACCTAGCCTTTAGTTAGAAATCTTCACCAATGGACTTCTTGACCACTCCAAAGCATGTAGATGGTCTTCATATGACCTAAGGACTCTGAAAAAACTCTTGGTTTGTTCCCTTTACAACCATACCATAACAAACTAGACCTGCACACCAATTTTCTACGCTTAAATCTGGCCTTTAGTTAGAACTCTTCACCAGTGGACTTCTTGACCACTCCCAAGTATGTAGATGGTCCTCATATGACCTAAGGACTTTGAAACAACTCTTGGTTTTTTCCTTTTACAACCATACCATAGCAAACTAGACTCGCACGCTAATTTTCTAGGCCAATTAACCTTTAAAACCTCACAAATCTAACCTAGCAATTTGTCACTATCTAGGTGAACCCTGTGACCTAAGGTATCTTAGGCTTATAACTTTTCCAAAAGATCCTTGATCACACATTAGGATTCCAAACCAAAATTAGGATGATCTATACATATCCATCCTATTTATTACAAACACTAACAAAGCAACACAAATTTCTACTAGTGGAGGGTGCCCTGCACCATAATTGGCCTAGTCAAAAAGTCAGAGAACTCCATTTGATCTTTGAATAGGACTAATTCCTTGAGTTGATTCCAAGTTACTTGTTGAATCCTCAAGTTGAGTTAGCATATTTAAGGTGATAGTGGAGAGCTCTGCATCAAGATGGTATGAAAGGAGAGAATGAAGTAAAGGATGGTCATTAAATGCTACAAACTTCTCGTTATACATATGGGGTAATGCATGAGCAATTTACAATCCACCCAATTTACAATGCTATATAAATTTGACATGTTATGATATTTTGTATCTCCATTTAGTCCAATGTACCAATTGGGTCTGCCCTACCCTTGATTGTCTCAAGTATTGCCTCGTGGTCTGACTCAAGAACCTTCCAAAGAGTTTTATTTTGCGGTCTTCCCCCATATCTGATTAAGTGGACATTTGATGCAATGACGAGGTTTGAATAATGAAGAATCTTTCTGTGTGTCTCCCAATCCTCAAACAACCACAACCTAGGGTTCTTCATAGCATACCGTCTAAGCCATGTACCAGTTACAACCACTGCTCCTATAGGGTATTCCAATTCTTCACCATCAATAACTGAGTGATCCAGTTTCTTTTTTGCCTCTACACAATGACACAAATAATAATTTGTCCCTTCTTCATTGTCTTCAAGTGCAATAACAGCAAAAACATGGCCTATAATGATATAAACATAATGAGGACATTAGTTTACTAAATATTTATGATAAAGTACTAATTTTGAGATTATTTGTATGTGGAAAATACCGACCTAGTTGTACTAGATCAGATAAGCGATCAAAGTCAATGGATGATTCCATTTTTGTCGGTTGTAGTGATTCGTGGGGATGATAGGAGGCAAGTGGACTCAAACTATGTGTATACCATTCGTCAACCCATTCCTTTGACTCACACCCATCCCAATCTTCATCTACACATGATGAACAAAAGCACACCATATGTCGTGTGTGGATACTCCATGAACCTGCATTATAACTTCTAAAAGAGTGTAGCTCACTCGATCCTGTCAATGTACAACAATCCTCATATGGTGCAATGTTAGTTTCATCCATAAACCAAAAAAATCTACAAACCATAGACTCACCTTCATTACCTAGACCCATTGTAGCATTACACCATTGGACAATACATCTCGCATCTGACAATGTTGCTTTCTCTATGTACTTTAATTCTTCACGTGCTAAAGCTCTTTTAATACATGCACCTGCGCCATTGTGCTCTCCCTTTCCATGACCAGCCTCTGTGAAATTCCACATATATTGAATTCCAGTAATCTTATGCATCTTGCACAACCAATAAAACATCCGCGAATTCTTGAATTGGGATGCACAATTATCTGATCAAATGATATGTCGATGATATTTTATGCCCCTATTTTCCAAATGACCATAAAATAGTTGAAAGCAACCATGTACAAACTCTGTAGAATGTGAGTGATCATCGCTGATATAAAAATGATACTCCCTCAATATCTTCCTATTCTGCTCTGTACTGTCTGGTGCATGCATGAATGCTATATGAACAAATATAGCAACCTGTTGAGAGCTGTAATACTTTGCTTGCACCTCATTATGTGGTTGTAGTGTGTAGTTCTCTGCAAAGTCCACAACTGAAACAATGGTTTCAAGTGGGAATGTGTCCTTGCACAACTTGAATTGCATATCTAACCATCGTGCTCTATGTGTATGCCTTGCATACTCATAAATAACTTTTTTACAAAAAATGTCCATGAACTGATACACTGAAATTTTTTCAATTACTAAATCACATCTTTTAGCCTCTTTTCCATCTTTTAGATTGTATGTCACGGTCTTATATTTTCCAAATTCCACTATTTCATTACCGATTGCATGCGTACTCTCCATATGTTGACAAATTGGCAAACGTCGCAAACCTCCGCAATCTATGCATGTACCATTCAAGCATGAGAGCTTGTAAAATTGTTGACCATCCACTCTTTCACATAAAATGGTAGATATTAATTCCCTTGAAGATCTAGGTGGGACATTTATGTTACAATCCTGCAAAACATTGTTAGAGTGCAAAGCTACACATATATTCCTATAAACTTCAAAATGGTTAGAAAATTCAATATGTACCCCACAACAACAAGTTGTGCGTGTGTGATTTATCTTGACATAAAAAGGTTTACACATTTCAAAATATCTCTGACTAATTTTAATTTGAGGATATGAAAGCATAAATTTTGAAAAGAATTGTGTCTGAGTTGAATCCAAAAAATGTTTTGGATGTGGAACACGAATTCGACTACCAATCCTCCTTCTTACAACATCTCTTTGATTAGGAGATACCCGTCTATTATTCTTCCAAAATTCTTCAATCAAGGATTTCAAAGCTTCAACAATTGCTTTATCTTTTCGCAGTAGTCTACCAGAAAATGCCCATAACTCATTGCTCTTTGGATCTTCCACTCTTTTACGCCTTCTCAGGGCTCTCATTAGAGACTTTCTACTTATTTTCAATGTTTTGCTTGTCTTTCTAATGAGTCGAGATTTCTTCATTTGATTGCTTACTATTGTTGATGTAAGTACACGATGTGTGACATTACTATCTTTTGTGCGTGATGTAGAACCCACACTCTCATATGCAGTCATTAGATTCTTTACAATAGATTTTTCGCTAGACTCATCCATTGTTCTTAGCCCAAGAATCTTCATGATGGGCCTAAATTTAAGATTTCTCATCATTTCAACAAATAGTTGACATCTTCCTGTCATGTTTAAATTCTCAAAAAATGATCTCCAAATACGATTAGCATTTCTTTGACAAGTACGCTTGGGAATCTTGTCAGGCATTGCTTGCAAAATGTTAGTATCAATATCAATCAAATATTTTGGCTTTCTATAAATAATTCTAGGAGCATCAGAAACATTATGTGTGAATTGCGTACCATCTTGAGTGTCATCAACATGAGACGATGCGGTTGCTACACCTTCAGATGTAGATAATGGTGTGCCTTCAACATGATATAAGGGTGTGCCTTCAACATGACACATTGGTGTGACTCCACCTTCGAAAGTAGACGATGGTGTGCCTTCAATGTGATACATTGGTGTCCCTCCACCTTCGGAAGTAGACAATGGTGTGCCTTCAACATGATACATTGGCGTGCCTCCAACATTGGATGACGATGTCTCTTCAACTTGGGAACTCATAGATGATGTCCTCGCATTTTCATAATTCAATTGTCTCATTGCACGCAAGTTTCTCATTCGTTGTCTTTTTGTTTCCAATTCCAATTCTCTTTTACATTGTATTGATGTTTCATGTTCCTCATCCAAAGACAAATCTTCTTGTATGGTTTCTAATTTTTTGTGTTCACGAAGTTGTCTCATTCTTTCCCTTTTCTTCTCTTTGTCTCTTTCATGCTCTTCCGATGTTAAATTCTTTGCTCGTTTCCTTGGCATGATGATGATTTCTACATATGAATTGATTACAATTTTAAAAATATAATATAAATGTAAAACAATAAGTCAAATTCTAATTTAAACCTCTTACAATATGACAAATTATAATATAAATTTATTATAATTATATCAAATTATGCATTGAACAAGTATATATCATACCAATTATAAACCAAAACACTCTTTATTCACATTTGACATGTAAAAAACTAAAAAACTTACCTCAATCAATAAATTTCGCTGATAATGATTGACCTTCGCAATTTGATGTTGATTTTTAAACAATAAAATAGTGCAAATTGACAAAATATGTTTTTTGTCACTTAGCACCATGAAAAGAAGAAAATTTGTCGGCTAAGATGCAGAAATCAAACAAAAACAGCAAAAGTGGGCCTCAATCATGAGTTTCATGGCCAATTTAACCGTTGTTTTTAGTTTTGCATAGCGTGAGCACGCTATGCAAAACTAAAAGTCTCTCATCTTTACTTTTTCATAGCGCGCACACGCTATGTAAAACTAAGACTAGAGTGATAGTCTTTAGTTTTTCATAGCGCACACGTGCTATGTAAAACTAAAGACTAGAGTGATAGTCTCTACTTTTTCATAGCGTGTACGCGCTATATAAAACAAGAAAAAGGGAGAGAGGGAGAAGGTGATAAAAAAGGGAGAGGGAGAGAAGGAGAGAGGGAGAAGTTGAGAGAGAGAGAGAGAGAAGGGGAAAGGGAGATAGACAAGGGGAAGGAGAATGAATGTAGTCCTTACAAGTAGTACTTATTTTGCCGCGGGCACTAGCAGTAGCACTGAGAGACCAATAAATATGTGTATGTTTGAGCCTTGGTTGGATATGGGAGATGGTTGGATAGTTTGGATGGACTCTAGATTGGAGAGGGATCGTGAGGGAGTGGATTGAGATAAGGTCATCTAACTAGGATCTATGTGTTAGGCCAACAAATCTAGGGGTGACTATAGCATATACAATATGGTGGGTTAGGATGATACCAAGAGATATGTGTAGGATAGGGATTCCTACCCTATGGATGTGTAAGAGAGAGGTGCACATACAAGGACACCAGGTTGATGCATACCAGTTGGCTCAGTGCTTGAAAAGAGCAGTGGTAGTGGCACTATGGAGGAAGAGAAAGGAAGCATCACCTATGAGGGGGTACAAAGATAGGTAGAAACACTTTACCAAAGGGTGTTCAAGAAAAGAGTAGCTAGGTAAGATAGAGGGGGAGATGGAGGAAGACCATGGGTATAGGTAACCTAGATATATGGAAGAGATAGTGGGTAGGGATGTGTTACCATGATGGACATTGATCAGGGTGCACAAGCACAACCACAAGTACTAGGACAAGGACAAAGACAACATTGGTACCACAACCACCATCTAGTACATGGACCAATATGGAGGACTAGAGCATCCATGAAGGTACAAGGAGAGGGAACCTCATCCATAGGGGATCATGTGACAAAGATGTTAGGCCCAAAAGGAGGTAAATACAACTAAGAGTGGTGGGGTTAATCAATTGTTCACTCACAATTAAAACTTGAGAATGTCATAATATAACATATATGCAAATTAGATAACTATGCAGATAGACTAGATAAGAATGAAAATGCTCTGATAGTTTACCTCCCCAAGACATAATCAAGGATGGGGGTAAAAGGCTTAATTAGGAAAAGCAACTAGGTTAGGATGAATTATGGGTGAATAAAAATGCAAGCGAAATGGTGATGAAAAATGATCATGGATCTTGAGTACCCTTGCAAATGGCTTGTCATGTAGCGAGCACTTATTTTGATTTAGCAACATCAGTGAATAGCCAAGGTATGAAGAGCCAAGGTTGTGGCATAAATAGTGCATAGGACATGACACGACAAATAGAAACTGTTAGACTGGCATCACACAAGATCCATAAAGGACTTTGGTGCAAATGATGTTGGAAGAACACAAGCAAGAGATATGACCTAGTGCACCATGTGACTATTGGAATCACATGTGGAAGTGCAAGGAACAAATTTAGACCACACACAAAAGAAAATAAAACCATAAACAAGTCCCAAGTTTCATCATTCATGACACACCATGATATAAAGGATCATGGTAACCTTGAGGAGACTAAACAAGAGAACTCCAAGAAAGATATAAAAAAATCCAAAAGAACTAATGTCAACATGAATGTAACAAATATCTTTTGCCAAAATTAGATGATTGAAGAAAAAGATTAGATTTGACATGTTTGACATAAGGATGGATGCATCCTACGTAGACTGATGGTGGGATGATGAGTGACTGCCTGAGGATAAAATACACTCATATATGTTATGATACCTAATGGCAACAGACAACCAAGAAAGACCAAATGTACCCAAATGTATATCTAACCCAACGTTTAAGAGCTATGTATGTTATGATACCTAATGGCAACAGACAACCAAGACAGACCAAACCAATTCTAGAGGCCCTGCAATGCTCAAAAGAGTAGGGCAATGGCATATCTACAACATTGGAAAATCATGTTAAGCATGATAATATCCACGGAGATTTGTGTCAGTTTTAGACAAAAAAATTAGTTTGAATAGATTATATATTTCACATGCTTATGGAAGCATGCAATATGCAATATTTTCTTACTTGCAGTTGTAATTTTAGAAATCCTTGACAATCTAGAGAGAGAGAGAGAGAGAATTGATAGCAAGTGGGATAATGCAGATGCTTTAATAAACCACTATCTTCTTTACTCAAGCAACATCTGGTTCATCTGCTCGACTGGGGCATGTTTGGGATCAAACAGTCTCCATTTAAACTCAAGTCTCTAGAAGCAATTATATTTGTCAGTAGAGGAGATACACCTATTGGATCTGCAATAACTTTATGCTCACTGGAATTTCCATTTCTCTTCAATTGGGATACTCTTTCAAAAATTGCATCTACCCTTTTACCAATTTCAAAAATTGAATGGGTCTATTTGAGGACCTCCAAGGAGTTGGTTGCCTAAATGAGAACCTTGAGATGAATTGGGAACTTCTCTATGAAAGAGATCAATACCTTGATAATCTCTCCACTTGTCAACTGAATTAAAACCTTGGACCATAGATGGCTGCCCTTTGTTGTAAAATGAGTCCAGTGAGACTACCTTTCCAAAGGTGCCAATGAACTTACATAATTTGATGGATATTGCCCAACATGAGTAACCGGGTTTCCCAAGTCCCGTAAATGTAAGGCCATTGATGAATAGGAATTTCTAATAGAAATATTTGTGGTGCTAGATTGAAGTGCATGAACAAATTCTTTGCCTACTAATGAACTAATTTTCAAGGCTTCATTTCACATTGCTCTATGGATAATTCCACAACACTTGTTACTTCTCTATCTAAAATTTTTGTGTCAGTGTACATGTCCACTAAAGAGCTTCTGTCACTACTTGAGCTACTAGCAAATGGTGAGTACTCATGATGATCATCTCACATAGGCTCACACGCATATCTTACTTTTTTCCTTTGCCGCTTTCCCCTTCCTAGCTCTTCCTCCTTATCTGTAACTTCTATCATGGGTCCAAGAAGCTCTTCCCACTCTTTCCAAAATTGCATCTACCCTTTTACCAATTTGGGATATTGAATGGGTCTATTTGAGGACCTTCAAGGAGTTGCTCACCTAAATGAGAACCTTGAGATGAATTGGGAACTTCTCTATGAAAGAGATCAGTACCTTGAGAAGCTCTTTGTTTGTCAGTTGAATTATAACCTTGGACCATAGATGACTACCCTTTGTTATAAAATGAGGAGTGAGACTACCTTTCCAAAGGTGCCAATGAACTTACATAATTTGAGGGATATTGCCCAACATGAGTAACTAGGTTTCCCAAGTCCCGTAAATGTAAGACCATTGATGAATAGGCATTTCTAATAGAAATATTTGTGGTGCTAGAATGAAGTGCATAGCCAAATTATTTTCTTGCTAATGAACCAATTTGAGGCTTCATTTCACATTGCTCTATGATAATTCCACAGCACTTGTTACTTCTCTATCTGAAATTTTTGTGTTCTAGTGTACATGTGCACTGAAGAGCTTCTGTCACTACTTGAGCTACTAGCAAATGGTGAGTAGTCATGTCATCATCATCATCTAACATAGGCTCACATGCATATCTTACTTCTTTCTTTTGCCGCTTTCCCCTTCCTAGCTCTTCTTCCTTATCTATAACTTCTATCATGACATGGGTCCAAGAAGCTCTTCCCACTCTTTTCCATTAATTGTGGGCTTTTACTATTTGTCCTAAGTAATTGGCATACCTTCGATGGCACCGAAAATCACCATTAGATTCTAAAATGTCCCTTTCTCTCACATTAATCTCTCTATTAAGAAGATTTTCTATATCTTCTTCGGTATATTGAATAGATGTAACTGCAATCCCATGTTCATCAAGAATATTCCTTGCACCATTGAGTGATATATCATGCAATTCCTTAATAGTTTCATTCTTAAGAAAATTCATAACTAGATTTTCCATAGCCAATTTTCTTCTTCATCATTGCAATATTTTCTCCTCAACTACACATTTTGTAATCAGTTGATATACAATCACATTTTTCTCTTAGCCAATTCCATGGGCTCGCAATTAAACCTGTAAATCCATAAAAGGGTTGAAATTTGGATCCGATTTGATGCACCTTCGCTATTTGATCTATCCCTTCCCTTTCATTTCACTTGCTTTGCTTATTTTTCACATCATAGGCCAAGATTTGACAGTGGATATGACCTTGGTGCTATCAACGTTAATGGTAAATTTTACCTTTTAGCTATTATTTTTTGTCATTTTTATTGTATGATGCTTTTGTATATGAATTGTGGATATTCTTTAGGAAACATTTCATCCTTCTTGTAGGATGCCTTTGTATACAAATTTTAGAGAATCTCTATTTTGGAAAGAGAGAGAGGAAGAGAGAGTGCTCTCTATCTCTCTCTTTTCCTCTCAATTCAATATAGTGCGCACGCGCTATAGGGCACGCGCGCTATAGCGCGTGCACCCTATAGGGTGCATGCACTTTTCAAGGCATTGGAATTTACCAATCCTAAGGCTTGGATTTGCCTTGGAAATCCAACCCAAAGGCTTGGACGATTCAAACAGGCCTGAGACGTGTTTTCCAGCAAACATACAAAAAAATAACATGTTTTTTTGTGTGCTCCTCGTCAGGTTTACTCGTAGTTCAAGAACGTAAAAATCAGACAACATGATATTGTAGATCTCTCTGTTAGCTATCTAAGCATATAATTTATTTTGAATTCTGATTATGTTAAGTTTTTCAACTCTAATTTCTTTTGTGTGTATGTCTATTTTTTTGTAAAAAACCAACGTTTAGTATTTTGGGCATAGATTTTGGCTTGTTCATCAAATTTTGCAACAAGTTACATTTTTAGAAACTAGACTCCATTCTACAAACTTTAAAAAAAAAAATTTGATTTTTGATTAGTTTTAAATGATTTCTAAGGGGAGCACACAGAAATTTCATGTTTTTAGGATGTGTGCACTTCATAAATTCATAAAAAATTATACATTCATCAAAAAATTACCAAAAAATTTTGGGATAAACTACGTGGTGTTAGCTAACTTCTCACTGGAGCGATTAAAAAAATTCAAAAAAAAAGTTAACATTTTAGGGGGAGCACACCAGACGCTATGTTATATTTTTTCACAAAAAATAGGACCACTTTTTGTGCTCCCCCTTTTTGAGGGCCTTAATCTGCACTATTTTCAAAATAAGTTAGTAGTTTAGGAACTAGATTTAGAGTATTACAACTCTTGTTTTTGTCGCATCTTAAAATTTTGAGTCTAACTATCTTCAATTTGTTGTTGAAGTTCAGAGTTTGCTGATTTCAGGAAAAAAGTGGCATCTTATACCCCCTTTTTGGTCCCCCATCTTTGTGCACTTACCCAAACACTCTTTCCCAATCTTTCACCACTTTGACTATCCAACATCCTGAACTTCTTGATCAAACCTCCACAAACCCAAGCCATGGTATTTATACCTTCCCAAATGACTATGCCCTTGCTTGCTACCTCAATGCAGTTGAGCCTATCAGGACTTCCATTAGTGAACTAAGTGTTAGCATGATGGAGTCGGACATCAAGTATCTTAGTCAGAAAAATAAGAGTAAAAATAAAAAGAAAAGGAGTTCTGAGGATGAAAACCACTTTAAGGCAGTCTTGGAACCTACAAAAGTAAAAATAAAAGACATATCCAAAGGTGAAAACCTGTTTGAGGCACCTAAGGATGAGATATTTGATGTCCTTCTGAGTCATTTATAGGACATATCTCCAGTTCTAATTGAGCCCACTCAATCTATCAACTTGGGAATAGCAGAGGAACCATAGTTGATCCATGTAGCACAATCTTTATTAGAAGAAGAGAAACAAAAATTTACAACCTTCCTCACAGAGAAAAAGATCAACTTTGCATGGAAATATTCAGATATGCCAAGGTTGGATCTTGATCTTATAATGCAACATTTATCTATAGCTCCTAGAGTAAAACCAGTTAAACAAAAATTAAGAAAGATGCATCCTCATGTTGTACTCTTGGTAAAAGCTGAATTAGAAAAACTACTAAAAGTCAGATTCATTTGAGTTATTGATTATGCAAAATGTGTTGGACTACAACTGATTTGGAATCTGATTGAAGGATCTATGATTACAAGATCACTGAGAAGTTTTTGATTAGATATGTAATATGATTAAATCAGTATTATGTTGTCATTGATGTCAACTAGTTTGACAGCACTTATCTTGTAAGTTACTACACCAAGACATCTAAAGAAAAGTGGAAAAGAGATGAAGAATAGAGAAATCTACATGAGGAAAGATGGACATGATAGATGAGGATAAGGAACACATTAAGTAACTTATTGATGAGTCTATGACTTGATGATATTGACTTCATTATATTGCATTCATTTATAATGAAGTATAGAGCTGAAAGACACAAAGCAGTGTTGTCGGTAAATGAAGCATTTCTAGTATACACTGATGGAGTGTAGTGTATACTGACCACAGTATTAACCGAGCAGTGTTCACCGATGCATTTCTTTGTTAACCGAGGATAACAGAATGAATTATAATTTGAGTTTAGCCGATAAGATTGATGAGCTGGCAAGAGTATAACATCGAGGTAACAGATAATGTTTGTTACATAGATCAACGACTGACAAAATTCAAAGAAGATCTAACGAAGCAGATTGAAATGTGTTATTGACACAAGTACCAAGAAATTTTAAGCAGCAAAATCTATGAATGTAATTAAGCGGCAAAATCTGATGGTGGAGAAGAAAATGATTTACTCGTCTATATAAGAGAACAAAATTTCCTTATGAAAATGCTAGAAGAAGAAGAAGCTACAGGATTATCGCATAAGGTCTCATGCATTTTGATCATACTGGTTAGTGAGAACTAAGCTATAGAGCAATTACTAAGCTATAGAGAGTAGTTACCGATAGATAGTAAGAGTTATTATTGCTTACCGATGAGCAGAAATTAAAAAAAAAAAATTGGATTATACATTTTGTATTGGGACACTGGATAACTGATTCACCCCCCTCTCAGTTATTCTAACAATTGGTATCAGAGCTGTGTTGCTTGGAACAGAGTTTTAAAGACTTAAGCATAAAGGTCTCAAGATGTATAAGAGGGAAGTACCGAAACTAAATAAAGAGAAGTTTGTACTATGGAAAAGTAGAATGAAGCTGCACATATCTGGAATTGGGAACTCAGCACTAGATCTGATGCAAAATGGCTACATACAACCACCCATTGGTCCCCTAACTATTGATCAACTAAAGGATAAGCATGGACACAATGTTACTATGATGGAACTTGATGCTGCCTGTACCGACGCTGAATTTGAAGACATCAAGACATGCACAACTACCAAAGGAATGTGGGATAAATTAGCACAAATCTACAGTGGAGATCTAAATGTCAAAAGAGCCCGAGCTGAAAGTCTGAGAGGCAGATTTGATGAAATGAGAATGAAAAAAGGTGAGAACATTGTCCAATATTCAAATAGACTCAAAGAAGTGGTACATGCTATTAGAGCATCTAATGGAGTGATTGATGATGAAACAGTGATAAGCAAGATTCTCAGAACTTTGCTACCAATTTATGCAATCAGGATTTCTGCAATTCATGAAACAAGAGCTACATCCAACCTCACTCTTGAAACTCTGATTGGTAAACTTACAACCTTTGAATTAAACAATTTTGATAATAGTGTTGTTCCTTCTGTTGAATCCACTTTCATGTCTTCTCTGAAGATTGGAAAGTCTAGCAAGAACAGTAAGAATTGTGATAGTAATGACAATACCGATGATGAACTTGATGAGCTTGAAGCACTTATGGCCAGAAGATTGCCCAAAGGAAAAGGAAGGTATAGAGGTAAGCTACCTTTAGCATGTTTCAATTGTAAGGAAGTCAGTCACATCGCTGCTAGATGTCCACAAAAGAAAGATGATGATAGATCCAAAGACCGATCTGAAGGAAGCTATGGGAGAAGAGTCAATAGAGGTTACCAACACAACAACAGAGACAACTGAGATGAGAAAGGCAAAAAGGTATGTTACATAGCCAAAGGTATTGAAACTAAATCTAGTTCTGATGATGATATAGAAGTTGTATTTGTTGCTATGAAAGATGACTCAGAAGAGGAAGAGAAACATGAAGAGATAGCACTAATCTCTAAAGTAAGCAAAAATGATACATGGATCATAGACAGTGGCTGCACACATCATATGACCGGTGATGTAGAGAAGTTTGATCATCTTGTTGAATATAATGGAGGGTTTGTGAGAATGGGAAATGATGCACCTTGTATGGTAAGAGGTAAAGGCTCATTGATGATCAATGACATATTACAATGTGAAAATGCATATTGGGTAGATGGACTAAACTATAATCTGATAAGTGTGGCTCAGCTGAACAATTCAGGCCACCGACTGGCTTTTGAGAGCAAAAAGGTGAAGATTTATGATGATGGAGGAAGACTTGTCAAAACTGGTGTACAATCTAGAGGTAATCTATTCTATCTTGATATAGATCATTCTTCCTATTTTTAAATAAAGGATGAAGATGCTTGGTTGTGGCACCGAAGGTTATGCCATGTGAACTTTGACAATATGATCAAGATTAGTAGAAAGAAAAGAGTTAGAGGATTGCCTAACTTGACAAAACCTGATCATGCCATGTGCCATGAATGTCAAAGAGGTAAGATGACTAATTCTAGTTTTAAAAGCAAGGACTATTCAACAAAGAAGATACTTGAGTTGGTTCATACCGACCTATGTGGTCCTATGAGAACTCAGAGTTGTTCTGGTGATAGATATTTTATTTTTTTTATTGATGATTATACTAGATTAATGACTATTATGTTCTTGAAACAGAAATCTGAAGCTTTCAAAATGTGTAAGTGGTATAAAGCTAAGGTAGAAAAAGAAACCAGTAAGGAAATAAAGTGCTTAAGATCTGATAGAGGAGGTGAATTTATCTCTGATGAATTCACTAAATTTTTTAATGAGCATGGAATCAAGAGGCGGGTATCTGCACCGAGGACACCTCAACAAAATGGCATTGCTAAAAGAAGGAATAGGTCTATAATTGACTGTACTAGAACATTGATGATACAGAAGAATGTTGCTCAAACATATTGGAGGGAAGCTATCAGCACAGCTGTATATGTTCTTAACCAAGTACAACTGAAGAAGGACTCCAACTGAAGTATGGTTTGGACACAAACCTACTATGAGTTATTTCAGAATTTTTGGAAGTAAATGCTTTATCTTGAAAGATGAGAGAAATGGAAAATTTGATTCTAAAGGAGATGAAGGAATATTTCTTGGATATTCCACTACAAGTAAAGCATATAAATGTTTGAATAAGGCTACAAATAAGATTGTTGAAAGTACTAATGTTCATGTTGATGATTTTGATGACAAGTACACGGAGGAAAGCACAAAGGAATCAAAAGACTATGGTAGATTCACTTACATTGAACATCCAGAGTATCTACCGACATCGCAAGCTGTAACAACCGGTCAGCAGGGAAATAATGCAATACAATAGGCACCACAAACTGATGAACATGAAGAAGCTGCTGAGCAAGGAAATGACCCTGAGCAAGATGAACAAGAAAGGAGAAATCATGTCTTGGCTAGTTTTGTCAGGAGACATCATCCTGAAACACAAATCATTAGAGACAGACATGCTGGAATGCAAACCAGAAGCAAAACAAGACAAGGTACATGTCTAATTTGTGAATTTGAACCTAAAACTATGAAAGTTGCATTAGAAAATGAAGAATGGGTTAATGTAATGAAGGAGGAAATAGATCAAATAGAAAAGAACAAAACTTGGTCCTTAGTACCCTGACCAAAAAATAAGAATGTTATCAGTACTAAGTGGATATATAGGAATAAATTGAATGAAAATGGTGAAGTCACAAGAAATAAAGCTAGATTAGTATGCAAGGGATATGCACAGGAAGAAGGCATTGACTATGGTGAGACATTTGCACCAGTTGCTAGATTAGAAGGAGTTAGAATGCTACTTGCATATGCTACACATAAGAAATTCAAAGTCTATCAAATGGATGTGAAGTCGGCATTTTTGAATGGTATACTTGAAGAAGAAGTCTACATTGAACAACCTGAAGGATTTTTTGATCCCGACAATAAAGACATGGTATGTAGATTACATAAAGCTTTATATGGACTAAAGCAAGCACTGAGAGCATGGTATGAAAGACTGCATACTTACTTGTTAAGTATTGGATTTGTTAGAACAAGTGAAAATAGCAATCTGTATGTGAAAGGTGATACTGATGATACTATTATCATTGCTAAAAATTTTGTTGATGGTATTATCTTTGGTGGCTCAGATCTTATCTGCAAGGCATTTGCTGATGAAATGCAAAAGGAATTTGAAATGTTTATGTTCAGAGAGATAAATTTCTTTCTTGGACTACAAGTGATTTAGTAGAGTGATGGCATATTCATCACACAATCAAAATACATAAAGGAAGTACCAATGACATTTGGCATGGAAGATGCTAAACCTGTGGGAACACCGATGGCTACTAGATGCAAATTGACAAAGGAGGATGAAAATACTAAGGTAAATCAGACAATTTACTGATCTATGATTGGCAAGTTAATGTACATAGTTCACAGTAGGCTAGATATAGCACATGTTGTGGGAATTGTTGCAAGATTTTTTGCTAACCCTAGAGAATCACACATGATAGCTACAAAAAGAATCTTTAGATACTTGAAGAAAATAGAAAATTATGGATTATGGTATTCTAAGGAAGGGAAGTTTGAACTGAAAGTTTACACCGATGCTGATTGACCTGGAAATGTGGATGATAGAAAAAGCACCACCGGAGGAGCATTTTTCTTTGGTGAAAGACTTGTAACCTAGACAAGTAAAAAGTAGGCTTGTATTTCTTAGTGTACAGCTGAAGCAGAGTATGTTATTGCTGCTACTAACTATTCAAACATTGCATATATCAAACAAGTGTTGGAAGGAATGAATGAGGTAATCACTGACCCGGTGATTATATATTGTGACAACACTAGTGCTATTAATATTTCAAAGAATCCTATGATGCACTCTAAGACAAAGCATATATCTATTAAGTATCATTACTTAAGAGAAAAAGTGCAAGAGAAGCAAGAAAAGTTAGAATTTGTTACATCTAAAGAACAACTTGCAGATATTTTTACAAAGCCCCTACCGAAGGACACATTTGAATACTTGAGGACTAAACTTGGGGTCTGTCCCCTGTCTATCGGTCACTAAGGTGATCTGGATGTTGCAACAGCCAACTTTTATCAAAAGATCATTCATGTTGATGCAGCATAGTTCACACTTTGAATCATGTTCAAGGTTGTGATTAAGTTTGAGAACTTGAACCAATGAGATATCAGTATACAGAGATACAGAGGAAGTACTAAACACCACAGAGAGTTACTTGGCTACTGAAGAGCTGATTGTTTATTTGTTTCTTTGGCATTGCTGTCAAAGGGAGAGATAAACCATATGAAATGAAAAGGGGAGAGATAAACCAAAATATGAAAAGGAACAAGCACCGATGACAATTATCTAAGGGAGAGACAATCTGAATGAGACAGAGTATTGAAGATCAGTTACAAAGAACAGAAGCAGGAACAGGAGAATTGAAAAGATCACAACTATAGAAAGGTAAAGTTGTATTACTTAATACTGGTTTAAGTAGTGATTAAACATATTAAGTCTAATTGACTTACAACATTTACTCACAAAGTTAAAGAATGTATGTTTGGTATGTGTATGGTACATTTCATATTACTTGAGTCGCCATCAATGCCAAAGGGAGAGATTGTTGGACTACAACTGATTTGGAATCTGATTGAAGGATCTGTGATTACAAGATTACTGAGAAGTTGCTGATTAGATATGTAATATGATTAAATTAGTATTATGTTTTCATTGATGTCAACTAGTTTGACAACACTTATCTTGTAAGTTACTACACCAAGACATCTGAAGAAAAGTGGAAAAGAGATGAAGAATAGAGAAATCTACATGAGGAAAGATGTACATGATAGGTGAGGATAAGGAACACATTGAGTAACTTATTGATGAGTCTATGACTTGATGATATTGACTTCATTATGTTGCATTCGTCTATAATGAAGTATAGAGCTGAAAGACACAAAGCAGTGTTGTCAGTAAATGAAGCATTTCTAGTATACACCGATGGAGTGTAGTGTATACCGACCATAGTATTAACTGAGCAGTGTTCACCGACGCATTTCTTTGTTAACCGAGGAGAACAAAATGAATTAAAAGTTGAGTTTAGCCAATAAGATTGATGAGTTGGCAAGAGTATAACATCGAGGTAATAGATAATGTTTGTTACATAGATCAACGACTGACAAAATTCAAAGAAGATCTAACGAAGCAGATTGAAACATGTTATTGACACAAGTACCAAGAAAGTTTAAGCGGCAAAATCTATGAATGTAATTAAGCGGCAAAATCTGATGGTGGAGAAGAAAATGATTTACTCGTCTATATAAGAGAACAAAATTTCTTTATGAAAATGCCAAAACAAGAAGAAGCTGCAAGATTATCGCATGAATAAGGTCTCATGCATTCTAATCATACTGGTTAGTGAGAACTAAGCTACAGAGAAATTATTGAGCTATAGAGAGCAGTTACCAACAGACAGTGAGAGTTATTATTACTTACCGACAAGCAGAAATAGAAGAAATTGTTTTGGATTATACATTTTGTATTGGGACACTGGATAACTGATTCACCCCCCTCTTAGTTATTCTAACAGAATGGATCTCTAATATTGTACCTATTTCAAAACTAGATAAATCAATTAGAGTGTGCACAAACTTTAGAGATGTAAATAGAGCATGTCCTAAGGATGATTTTCCACTACCTAACATTGATATGATAGTGGACATGACTGCGGGCTTTGAGATGTATTCTTTAATGGATGGTTTTTCTAAATATAATCAAATAAAAATTGCTCCTGAAGATCAAGAGAAAACTGCTTTCACATATGCATGGGGCACCTTCTGTTGGAATGTCATGCCATTTGGGCTTAAGAATGTTGGTGCTACATATCAGAGAGCCATGCCATCTATTTTTCATGACATGATGCATAGGACTATGGAGGATTATGTTGATGATACTTTAGCAAAATCTATGATTAGAATTGAACATCTAAATGACTTAAGCAAGATACTAGATAGAATGGAAAAATTTAGTCTCAGACTAAATCCTAAGAAGTGTGCTTTTGGTGTTGCTTCTGGAAAGCTCTTAGGCTACATTGTTTCAAAGAAAGGAATTGAGGTAGATCCAACTAAAGTAAAGGCTATAATGGAGATGCAACCTCCTAAGAATATCAATCAAATGAGAACATTGCAAGGTAGACTTCAATCTATCAAATGCTTCATATCTCAGCTAGCAGACATATCAGAGCCTTTTACAAACACATTACATAAAGGTGTGACATTTGCGTGGAATGAAGAATGTGAGAACAACTTTAACCATATCAAGAAGTATATATCAAATCCCCCTATCTTGATGCCTCCCATTCCAGGGAAGCCTTTGATCTTATATGTCTCCGCTACAGATACATCACTAGGGGCATTGCTTGCATAGCATGATGAGAACAAGAAGGAAAGAGCTATATACTATATCAGTAGAACATTGGTGGCATACGAAAAGAATTATTCCATGATTGAGAAGGCTTGTCTAGCTATGATCTTTGCATCATAGAAACTGAGACATTATATGTTGGCGCATACCACACATTTGGTAGCTAAGATTGATCCACTAAAGTACCTACTAAGCAAAGCTGCCCTCATGGGTAGATTAGCCAAATGGGTCATGCTCTTAAGTGAATTTGACATTGAATATATTGAAAGAAAAGCCATTAAAGGACAGGTTATTGCTAATCAATTAGCGGATGCACCTATGATTGATGATACACCAATGCAAATGGAATTTCCAGATTCCTCTATCATGACTCTTTCTTCTAGAGAATGGCAGTTATTCTTTGATGGCTCCTATACACAAAATGGATCAGGAGTAGGCATATTATTTATAACTCCTCAAGGATACTCCATACCCAAAGCATTTAGATTAAAGCTCCCATGCACAAACAATATTGCAGAATATGAAGCCCTTCTTAATGGCATGAAACTAGCAAATGAGTGGAGAGTGACAGAGATACACATTCATGGAGACTCTCAACTTGTTATCCATCAAGTCAATGATGTTTACCAGACTAAAGATGAAAATCTTATTCCATACAAAAGAATGGTAGATGATCTAAAGAAGTATTTCATATCTATCACATTTGAGCAAATACCTAGAACAGAGAATAAGGTTACCGATGCAATGGCAATGTTAATGTTGTCTACTTTATTACAGTAGCCTGAACATGAGCTACACTATGAGTTCCTGGTGGCAGCACTATCTTATCCTGCATATGATTCCCCTGAAACCCGCATGATCTGCACTATTGTTGGTCATGATTCATCCATCCCGATACAAAAATCTATTCTCATATCTCCAAGACCAAATCATTCCTGATACCTTCAACCGCCATGAAAAGAGATACCTTATCCGTAATGCCTCCTGATATGTCATCATTGGTCATGATCTGTACAAACGAGGTCTAGATGGTACACTACTTAGCTGTTTAGAATAGGAAGAGTCTCAATGTGTGTTAGAGGAAGTCCATGAGGGTATATGTTGGTCACACTCAAACGGTTTTAACACTAGCTTGAAAACTTATTAGGGCTGGGTACTATTGGCCTGAAATGGAGAAAGAGTCTATCAAGTTTGCTAAGAACTATCAAAAGTGCCAAGTGCATGGCAACTTAATTCATGCTCCAGGGAGAGATCTAATTCCCTTCACTACTCAATGGCCTTTTCATCAATGGGCATTTGATCTTATAGGATCCATACATCCTCATTCTTCTAATGGACATACCCATATAATCATGGCTACATATTATTTTACAAAATGGGTAGAAGCAGTCCCTTTGACACAAGTAACTGGTAAGCAAATATCTATGTTCATCTTGAACTACATCATATGCCGATATGGGATACCTCATTCCATAATCACAGATAATGGTGGACAGTCCAAGAATAAAGATCTAGATGATTTATATGCTAAATTCAAGATTACACAACATTGGTCATCTATCTACTATCCTCAAGGGAATGGACAAGCAAAGGCTTCAAACAAGAATCTATTGAAAATCTTGCACCGTACATTTAATAAAATAGGAAGAGACTGGCATCTCATGATCAATCCAGCTCTCTGGGCCTACAGAACAAGTATCAGAATGCCCACTGGGGCTACACCTTTCACTTTAGTTTATGGGTCTAAAGTGGTACTGCCTATTGAGGTTGAAATCCCATCACTAAGAATCAGAATGCATGGTCTAGTAACTAATGATGACTATAGAGTGTCCAGGTTGCAAGAACTTGAACTACTAGATGAGCACAGACAAGAATTGTATGATCATCTCAGAGTATATCAAAAGAGAATGTCTAGAGGTTACAACAAGAAAGTCAGACAAAGAGAATTTTAGGTTGGCGATCTAGTCTTGAGAGAGAACCCTAAAAATCAATCACATCAAGAATGCAAGGGGAAGTTTGAACCCAACTGGCTGGGTCCCTTTGTTATCACTACTACTTTTGGCTCTAGTGCCTATCAACTCTCAACAACTGAAGGAGAACAACTCTGAGAACCAATCAACGTTCTCCATCTAAAGAAATTCTATGCCTAAGGCATTTAGTCTATGGTAAAATGTCCTGAAAAAATCTTAAAAATTGGAAAAAGTCTTGAAAAAATGAACATCTTGGTGAAAACCTAGCAATAGGTGCCTTGATGATTCACAAAAAAAAGTAAAAAATATCAAAAGTACAAAAAAATTGAAAAAATAAAAAATACAAAAAAATGAGAAAAAGAAAAAGTGCCTTGGTGAAAACCTAGAAACAGGCACCTTGGTAGCAAAAATAGAATCTCTGCCAAGATGGTGAAAACTTGGCAAATGGGTGCCACTTGTTTCAAAACGCTCCATCTATCAGTGCAATCTTGGTCTTTCCCAGCTTTTAGTCTTGCTTTAGTTTGTACATATCTCTTGGTTTGTTCCCGCATTCCTATTTTCAATAAGTTAGTCTGTACACCAATCAGCTAAAGCGTATGTATCCTATCAATGTTCAAACTTGGGGGCAATCAAAGTCATGTCCTATGGCCTCCAGTATACCTTAGATGTATCATATCCAGTCAGAGTCCTTTGAAACTTCATTTGAGTCAGTCAGTATGTCTCGTCTCTAGAAAGGATTTTGCATCTACAACAATGCAATCAAACATCAAACACAAACTGAAAATAATCTATGCTTTTACATGCTTTTATCTCCTTGTATGCTTACTGATTCACATTGAGATTTTTGCATATTTTGTTCCCACGAGCTCTTCGATGATGTCCTTTACAGGATTTTGAGAGTGATGACTGGGGGCATAATCTTTTCTTTATTTTCTTCTTATATGTGAAAATCGAACAACTTTGGAAATTTTGGATTGAAATGGTGTCCGACTGTAAGAGCCTCTATCTCGAATTGGATGGCCATGCGTACCTCGACCATTGATACCCAGAAAATTCAAGGAAGTTTGATCTAACTATTGTCTTTTTTTTGAGTGAGTTCTTTCTGCTATTGTGAAATGCGATCTTACCTAAGGATGTGAATGATAAAGGGTCACTACGAGTAATTCACATTGGATTTAGAATGATCTCTTGACTGCTTGATGTGTTTGAATGCAAGGCGTATTTAGGTCATCACGACGTCTATGTTTTGATGCTTATACAAATTGATATATCAAAATGGACATGATATTTAGGTCATCCTAGCGTTTATGCCTTGGTGCTTATATCTAATTCGACATTCCGAAAACAAAATCAATATTCATATATCCATGGTTTCCTAATCAGTGGGTGTTGTATTGATTCCTACGCATACAAATCGATATTCATATGTCTATGGTTTCATAACTAGTGGGCATTGTATTGATTTATCTAGTTACCTAAAAAAATTCAATGATGAAATCGACTGACACATGATCAGTGACTAGGTCCTAGGTCCTAGGTTTGCATTTCATTTTGTACTTTGCATGATTGCATGATCTCACAAATGGCTTGAACATTTAAACGATTCTTCAAAAATGCTAAAAACATATCATAAGAGCTGAATCTCACATGAAGGTTCCTCCGATGAAATAGCAAGTAGAATCCTTTTTCAGGATCAAAATCAAAATCTGAGATCGTTTATATTATTCACTACTTGCATAATCAACCTTCAATCATCAAAGAAATCCAGAATTCAATTTAACTGATTATCTTACATCAAACTATCAAAAAATCAAACCTAATCAAACTTAGTCTCCAGGACCTCCAAACAATGCAGCATGCGTTCTCGAACGTGTTTAACCACTTCTCAAATCAATTAACATGCTTCTAAACTATAACACTGACTTTTATTATCAGATTTCAATTTTAATCCCGAAGGGGGCATGGTATTACACATCATTCAAAGTCTGTAATCTAAATCTGAAATCATATCTTTCCTCAGTAATCAAGACAACAACCACATCTAGTTGTTGATTCATCAAAAAGACCTCATCACTTGGGGCAAATCAATCATCGCTTGGGGCATATCAGATTCATCGAGATCCATATCAATCTAGTATTCTCTTAATCTTGTAAACTGTATCAATTTTTCGTAACCATCGGTTCATTAGTGTTATTTCCTTGGTTCTTTGTAACTGAAGGGTTCAGATGTGATACCAATGTGATTCTTATCAACAATCGGGTCTGGAATCGGTCACTCACTTCTTCGCAATCATAAGGTTCAAAATCAAGCATTTTGACACTTCTTTGCAATCATCGGTTCATTGTTGTTATAGTTAACATTATCTTTGGTCATTCAAGACCTAATATCTTTGAATCTTTCAATCAGTTTTTGTCTCATATCAATTTCAATTTCAAACATCAGTTTCAACATCATACACAAACTCTCTTTGAACCACTACGCTTCGCACAGTAATTCAAAGAGGGGCAAAATGTAATACCCCAAAAATGGGCTATAGGTTCATTAACCTCCTACATCTTCAAATCAAATGAAATCGACATCAAAGTCCTAACCTAAGGCACATCTGCACATTATTGAATCTTAATTGATTATCCTAAATTCTGCATCGGGGAATATTCCTTATTCCTATTTATCCTAATTATCTTTAATTTAATGATTATTTGGCAATAAATCCTATTTATCCTAAAGTTTGATTAATTGAATATTATGAATATTTAATTAATTATATTTAATACTGCCACTTAATTATTTAATTGGATTTAATTATATTTATTCCTAAATTGTATTATTTAAATTTTGACAATAAATCAAATATCCTATGACTAATTGATTAAATTCTTATTTAATTAATTAATGTCAATTGTCAAATTTAATAATATAGTTTTTGAATAAAAGTTTGATTTAATAATTGATTAACCCATAAATCAATTGTTTTATTTTAAAATCAATTAAGTTGAGGATAAATCACTTTATTTATTAAATTAATTCATAATTAATTATGCACATCCAAAAAGCAGTTGAACTTTAAATCAGAAAATCAATTCAAGTTGTTTTGAAATAAACTCAACTCTCTTTTGAGTTGAAAGCTGATTTCAACTTCTGATTTAAATTAAAAAGCTGATTTGCATGATTTTTGTGAGTTAATCTATCTCTAAATTCTTGATAACTCAAAAATCAACCTGAGTTTATCAAGAGTGATTTATGGCTTTTTCCATGCACCTCCAAAGTCCTGGATTTCTATAAATTAAGGCCTCAGCTCTTCATTTTGGATCCATCCATGAATTGCATCCTCATGCTGGCGAATTGGTGATCGAAGAATCAATCTTTGCGAATCAAAGTTGTTGCGAGATTTTTCATTGTTTTTGAACATTCATATCATTTAGCATATCATTGTTAGATTAATTGCATGTTATATCAGTTTCTCATATAGAATAGATTCATATCAGTTTATCTCATCTTATTGCATAGAAAATCCAAAAATATAGATTAATTTGCATTCATCTCATATCTAGATTCTGCATTCAAATCCTTCGTTTAGGTGTCGTTAAGGTCACTGATCTCGGTCCAATATGAGAATATCATACTCGCACCTACTAGAAGGTAGTAAATTGCCTGGTTAGATTAGTTTCCATTTCACTACATGATTTTGATTTTAACTAACCTCTAATGTTTTACATAAGTGTTGTGTCTACAGCTAGGTACAAAATTCACACACACACCCACTTCTCCAATAATTAATGTGTACTTAAATTACATGTTTGTGTAGTTGCACTGTGGAATATATTCAAATGGACATTTTAAATATAATTAATCACATATGTGTGTGGTATGACTTAGGTTCCTCTCCAAAAATGCTTTAGGATTTGATGCATAGCTTATGCATAATAAACATGCTTATTTTTGCAAGTAGTAGTAGTAAACCATTCTTGCAAGTAGTAGACCTTGTCATAGATAGCCTAGGTATCGTACTATAACACAACTTACGCATAATCAACATGTTTAAATTTGCATGAAACATACCCTTTTCCCATCACTTTGAATGCTTTGACTTATGATCCCTTATTTTTCCAATTGAATTTTGCCCATTTATAAAAAAATAGATTTAGATAGGACCGTATTAGAAAGAACCAATAGATTGATATTGACATGAAGCAATACTTTCAATCACATCATCTAACAACAAAAATTCTATTTTTTACCAAGTTCTTCTCTGATTTATGACATCAACAACCCATTTCCTTCATTTTTCCTCCTTCCTCGGTTAATCTAGTGGGATTGACAACCATTTCTCCAATTAACATTCCCTAGTCACAATTTTATTTTGTCATAGATAAATTCCCTTCCATTATAAATAGCATCTTGTTGTTTCGCATCCAACACCTCCATCTCTTCTCCACCTACTTTTCATGTGTCATCCTTCAACCACATTATTACCATGTTATTTTTTTATTTGACTCTCACAAGAAAAATCTTGTTGGCGTTTACAAAAAATAATGCTTCGAGAGTTTTCCTAATGCATTAATATTTTTTAAAAGATGTGATATTATTAAATAAAACCTAGCTAAAGTGATATTCATATAACATGACATTATAAGTAACATGTTTTTTTCTTTATACAAATTGATAATTAGATCTAAACAAATTGATTAAAAGATTATTAATAAAGCTTCTACTAAAGTTTGTTCTAATTTTTCTTTGGATTTTCGTTCTTGTCCTTTTTACCAATCTTGGTCAACTCCTTTCTATTCACAAACTTCAAAATATAATTTAGACTCTCAATCTGCAATTATTTCACTTGAGACTAATCTTCCATATAATCATAAGAGATTGTTTGACAATAATCAGTTGATAGATGCCTCAGGTCCTTTGCATCTTTTCAATTTTAAGAAATTTCGTTTATGTTTAGCTTCTATTTTAAAGGATGTTTTTTTCAAGATGAATCATTCTTCATCTGGGTGGAATAATATTATGCTAAATTTTGATAAGACCAGTGTTTCCATTCAAGTGAGTGATCCTCAAATTAGGGCTATGATTGTTGGTTTTTTGTCTCCACCTCTTCTTTCTATTATTAATTCTATTTATCGTATTATTCGTCCCTTGCTTTCTTATCATTCCTCTTTTTCTGGTCCTCAAATTGTGGACGAAAATCTTATTGATAATCTAATGTTCAATAGTCAGCCTTTCATTCTAGTGACTAGATTTGTTTCCTCCTCTTCTATCTCTGAGGAGGATATTCAATTAATGGCTAATGATGTTCTAATTTTTGTTGCTTCTCAGCTAATAAATGAAATTTCTTGTGAAGAATTCTCTGATTATTTTCCTTCGTAGTCCTCCTTTTCTTGTAATCCAACATTGGATTTGTAGTCCTCTGGGTTCTCATCCCTTTCTATTAATGGGAAGGATTTTGATTTTTCTCAAAAAATAACATTGGCTCAGTCTCCTTTGCATGTTGATGTTGATATAAAAACTCCCAAAAAAAGAGGTAGGAAACCTTTGTTTGTTAAAATTAAGGAGGAAATAGAAGCAGGTATTCGGTCCACTATTGTGGACAAGTTTTCTTCTCAAATAAGAATGAGAAGAGTGTGTCGCTCTCCTAGATTTTCATGAAAATCATATCTTGGAATCCCATGGGTTTGAATGCCCCTGACAAGAGGGGAAGAATCAAGAATTTCTTGGATTCTTCACAAGCAAACATAATTTTACTGCAAGAATAAAAATTATCACAAGAATCTTTCGATAAAAAATTTCAAAAATGTTCTCGATGGGAATTTGTCCTTGTTCCCTCCTCTAGTGCTTCTGGTGGTCTTATTTCTCTTTGGAATCCTAAAATTGTTAGTGGTTAGCTTGTTCTTTCAGATTCTAATTGGCAATTATTGAAATTTAGCTGGTTTGATCTTTCCTTCTTGCTTTTTAATGTATGTGGTCCTACTTCTCCTCAGGACAATTTTTTTATCTGGAATTATTTAACTAATCTTATTCAACAATATGAGGACCACCACATTATATTAGGTGGTGATTTCAATGCTATTACTTCCCCAAATGATAAATATGGGGGTAATCCTATAGCTCAACGGGTTATTGATGATTTTTCCTTTTTTATCCAAGATAATGCTTTTTCTGATATTTCCCCATGTAATGGTTCCTTCACTTGGAAGAGTAGAAGAGTAGCTTCCCAAATTTCCATCAGGCTTGATCCAAATAGGTTTATCATTTCCCATGAGCTTAGAATTCTCGACTTCTCTTTCAATTATGAAATTCTATCAATTGTAGAATCAAATTATTTTCCCAGTTCTCTAGTAATAGATAAGGTAGTTAAAGCTCCTCCTTTCAAGCCCTATTTTAAGTTTGAAATGATGTGGTTTACACATCCCCATTTTCTTTTTCTTCTACTTCAATGGTGGGTTAGTGCTCCTTTTGCTAAAGGAACCCGTATGTTTCAGTTCTACAAGAAATTGAAATTTGTCAAATCTAAAATCATAGTCTGGAATAAAGATGTTTTTAAGAATATTTTTCATGAGAAAGATGAGGATGAAAGGGATCTCAAGAGTATTAATGAGCATATTGCAAAATTTGGTTTAGACCCTTCTAGTTATGAGAAACAGAAAACTCTTCATTCATATTGGGAAGTTCTTTGTACTAGAAGTGAGATGTATTGGAGACAGAAATCTCATGAGCTTTGGTTGAAAGAGGGTGATAAAAATACTAAATATAATTTTTTGTCTTCTGCCAAAATTAAGAAAACATCCTTTTCTATTTTTTCTATAAAAGAAGCTATATCTGGTTCTTGTCTTTCATCTAAACAACATATTAGAGATGAAGGTGTTCATTTTTTCAAGGATTTTCTTGCTCCTCATGTGCTTCTAGATGTTAATGATTCTAATGTTGAGAAGCTCTTGCAATCCATTCCTAATTTGATTTCCCATTCTGATAATGAGTTTTTGATGAAACCTTTTTCTATTGAGGAGCTTCACACAGTTGTTTTTTCTATGGCTCTGGACAAATCTCCAAGTCTAAATGGTTTTACTATCTTATTTTTTCAAAAATGTTGGGAAGTTATCAATTTTGATCTTTTAATGACTATTAAAGAATCTCATAGGGAATGTTATGTTTTGAAAAATTTCAACACTACTTATCTTGCATTGATTCCTAAATCTAAGGATCCTCAAACCTTTGCGGATTTTAGGCATATTTTACTTTGTAATTCTATTTATAAAATCATTATGAAAGCTATTTATTTAAGATTGAAGTCGCTAATTTTAATAATTATTTCTCCTTGATGGGGTAGTTTTGTCCCTGGTAGGGAAACTTCTGATGGTTCTCTTGTTGCACTTGAAGTCTTGCATTCCATCAATTCTCATCAGATTCCTTCATTTATTGTGAAACTTGACATGATGAAAGGTTATGATAAAGTTCAATGATCTTTTCTATTGAAAGTACTTCATAAATTTGGCTTTTCCAAGTCTTGGTGTAAATGGATCAAAAACTGTATATCAGGAGCTTTTTTTTTGTCATAATTAATGGTGTCCCCTTAGGTTTCTTCTTTTATTCTCAAGGGGTTCATCAAGGTGATCCTCTTTCCCCCTTTTTGTTCATTATCATGGTTGAAGCTTTTAGTAGAACTATTTAGAAGCATAATGAGTTAAATAGTAGGAGAGGTGTGAAGATCCCAAACACTTTGATTACAGTTACTCATAATTTTTTTGTTGATGACACTTTATTATTTGGCAATTATTCCATACATGAGGCTAAGTGCATTAAGAAAACTTTGGATCTTTATTACTCAGGATCTGGTCAAGTAATCAATCCTCAAAAATAAAAATAATTTATGTTTCATACTCCTGAGATTGTGCTTCAAAAAATTGTAAGCTTGCTTGGTTTTTCTTTGGATTTCCTTCCCTCTACTTATCTAGGGATCCCTTTTTTATTGGGCAATTTAATCCTTCTTATTGGGACAATGTCATTTCTAGATTAAAGAGTATAATTCTGGCTTGGAAAGCTAGATGGTTATCACTATCTGGCAGAATTCTTCTTATTAAAACTACTCTCGCTGCCATTCCTAATTAGTATATCTATGTTCTTCATGCTCCAAGTTCGGTCATTGACCAAATTGAGAAACTTATTCGTTCCTTTCTTTGGAGGGCTAACATGACTGATGAGAAGGTGCCTCTTGTCTCATTGCAAAAATTATCCCTTGATAAATCTATTGGTAGTATTGGCTTGCATAATATTGCTCTTAGAAATAAAGCCTTTGGAGATAAACTTGTTTGGAACATGTATTCTAAATCTGATGCTCTTTGGTAAAATCATGCAAGTTAAATATTTAGATTCTCCTAATCCAAAAATAATATTTACACTTTCTAATCCTCTTGTTGGATCTCCAACATGGAATTTTATGATTTCTTCTAGGGATGTGGTTTCGAATTTTTTAACCTGGCAGGTTTTTTGTGGGAAAGATGTTCTTTTTTTGTATGACTCTTGGAATGGTTTCCCGCCTCTTAGCACTATAGCATCTTTTTCAAGTGCTATTTATATTTTTACCAACTATTGTGGGGAGAAATTGGTAGATTATATTGATTATGTTGATATTTTTTCTCATAAAGTTTGTTGGAAAGACTCGTCCTCTCTTCCTCTATCTTCAGTGCATATTCAAGAATTTATTTCTACTCTTCATAATAGGACTATTTTATTGGATAAAGGTTGTGATATTCTGATCTAGTGTCCTTCTAAATCTAGAAAATATTTTGTTAAGGAAGGGTATAAGGTAATTCAGCAAATAGAGAATCAAAATGTATCTCATCGTGCTTTTTTCTTTTGTTGAAATAGTTTAGTCCTTCCCAAAGAAGGTGTTTTTTCCTAGCTTTCCCTCTAGAAAAGAATTCTTACTAGTGATATATTGATTAGATTTTGTATTGCCCCCTCTTTTAATCGTGTTTTTTTTAAAATTTGGCAATTGATGAACAGTGGATCATATGTTTGTTCATTGTGATTTTGCTACTCAAATTTGGTCTTTTGTCATGGATAAACTCTTTGTTTCTTTTCCCTTACCCTCATCACTTTGGGATCTTTTTCAGTCTTGGCCAGTTTTGTTTTCTAATTCACTTTTTGCATGTTTGTGGATAATTATTCCTTCCTCTGTAATTTGGTCAAACTGGTGGGAGTGTAATAAGCGTATTTTTAGAAAAACTTCTTCTGATTGTCCTTCAATTCTTATTAATATTGAGATGCATATTTTTGAACAAGTCAATGCTCGTGTGCAAATTCATTTTAACCCAAATGTTGTATTCACTTCATGGGATAACTTGGTGATTTCAAAATGAAAATTTATCTCCATCCTTGTTTCTCCTATTTTTCCTAGAATTAGGAACACTCCTATTAATAGAAGTTCCATTAATGGCATCTCCCTGATTCTCCTTTTATTAATTTGAATTTCAATGGCTTTTTAAAGGGAAATCCTAGTGAATTAGGTATTAGGATGTGTCTTTGAAATCATTTGGGAAAAGTTATAGCATTAAAAGATGTGTTTATTCCCCCGGGTACAAACAACATAGCTAAAGCACGAGCTCTCTTTGAAGGTATTGTTTTGGCAAAAAAACTTAAGATATCATGTCTTCATATCGAGGGAGATTCTGTTGTCATCATTAATGCTTGTGTTCAAAGGAAGGTTGATAATTGACATCTGAAATATATTTTTGAGCATGTTTGGAATTCTCTTGAGACTTAAATTGAGAAATTTATTATTTTTCATGTCTATAGAGAAGGTAATGCTCTTGCTGATTGTTTAGCTAATTTGGGTTGTGGTTTTGTAGATCTAGATTCTTCTTCAAATAATTGTTCTTTGTTAGATTTTCCAAAATTTTTGTCAAGTATTCAGCAAGAATCTTCTTATTAATATATTTTTTGTTCCTCATATACTTATACAAATATATGTGCGTTGATATATGTAGGTACATATATTTGGAACATGACATTTTTAATGTATCTAGATATAGTTGTAGGCAGTAGGTGTTGCTCCATGTATACATATATATTGCATCATTTTTTCAAATGTAGTTATCTACATCTATATGAGCGAAAATATGTGTGTGATTATATTGGGTTCATATTGCCCCTTGGTAATCTTTAATTATTCTCTTCATTTTCATATTTCCTATCTTGTGGACTAAGCTCATTTTGGTTATTGGAAATCTTCCTCGTGTTTTCTACTTATGTTAGATGTGACTATAGCATATCTTCATCCTAATTTGATTGTGCCATATCGCAGTTCATTCGTGTGGGTTTTTATTTCTTCTACTTTGACTTTTATTCTCTCGCTACTTAGTATATCTGTCACTTATTATTAATATGTCATATCGTATTTGTGACTTATAGTGCTTTTGTATATTTTTATATGTTCAGTGATGGTCATTTATGTATGCATTTTTAGCTTTTGGGTTTACTTATTTCATTGCTTTCATTATTCTCCTTGTCATCTGCAAATAGCTCTCTCTAGTATTCATCTTTTTGTATGGTTTTTTCTTGTTTTTAATCTGGTCAATGGTTGTGCGTCCTTCTCATTTGGTGGGAATTAGTACCATGATTAACATGTGTTTTTCTTGCAATGCACTACACATGGATTATTATCCCCACAATTTCAGGGTTTCTTTGGAAGTTGAATGTTGGGAATGTCCATTTTTGGGCCATATTAACGATGAAATATTTTCCATGGTTTTTGTATGTGACCATCTTCAAATCCGCAGAGCTATCAAAAGGGTAATTGGTTTTGATGTTCTATTTCCTTCAGGTTTTTTGTGTTTTTTGCAGGCTTTACCTTATTATGGAATCATGGATGGATAACATATTTGCTCTGTTTGGCTTTACTTCAAAGATAAGTTTTTTTTGGTATTATCCATAATTTTGGTGATATAAGTGTCCCGTGGTAGTCTGTATTTCATGTATTTGATGTATAAATTGTACTATCCTAGCTAGGACTTGTGAGCTAAAATTGCTCCAATTTTGGATGTATTTTGATTGTAATCTAGCTATGGCTAGCGGGGGGATTTTTGTGAGCTAACTTGCTCCAATTTTGGATGTATCCTGTCTATTTCTAGCTTTGAACAACGAGGTGTTTTCTCTAAGATCTGCTTCAGATACTTTAATTTCTATTTGTGAGCAATGACTAGAGTTTTTCTTTCTGGTTCTTTTCTCTGGGAGCTCTTTTGAACCAGTGTAAAAATTAAAAATTTATTAATATAATATATGAAGTGGCATTGCCACCTTATTCCAAAAAAAAAAAGCTTCTACATTGTCGCAATTAGAGAAAAAACAAAAATAAAAACTTCGAAGATTAATTAAATTCAAAAAGCTCATTTGAAAAATTTGAAGGCTACTTTCCTTTGAAGAGAGGAAAAAGTAATTTGTTAGATCTTCTATAATCAACAACTATATGGCAAAGATTGTGTATATATTATGAATGTGTAAATTGTCTTGGATGACTCTTCCATCAATAGAATGTTTGCAACTATAGTATAACAAAGGAACCGAAAAAATGGATTAGAAGATTGACTCGATAAAGCTTGGACATTTTCACAATTAAATTTAAAAAATGAAATAAAAATTTTGAAGATTGATTTTCAAAAACTCATATGAAAACTTTGAATATTACTTTCCTTTGAAGAAAGGGAAAAGTAATTTGTTAGATCCCTTATAATCAACCATTGTAGGGAAAAGAGTGTGTATATATAATCTAAATCTATAAGAAAGTATTGAATGATTTTATCAAGACCATGTTCACAACAATAGTATAACAAAAGGTTTCAAAGATATATTGTTATGCAAAGATTCATATAAATTATATTGGTGAGGAGTTACAGACATATGGCCCTTAAGTTGGTACTTCTTCGCTCAACCTACATTCTCCCTATCATGATGGTTGCTCAATAGTTGATTGAAAGGGGCTTTCTCTTCATTGCTAAGGAATTTTATTATGATGTGGTGTTTTGTTTGCCATGAAAAAGACAATATACATTTCAAGTTTTTTAGATCTTTGTTTAAATTAGAGTTGTTGAGAATTTGTTTGGTATATTTTTGCAAATCCTCAATAGATCAATATTTTTTTATCTATAACATTGCTTGAAAATAACTTTTTAAGTATTTGACAAAGATCAATTTACATATTCCACATCAGTTTTGTTTTTGTAGCTCAACCTCAAGGATTAGTCATGTTTTCTTTGTAGCTCAACCTCAAAGATTAGTAATTTGATATACAAGATATCATACATAAATATGTACCTTAAATGTTTAGAAATTTAAGCTATTTTAGTGATTGTTTTTTAACATGCATTTTTTTAATCGTAGAACTCAATAAATCAAAAGATATTATGAAGCAAATTATCTTAACTATTTATTAGAAACAAGGGTGTTTCTCTTTAGAAATTTCATGAAAGTGAGAGTTAGGAAAATTTTGTTCAATTAAATTTGCTTATTGTACACACAAAGGTCAGATAATTAAATACACTCAATGGACACAATGTAAGGAAACTCAGGTGCGGAAACAGCTTCCTACACTAATCTCTAAAGGAAAGTATTGTGCAAATTCTTTTAAATCCTTACAATTTCAGATTCGTTAACTACTTTAACAAAGATATTGCAGCCATATACCATGCATACAAAAAATAGAGAATGACACAAAGATTTACCCTAGGGAAACCTTTCGATAAAAACCCCAGCACTCCAAAACCTGCACAATGTATTAATCAAAACTATTACAGTTTACAATACACTTGCAATGCAAGTTCTTTCAGAAGATTTTCCAACTCTTGAAGACAAATCGCGGCAGCATAAAACATTCCAACAATACACTTCCTTCTCCTATCTTCGCAACCCTAAAAAATGCTTATATCATGCGCTTCCCTTTTTAGGGCAACTTCCAAAGATATCTGTATTAGGGTTTTACCATTCTCCGAGAAAATAGGAACCCGAACCCCACGATTGGGGAAGAGTGTACAGTACTCAACTTTATCAGTTGCCACATGTCTTCACCTGTCATTGAAACTTCCAGACATAGCTCTTACGTATCATAGGAAGCCGTCATAACCGTTTCAACCATGATCTCCTTACACACAATTCAAGATGCCGACACATCAAGTGGAGTGACACATCAACATGCCAACTAGACATGTACATTCACACTTAATTACATTATTTGCAAAAAATACATTTTACAAAACAAATAATAAGAATAGGAATTATCCAAGGTTGAGACACCTTATTCCTAACACACAAGTGATGCAAAAAATCATTTACCATTTCATGTAAGAACCTATTGCTTGTCATTAAACCTACAATGTTCAAATAACTAAATACACATGTTGGATATAGGTTATCAAAAACATCACTTGACACATACAAGATCCAACTCAAACATAGATACTAATTAAGATAAGTGAATCAATAGATAAATATACAATGCTTTGCAGTATCAACTACATTCAATGTTTCAAAAAATAATTTAAACATAGAAAAACATCGATATGTCAATCACCAAAACAAAACTAGGGGTCACTATCAACCATAATGATCTTAAGTTATAATAAATGATGAAATAAATACTTTAAAATAAAAAGTTCACAATATCACATAAAATTTGAAATACTCATTTTTTTAAATATCAAAATTTAATTATACAATACAATTATTTAATAATTTAAGTATAATATCTATTTGACAAAGACTAGTAATAAAAGAGGGAAATATGTAATTGTAACACTCGAAATACTTATACTCATCGACTTTTTTTAATAAATAAAAAATACAATAATTCACAAAAGTCAACAAATAGTCCATTACGTAGAACACACCATAGATTTTCATTTGTGAAAGATATTTTTTGTGTTCATCAAGTTTTGATATTATTTTCCTTATGAAATTTGTTTTTTGGGTTTTATCAATTTCAACCTTGACTATACAATATTTTAAAATTGGATTAATAGTTGCTACGCAATAGCAATCCTAAGTTTGTTATTCTTTTACGCAAAGCACTATGATTTGGTAGCCCAATTACTCTTCCACGTTTTGCAAATAATATCTACTCTCTAACTACTAAAGAATAATATAAATTTCAAATGGAGAGGGAATTGTCATTGTCATTGGCCTCATTTGAGAGCCTTACTTTCTATAAAAAGAATAAATCATTCTAGAATTGAAGAAATATTTTAGATAAAAGTGTTTGAAAGGATAACTGCAATAATCGTATTGGAATTAAATATAGGATTAGATATATTTAGTTTTAATTTTATAATTGAAATTATATAAAATGTTAAATGATTTTAGTTCAGTTGGTTGAGTATAATTGGTGAGGATGATGGTGTGTTTCTTGATTACACAATCCATCAAGATTCAAATCTTAAGAGATACGATTTATGTGGTTTCAACCCCTAATGATTTTGATAAGCATGACTCATTTGCTCGTAGTTGTTTAGCTGAAGAATGACTGCAGTTCAAGTATATGCTTACTCATCATGTTTGTAATTCACTTGCTCAAAAAGGATTGAGGAGTTGATATTTATGTAATATGGTTATTTCTATAGGAAAATAAAATGATATGGTTATTTCCATGAGAAAATAAAAATGAAAAATTAATGTATTGTTGTTAAAAATTAAAATAGTGTTACTCAAGAACGACTTAGAATCTATATTGTCTTAAAAAAAAGGTTCAATTTTAAGCTATGTGGGTTTCATCTCAAATATTGTGAATTTGATTTGTTATATAGGATTGGTTTGTGTTGAGTGGAAATAATCTGACAATATGTGCTCCTAAAAACTTATTCATTATCACCTACTCAATATTTGAACTTATTAAGCTAGTGTCTAAGGGCATTTTTAAAGAGTTCATTGATCAGTACGTGAACATTCTCTAAAGTCAAATCTTTCGACAGACAATTTGTGTATGTTCAACTATAGACAACTTTGATGAGCATGATCCCTAGGCTTGTAGTCTTTTAGTTGATGACTTATAGTTCAAATATATGCTTACTCGTTATGTTTGTAATTCACTTGTTTAAAAATGATTGAAATTCTGATATTTATCTAATATAATTATATCCATAGAAAAATAAAATGTAAAATTGTTAAAAATTAATAAAATAGCATTACTTAAGAATAGTCTTAGAACCTATATTTCCTTTAAAAATTTGTGGTTCAATTTTAAGTTATGCAAGTTTTTTTTATTGAACAACATGAATTTGATTTGTTATATAAGATTATTTTATATTTTGTGAAAATAATTTGATAATATGTACTTCTCAACATTTGTGTGTTATCACCTTCTCAATATTTGAAGTTATTAAGATGGTGTGTAAGGACATTGTTTAAGAGATTATTGATTCAATAGGTGAACACATTGTCTTAATCAGATCCATTAGATTTCCACAATCCATATTACTGTAAGTGTCAGTTTATGGATTCAATTGTGTAGCATTTTTTAACCATCAACGTTTCGGATCATACTACATGATCCATCATCAGGATGCTGCTAGAGAGAAAAGAAACATAAAATGATATGTTGCAGATCTGGCATACAATAAAAAGAGGGAGAGAGGAAGAGGGGAGAGAGAAGACAAGTGCACGAAGATCCGCAATGACAAGACCTACAACCAATGACAATTGGGAGTGATGTTCCCCCCCCTCCCCCCCTCTCTAATTGTCATTGGTTGTAGGTCTTGTCATTGTGGATCTCCCTGCACCTATCTTCTCTCTCCCCTCTTCCTCTCTCCCTCTTTTTATTGTATGCCAGATCTGCAACATATCATTTTATGTTTCTTTTCTCTCTAGCAGCATCCTAACGATGGATCATGTAGTATGATCCAAAACATTGATGGTTAAAAAATGCTACACAATTGAATCCAGAAACTAACACTTACATTGTCTTAAGTCAAATACTCTTTTGATGGATTAGATTAATAACAATTAATATTACAAAAACATCAATTTTTAAATATGCAAATGACTTAAATAAAATTGTGGTTCAATTTTAAGCTATGTGGGTTTGATCTCAAACAACATGAATTTGATTTGTTATATAGTATTAGTTTATGTTTTGTGGAAATAATCTGACAATATGTATTCCTCAAATTTTGCTTGTTATCACCTTCTCAATATTTGAACTTATTAAGATGGTATCTAAGGACATCGCTTAAGAGTTTATTGATTCAATAGGTGAACATGTTGTCTTAAGTCAAACCCTCTTTTGATGGACTATATTAATAACACTAAATATTAAACAAAAAGCTTCATATGTATAAAGGTTCTATACAATTGACTTATATAATAATAACATAATTCTTTGGGTTGGGGATCTAACTCGATTAACAAGAGCTTCTTGTGGTAAGCATGAGGTCATGAGGCTCAGCCTCCCCTAGCCCACATAATACACGAAGGTGTATCACACTAGTCTCAATGATCATGTTAAAAAGTTTACTCAATGCAATTTATGAAAAGACTACGTGTCACGCTAATGTGTCACGCTAATGTCAACGATCACCTTAAAAAGTTTACCCAATACAATTTATGAGAGAATTCCATAATGAAATATGCTACTTTGTCTATTAGACTTTCAATTAATATCTTATACTGGTCATACATAATATCTTTGTTAGTTATGTGTTGAGGAAATATGTTAGCATAAAAATATCTCTTTGGTAATTGTTTGGTGGCATCCTCACCTCACAAGCTAATAAAAGTGAAAAGAAATGAAACATAGCTTGACTAGTTCCACAACGTCTATTCTTATGGGCGCCATGCTGACGTCAGCATTTTGTTGTGCATGGAAAGATTTGACAAATCTAGAGAACCCGTGCTGCTTTTGTCTGCCCCATTGCGATTTTAGTGATAGGGACAAGCTGGGGCCAACTCAATTAGTTATAACTATCTTTTCCCTGGTCAAACAATTTGGAGTTTTTATTCATTTAGTTGGAGGAAAAATTATACGCAATAAAGAAGAACAGACAATATGAAGCCACGTGTACATTCACGTTGTTTGGTGGAGAACGTAAAAGATAGTTATCAAGTTCGGTGTGGAAAGTTCCACGCCCATTATTGAAGAATAATAATACTAGATTTCCCTACCACTATTGTTTATTCAAAGCAATGTACCTTTCTTGTGTTTGGTTTCTAACCATTGTAATATTTTTAATGTAAATTTTTTAAGTTATTCAATTGAAAATAGTTTAATTGTAGCATGTGTATTATGTTGAAAGGTATAATTTAGAGAGAATAAATTAAGGTATAGAATATGAGATATGTTTTGATCAATAAAGCAATAAAATAAGGGTGCTAGATCTTATAAAGCAACGATTTAAAGGGCGTATAGATTGGACAGTTAGGTTAGATAAAAAAAAAGTTAACAATAATAATGATTTATGAAATTTATTTATATAAAATATTATTGTTCATTTGATCTATTAGATTTACAATATTGTTGTTGAATATATGTTTGTATTTGTTTTGACAATATTCTTTGGAAACATCTTGATCTTTTTTTCTTTTCTTTTTTTATTCTTAAGAATTGAATTAGAATGACGTTTTATGAAAATCACATGGGATTTTTATTCTAAGGATATATTGTAAGTAACGATATTTACTTTTTTTAAAGTGATGTGAATAATGAAAAGCATACTAATGTTTAATCAAGGGGACAACTCATTTTGATGGTCTTTTATTGTTAAGAATATACGTGTAAATCACAAACATTGTAAAAATCACCAATATAGTGGCATCTCATTCATGATATGATGGGTTAAAAAATTCTTTAAATGTGTAAGTTTTAAAAATGTAATGGATGAAAAAATTGATATATGCAAATGCCTATAAGAGGTAAGCTTAGTATCGTTTATGGATGGATGCATTTGACAAAGAGAGACAAGTGGTAAAATAAACAATCATTCCAATCAATTAGAATTTCATTATTCATTTAAAAGTAGTTTAAATTATATCATTTGTATTTTAAGGATGTGTAATGGTTATTTTGAAAGGAATTTAGAGGGAATTAATTGAAAATAGAATAGGAGATATGTTATTTGGTTTATGGAATTTATTTATATGGAATGTCATGGATCATTAGATCTATTATATTTACAGCATTGTTGTTATGTGTGTGGGAAAACTTCTTGATCTTTATTTTAAAAAAATTCTTAAGCATTTAATTAAAATGATATTCTATGAAAATTATAAAGAGATAGTATTTTTATTCTAAGAGTATATTGTCAGTAATGGTATTTACCATTTTTAAAGTGATGTGAATAATAAAAAGTAAACTAATATTCAATAAAGAGGACAATTCTTTGTGATGGTCTTTTATTGTTAAGAATATACTTGTAAATTGCAAACATTTTTAAAATCACCAACATAGTAACAATGCATACATGATTAATGGGTTAAAAATTTATTAAAATACTTAGGTTTAAAAAATTTAATCGATGAAAAAAATGATATATGGAAATGCCTATGTGAAATGAGCTTAGTACCATTTATGGATGGATGTATTTAATGGAAAGAGACAATAAGTGGTGAAATAAACAATCTCATGCATTTGATGGAAAGAGATAATAAATGGTGAAATAAACAATCTCTTTAATCAATTAGAACTCCATTATTGATATAAAGTCAACTATCATATCCCTAATAGGCCTTTGGGATATTCAAATAGACTTGATTTTCTTCAACTGTTAAGCCAAAAAACAATCAAGTGACTTCTCTAATACGAACCATCGAGGCATGCCATTTAAGAACCGTGATAATAGGTATATAAGAAATCTAGTGTTTCTTATAACTTAGCTAGGGAATGTGGCCCTCACTAATTCAAGGAATATCCTACCTAATTCCTATTGTTGAGATAAAGGCTTAAGATTTATCTAGACACAAAGGACTCTCAAAATTGTATCAATATCAACCATTTCAAACTATAACTATTGATCAATGAGAAAACTCTAAAAGGGAATATTAAAATTTCTAACCTCATTTTTTAATACGAAGTCACCTTGGTTATATTAGTTGCCTATAGCTGATCCTAAAATCTTACAAACTCATGTAATTGTTAACAATATCAAGCACAAAGAAGAGAGATTATAGGTCACTTAATCTTTCACAACCCCTTTGCTACGAAGGTTTGGTCTATGGTTAGACCCCTGACTTTGGTGGACTGGGTTTTTCCTATGTCTTTCCCTCAATTCAGTGATTCATGGAAAATTTTCCCCTTTAAACATGTTGTTATAAGAGAAATTTCCAAATAAATCCCACCTATGCTTACTTGGGGCCTGTGGAAAGAATGCAATATTATAATTTTTAGAAATATATCCAAACCAAGCAAAGAGGTCTTCATGACCATAAACCATCAAATAATATAGAATTTAGATGTGGGTTCCTTTGAGGCCTTTAAAGATATATCTAGCCTACAAGAAATGAGACTCAAACAAATCTGGGTTCTTTCCCAAGACATGATAAATGTCAATTGGTCAAAGAAGTTAAGAGGAATGTACACATAGTGGAGACCCTTAAAACAAGGATGGATAAATTGTAACTTCAATGGTTTCTCTAAAGGTAATCTAGGACAAGCACGAGCTAGAGCTATTCTCAGAGATCATAATAGAGGGCTTATCAAATGCACAACTATGTACTTGGGCATCAAATCTAATAATTTTACCAAAGCCACTACTGCTTGGACATACATTATACTGGCCAAGGAGATGGGTTTTAATAGGATAGTTGTTGAGGGAGATTCTAAATTGATAATCAATATCCTAAAAGATATTATTGGGGCATGGGAGATAAGATCACTTATGAGTAACTTTTCGGAATTCTTAAGGGATTTATGCAATTCAAAATTCAACATATCTATCAGGAAGGAAATAGGGTTGCTTACTTTATTGAAAATGAGGTCCTTAATGTTCAAATTTGGAGTTGTTGGAAGAAAGATATAGACTCACCACACACACACACACACATTTCAAATGAATCTAAATCAACATAAGGTTATTATGATGATTATATTTAAAAGATGATATTAATGGTGTGGATTGTTGATAAATGGATGTTGAGTTGGATCTTAAAGCATAAATGGATTATATGGACCCTTTTATAGCACCATCGATGGTTTGATTATGCATGATGATTTTATTTATATGAAATATTATTTCTCATTTGATCTGTTAGATTTACAATATTGTTGTTGAATATATGTTTGTATTTGTTTTGACAATATTCTTTGGAAACATCTTGATCTTTTTTTCTTTTTCTTTTTATTCTTAAGAATTGAATTAGAATGATGTTTTATGAAAATCACATTGGATTTTTATTCTAAGGATATATAGTAAGTAGTGATACTTTTAAAGTGATGTGAATAATGAAAAGAAAACTAATGTTTAATCAAGGGGACAACTCATTTCGATGGTGTTTTATTGTTAAGAATATACTTGTAAATCACAAACATTATAAAAATCACCAATATAGTAGCATCTCATTCATGATATGATGGGTTAAAAATTCTTAAATTGTGTAAGTTTGAAAAATGTAATGGATGAAAAAATTGATATATGCAAATGCCCATTAGAGGTAAGCTTAGTATCATTTATGGATGGATGCATTTGATGGAGAGAGACAACAAGTGGTGAAATAAACAATCATTCCAATCAATTAGAATTCCATTATTCATTTGAAAGTAGTTTAAATTATAGCATTTGTATTTTAAGGATATGTAATGGTTATTTTGAAAGGAATTTAGAGGGAATTAATTGAAAATAGAATAGGAGATATGTTATTTGGTTTATGGAATTAATTTATATGGAATATCATAGATCATTAGATCTATTATATTTACAAAATTATTGTTATGTGTGTGATGGAAACATCTTCATCTTTAATTTTTTTAAAAAAATTTAAGCATTTAGTTAAAATGATATTCTATGGAAATCATAAAGATATAGTATTTTTATTCTAAGGGTATATTGTAAGTAATGGTATTTGTCATTTTTAAAGTGATGCGAATACTAAAAAGTATACTAATGTTCAATGAAGAAGACAACTCTTTGTGATGGTCTCTTATTGTTAAGAATATACTTGTAAATTACGAACATTTTAAAAATCACCAACATAGTAACAATTCATACATGATTAATGGGTTAAAATTTTATTAAAATATGTAGGTCTAAAAAATGTAATTGATGAAAAAAATGATATATGGAAATGCCTATGCGAGGTGAGCTTAGTACCATTTATGGATGGATGTATTTGATGGAAAGAGACAATAAGTGGTGAAATAAAAAATCTCATGTATTTGATGGAAAGAGACAATAAGTGGTGAAATAAAAAATCTCTTTAATCAATTAGAACTTCATTACTGATATAAAGTCAACTATCATATCTCTAATAGGCCTTTGGGGTATTCAAATAGACTTGATTTTCTTCAACTGTTAAGCCAAAAAAAATCAAGTCACTTTTCTAACACAAACCATTGAGGCATGCCACATATAAACTATGATAATAGGTATCTAAGAAATCGAGTGTTTCTTATAACTTAGCAAAGGAATGTGGCCCTCACTAATTCAAGAAATAACCTACCTAATTCTTATTGTTGAGCTAAAGGCTTAAGATTTATCTAGACATGAAGGACTCTCAAAATTGTATCAATAACAACCATTTCAAACTATAACTATTGGTCAATGAGAAAACTCTAAAAGAGTATTAAAATTTAAACCTCATTTTTTAATATGAAGTCACCTTGGTTATCTTAGTTGCCTATAGTTGATCCTAAAATATTACAAACTTATGTAATTGTTAACAATATCAAGCACAAAGAAGAGATATTATAGGTCGCTTATTCTTTCACAACCCCTTTTTTATGAAATTTTGGTCTATGGTTAAGCCTCTGACTTTGGTGGACTGGGTTTTTCCTACGTTTTTGCCTCAGTTCATTGATTCATGGAAATTTTGCCCCTTTAAACATGTTGTTATAAGAGAAATTTCTAGACAAATCCCTCCCATGGTTACTTGGGTCCTGTGGAAAAAATGCAACAATATAATTTTTTGAGATATATCCTTATGCAAGAAAGGAAGGATATGGGGCCAAAGGCACACCCAACCACCAACCCGCTTGTAGAAATAATGCTGGCAAGTAGCAACACAAGACTGGGAGAGAGAGAATGCAGAAAACTCATATATTATTCATGATAAAATTCATACATGTCAGGCTATAAGGCCTTCCTGGTTACGGCCAGTACAATAGAATTCAATTAAAAAGAATCCTCATACATGTGAGGATCCAACCTCTAGATTCTATCTTCTAAATCCACCCTCCAAAACTGCCACAATAAACTACAACATACTACTCTATTTATACAAGAGGCTACCGAATAGGTCGGCTCTAAAGATCCTTTAGATCCAACATTGGAGAAATGGGTGACCCATATTTAGGTCCACACACTTCCCAATGATCTATCCAACCATTAAATCTATGACCAAAATCAAATGCACAAGTCGGCCTCAACAAAGATCCAAAATAAATCACTCAGTGAGCAAGACTACTGAGCAATCGAAACTAACTCGGTGAACAACCGCACCAACTTGGTGAACAATTGAACCAAGCAGCAATCGAGCCCCGTCGGTGGAAATAAGAATACTTCACCGTGAGCCCAAAAGCAGTAGCACATCTAACAAATCTAACATGTTTTTGGTGATACAGGATTACCAAGAACCCAAGATACTCCTATATTAGACACCCGAGGTTATTTTGAAATGATTCTTTGAATCATGCAGCAAGTACAACCCAAGCTGAATCCAACTCCGATTGTGAAATCCATGAACTATCTTTAATTGTTTTGTTCTTTCACTTTACTAGATATTCCATGTATTCTTTTCCTCTTGTGCTTCTGCCAACTCTTTGTTCCAAAATCTACTCAATTTCTCATGTCTGCTTCTTAGGATAATCATTTGGTACTGTCATTTATTCATCAAATTCATGATACTCATACAAATCTACAATGTTGAATATAAGTGATATATTCATGTCATCAGGTAGTTCAATCTCATAAGCATTTTCACTGTCAAACTTTCTCAATATCTTGCAAGGACCAAATTTCTTTATCTTGAATTTTCCATAGGTTGCAATAGGAAATCTGCCTTTCTTCAAGTGAACCATTACTTCATCTCCAACTACAAAAGTCTTATGTCTTCTTGATCTATCTACTCTATCTTTCTATTTATGATTACTATGTTCCAACTTATCTTTCACTTCCTCATGCAATGTCTTCATGAACTTGGCAATTTCTTCTCCTTCAACACTTCTTTTCTCTTCTCCAGCAATGTTCTTCAAATCTGAAATACCTCTTGGTTGTGTGCCATTAACAATCTCAAAAGGTATTTTTATAGTACTCCTATTCACTGAATTATTGAATGCAAATTCTTCTTGTGCCAACATAGAATCCCAATTACTCAATTTGTCTCCAACTAAGCATCTCAATAGATTACCCAAACTTCTATTTACAACCTCTATCTATCCATTAGTCTATGGATGAAATGTAGAACTATACTTCAACTCGGTATCCAACTTCTTCCATAGAGTCTCTAGAAATAACCAACAAACTTAATGTCTCAGTCAGAGATGATACTCTTCAGTAATCCATGCAATGTGATAATCTCCTTAAAGAAAAGATCTTTTATATATAGTGCATTTGATGTTTTCCTACATGGTATTAAATGTGTCATCTTATAAAATCTAAACACAACAACAAATATGGAGTCATTACCTCTTGTTGTCCTTAGTAAGCCAAGAATAAAATCCATACAGATATCACTCCAAGGTTTCTAAGGAATAGAAATCAGTGTATACAATCCATTATTTTGACTTACTCCCTTTGCAACTTGACAAACTCCACAACTTCTCACAAACTTTTGAACATCCTTATACAAATGTGGCCAAAATTATCTCTCCTTAAGCAATTTCAATGTTTTATCAATGCTAAAATGTCCAGCCAAACCACTACTATGTTTCTCCTTAATCAAATTAGTTCTCATTAATCCTCATGGTATACATAATTGGATACCTTTAAACAACATACCTTCTTGAATGAAATAGTCTTCACATTTATTACTCGGTTGATTTTGAATAGGTGCTCTGCACTTTCTCCACACTCTAAAAAATCAGGGTCAGTTTCATACAAATCCTTCATGTCATCAAAAACAAGAACTTCAATTCTCATTTCAATCATCAAAGATCTTCTTCTACTCAATGCATCAACAACTCAATTAGTGACTCCACTCTTATGTTTTATCACAAATGTATAACTCTGCAAATACTCAACCCATTTCATATGTCTCTGATTCAACTTATTCTAACCACCCAAATATTGTAAAGCCTTATGATTAGTATACAACACAAATTCACTCGGTACCAAATAATGTCTTGATTTCTTTAGGGCTTGAACAATAGCATAGAACTCTTGATCATACATAGAATATTTCCTTTTAGCATCATTCAACTTCTAACTAAAGAAAGCAATAGGTTTATCTTCTTGAATCAAAATAGCTCCTATTTCACTACCACCTACATCACTTTCAACTTGAAATACCTTATTGAAATCAGGTAAAGCTAACACGGGCAATTTAGCAACCTTATGATTCAAAGTCTCAAAACTTTTATTAGCTCCATGTGTCCACTTGAATTCTCTTTTATCTCCTCTCATAGTCTCAGTCATAGCATTACAAATTACACTAAAATTTCTGATGAACTTTCGATAAAAACTTGCTAAACCATGAAATGATCTTACCTCAGTTGCATTTTTAGGTGTAGGCCAATTCAAAATAACTTCAACCTTCTCAGGATCCATCTTCAAACCATTAACTAAAATCACAAATCCCAAATATACAATCTCCTCTTTCACAAAGGAACACTTTTTCAAATTAATCAAAAACTTTTCTTCTTTCAAACTCTACAATACCTGTTTAATGTGCAACAAATGTTCTTCTCTAGTCTTACTGAATATCAGAATGTCATCCAAGTATACAATAACAAATTTACCCAAGAATTTCTTCAAAACCTCATTCATCAATCTCATAAAAGTACTTGATGCATTAGTTAAACCAAAAGGCATAACCAACCACTCATACAAACCTTCTCTTGTCTTGAAATAATTCTTCCATTCATCACCTTCTCTGATTCTAGTATGATGATATCCAATCTTCAAATCAATTTTAGTAAAATACTTTTCTCCACTCAAACTATCCATTATGTCATCCATTCTCGGTATAGGAAATCGATATTTCACTATAATCTTGTTGGTTTCTCTAGAATCAATACACATTCACCACTCTCGATTCTTCTTCAGTGCCAATACAACTGGTACTGCACATGGACTCAAACTTTCTTGAATCAAACCTTTCTGCAACAACTCTTGAATTTGTCGGTTAAGTTCCTCATTCTCGGTAGGTGTCAACCAATGTGGTGTTTTGTTCAACAAACTAGCTCCAGGAATCAGATCCATACAATGATCAATGCTTCTTTTTTATGGTAAACAATCAGTTACATCATCAAAAATGATCTCTTTGTACTCGGTGAGTAATTTATCAACCTCTTCAGGGACACTATCCACTGTCTTTTAACTCAGTTTGTTAGGAATCACAGCAAAACATACATCATTCTTCTTCAAATCCTTAACAAACTTTCTTCCTTCCATAAAATAAACTTTCATAGATGTACAAACATTACCAACATATTCTTCAATCAAAGGTAACAAGATTTGTCTTCTCCCATTAGCCCAAATAGTATATTTATGCAATCTTCCATCATATATAGCATGTCTATCATATTGCCAAGTTCTACCCAACAAAATATGACAATAATCCATAGGCATAATGTCACACGACACCTTATCATAGTACTTCCTAATCTTTAAATTCACATAACATTGTTTACTTACCAATAGTGTATGCTCATCCTTGATCCATGAAATTTGATAGGGCTTTGGGTGTTTCAATCTTTTCAACTGCAAATTTGCAACCATTTCCTCAAATGCTAGATTCTTCGAGCCTCCACTGTCAATGATTACCTTCCACACTTTATCAGCAACTCTACATCTAGTCTTGAACAAACTTTTCCTTATCGGATCTTCCTTATTACTTTCACTCCATAATGCTTTTCTGACCATCAAGTTATTTTCCTTCACTGGTTCATTCGGTGAGTCTTCTTGCACCAAGGCATTTCTAATGCTACCGACTTTCTTGCTTGCATGTGTACACTCAAATGACCTATTTCCTTCTCCTCCAAAATTGTAACAAGTTCCTCAGAGTCCACCTCTACCATATCCACCTTGGTAGTTATTGCCTCTTCCTCTAGAAGAACTTTCACCTTTCCACTTGGTCTTGCCTTTATCCTTTTTTTTTTGTCTTGATCAGATCTACTATTTTCACCATAAGATCTACCTCTTCCTCTAGGGAGTCTACCGCATCTTCCTCTTTGTCTTTGCTCATGTCTTTTGTTCAATTTCTCCTCATCTTTCGAGGAAAACTAATAAGCTTCTTCAATACTTTTCAACTTAACCAAACTGATTTCCTATTGAATAGAAACTCTTAACCCATTCAGGTATCTAGAAATTCTTTCTATCTCATCCTCAATATGTCTAGATCTATTATCTAATCTATAGAATTCCTCATTGTAATCTTTTATCGAGCTATCTTTATTCTTTAAACTTTGCATTCTTCTAACTAGGTTAATCTGATAATCACAAGGTAGAAACTTGTCTTTCAATTTATTCACCATCTTATTCCATACCTTGATTTTGTCTTTTCCTTTACTCTTTCTATCCAATTGTAGATGCTCCCACCATAAGGATGCATGACTTTTCAATTTTGTACTTGCAATTTTCACCTTCTTTTCCTCTGGAACATTTTCATATTCAAAATACTTCTCCATCTCGGTTATCCAATCCATCAACTCATCTAAATCCAACCTTCCACTGTATTAAGGAGGATTGAAATGTTGTGTAGCCTTCAAAAGTTTTAATGCCTTCAAAAGTCTTTCTTCACCTTGATCCATCACAGGTGCAGGTTCTGGTTCACCCTATTCATCTTCAACTTCTTCATCACTAACATCATCAAGATGTCTTCCTCTGCGTTGGGTTGTCTCAACAGCTTCTAATCTAGCAACAATTTGTGTTAGCATATCCACTAAGCCTAGATCTACATCTCACCTCCCATGAACCATCTTGAAACCCTCTGTAATTTCAGTTCAGATCGTAATATACCACCCCACAACAAGATATCAACTAGGGCTTACAAGAAGGAACCAGATCTAACCTTGCTCTGATACCACCTAACGCAAGAAAGGAAGGATATGGGGCCAAAGGCACACCCAACCACCAACTTGCTTGCAGAAATAACACTCGAAAGCAACAACACAAGACTAGGAGAGAGAGAGAATGCAAAAAACTCATATATTAATCATGATAAAATTCATACATGTCAGGCTATAAGGCCTTCCCAGTTATGGCCAATACAATAGAATTCAATTACAAATAGTCCTCATACATGTGAGGATCCAACCTATAGATTCTATCTTCTAAATCCACCCTCCAAAGCTACCCCCATAAACTACAACATACTACTCTATTTATACAAGAGGCTACCGAACAAGTCGGCTCTAAAGATACTTTAGATCCAACATTGGAGAAAGGGATGACCTAGATTTAGGTCCACACACTTCCCAATGATTTATGAAATAATTAAATCCATGACCAAAATCAAATGCTCAAGTCAGCCTCAACAAAGATCCAAAATAAACCACTTGGTGAGAAAGACTACCGAGCAACCGAAATTGACTCAGTGAACAACTAAACCAACTCGGTGAATAATAGAACCGAGTAGCAACTGATCCACGTAGGTGGAAACAAGAATACTTCACCGAGAGCCCAAAAGAATCTACCAAGCATATCTAACAACTCTAACATGTTTTTGGTGATGAAAAATTATGAAAAACCCGAGATGCTCCTACATCATATCCAAACCAAGCAAAGAGGTCTTCATGACAATAAAGCATCAAATAATAGGGAATTTAAATGTGGCTTCCTTTGAAGCCTTTACAAATATGTCTAACCTACAAGGAATAAGACTCAAACAAATTTGGGGTCTGTCCCAAGACATGATAAATGTCAATTGGTCAAAGAAGTTAAGAAGAAAGTACACACAATGGAGACCCCCAAAACAAGGATGGATAAATTGTAACTTCGATGGCTTCTCTAAAGGTAATGTAGGACAAGCACGAGCTGGAACTATTCTCGGATATTATAATGGAAGGCTTATCAAATGCATAACTATGTACTTGGGCATAAAATCTAATTATTTTACCAAAGCCACTACTACTTGGAAGGACATTAAATTGGCCAAGGAGATGGGTTTTAACAAGATAGTTGTTGAGGGAGATTCTAAATTGATAATCGATATCCAAATAGATATTATTGGTTCATGGGAGATAAGATCACTTATGAGTGAATTTTTAGAATTCTTAAGGGATTTATACAATTCAAAATTCAACATATCTATCTGGAAGGAAATAGGGTTGCTGACTTTATTGAAAATGGGGTCCTTAATATTCAAATTTAGAGTCATTGGAAGAAAGATATAGACTATCCAAATATATATATATATATATATATATATATATATATATATATATATATATATATATATACAAACACACACATATACACAAAAACATACATGTGTGTGTGTGTCTATATGTATGTGTGTATGTATGTATGTATGTGCATACATACATAGAGACACACACACATTTCAAATGAATCCAAATCAACATAAGGTTATTCTGATGATTGTATTTAAAAAATGATATTGATGATGTGGATTGTTGATGAATGGATGTTGAGTTAGATCTTAAATCATAAATGGATTATATGGACCCTTTATAGCACCATCGATGGTTTGATTAGGCATGAAAATTATAAGGTACGTGTTTGTACTTTTATTTATGTTAATTTGACTACTTCCCATGTCCCCACTTTGTCACACTCTGGAAATCTCAATAAGGGAATCCCTTCATTTCTTAGTAGTTATTTCTACACATGGGAGATTTGCATGGAAAAGGAAATCAGGAATGGAGGTAATCAAGTTGGCATGCAAATTTTAAATGTGTCAGATCTTCATAATATAGAGGATATTATATGTTGGCATTTTGTTGAGTTGGCAAGGTTACAATAATTGGAAGCAATTGGTTTGGTTATCATTGATGGAAACTAAGTCACTTTAGTCATATGTAACATATTGATGAAGTACACTATGCAATTGGTGTGAAGGATAAGTAATCAGTTTGTAGGAAAATGGTTAAGTCTAGAAGATCGATAGACGAAGAAGTCAATAATATGGTAGTGTTTGTGACAACCAAAGAATTATGAGGTGCGGTTACATATATAATATCAACATGGTCAGAGTAAAGTGTGGTTCCAACCACAACTCATTTTGTTGATCAGTGATAGACATCTTGGTGACATAGTCATTTAGACAGGTAAGAACAATTATTGTTCTTGAGCGTAAGTTGAAAGATGTTAGATCGGTAAGCGGCATAGTGATTGCAATGATGCTTAGTATTATGATGACGTATAAAAATGGTGATAGAATTGATGAGTATTTAATTATGGATTTGAGGATATTATTTTGGGAAGATCTAAGGTGGTGCATGAAAAAGTCAAAATGTGTTTGATTATTTTGGAAGAATATAATGTAGATCTTATTATAAGTTGAGGGCGGTGCACAAAAAAGTCAAAACGTGTTTGATTATTTTGGAAGAATATAATGTAGATCTTATTATAAGTTGACGTGATCATAGGAAAATGTGTTTTGCATTGAGATTATCACTTTGGAGGGAAAATATTTAATTCTCATGAAGTCGGTGATATAAATGTATATAAGTGGTATTGTTCATATTGAAGTTGTTGTTGTGTTGTTATTTTTGTGATATTTTTGTGAAGGATGTTATGGTTGATTGTGAAATCAATTAGGGTTGCGATCAAAGATTTGATAGAGTCAGATTGGTGAGTAGTTACAGAGAGAAAGAAACAAATTGGATTTGTCAAGCAGTCAATGCTACATTTGTATCACTCAACTTGTTGTTCCCTAGTAGTTACAACAAGCAAATCCCTTAACCAAGTGAACTTTAATAGGTTCTTATTGTAAATCCCTTAACCGGGTAATCTCTTAATAGAATTTTGAAATCCTCTAACAAGGTAGATCTTAACAAATCTAATTATACTTATAACAAGGTACTAATCTCTCCTAATAGGGTGAACCCTCAGAAAAGGGTAATTGTAGTGAATCCTGGCTATGGTTTTTCCCTCTAACCAAGGGTTTCCACACAAAAATCATTGTGTCATGTGTAATGATTTTGTGGATGTCTGATATTTCTATCTTTTATTTGTTTACTTCAGTTATTTGCTTTACCATTTGGAAGGTATTAGTAAGGTTAATTAGATCGATGGTTGAATTAGTTTAAAAAAAATTTGCACTAATTCACCCACCCCCCTCTCAGTGCCTAAGAAATATAATAATTGGTATCAAAGAATTGGCTCTCTTGTTGAAAAATCTAACAACTTGAGAGAAATATCTATATCTATGGAGAGTTACAAGCATGAAATGGAACTTGAGAATTCACACAAAATGATCCATGAGTTGAAATAAAAATTGAAGAAATTGTTGGCAATAAGGAGAAAAGTTACCGAATAAGTGAATGAGAGTCGGGACTATATCAAACAACTATTTGAAGGTATTATGTTTGAACATTCTAAAGAAGCAATTGCAGATTTGATAAAAAAGAATAAAGGACTTAAAGAAGAAGTGAAAAATCTGAAAAGAGAACTTGAAAGTCAATCTGTCAGGATGTGTGAAGATCTAGAAGGAAAGAGAATAGATGAAAGTGAAAGAAATATTGTTGAGGATGCCCTAAAGGATAAAGATGAAGAACTTGATAAACTGAGGCAATAATTTACCTTATATAGAAATCAGATGCATGATGTTGCTGAAGAAAATCTACAAGTCATAAGTGAGAATGAAAGACTTAGAGATGAGAATGCAAAACTGAAGAATGAGGTGCAACCTGAGAAAGAAATCAATGAGAAACTAAGAAAGTACAATGAAAGCTCACAAAATCTTGATGAACAACTGAATAACCAAAGGAGAAACAATGGTAAAATAGGTCTTGGTTACATTGGTCAAGGAAATTTTGAAGTTTGATAGTCATCCAAATATGAACCTAAGAAGCCACAAGACCTAAAGGAAGAGCCAAGAAATGCATGTAAGAAGCCTAATAGACATGTTTTCTATAACTATGGAAATACAAGTCACACTGCAAATGTATGTAGGAGAAAATCTATTAAGAAACCCTACTTATTTGATGGTTGTTTCTATAATTGTCATAAGTATGGTCATACTACATATGATTACATAGATCCCGATTCAATAATAGATCTAGCAATGGATCCAATGATGGTATATTTGATGGATATTTTTTTGCATGCAAAAACTATGGACATAAATATGAGAACTACAAGACTAAAGCTGTTGGAAATTGCAATTGAAGTAATTGTTGTATAGGCATTGATGTCAAACCTTAACTGGTAAGACTATTGCTATTTAAGAAAGTACTATATCTATTTGAGTGTTGCTAAGGGGATAGGCAAGGTTGGTAACAACAACACCTAAGGAAAGGTTGAGTTATCTTGATACTTCAATGAGTACTTGATTATGTGGCACAATGATAAGACAATGTATTGTTTATCTAAGTAAGAATGAAGACTAAACTGGTAGGCTTAACTGAGCAAAAGTGAAGAAATCTAGTTTAAGCCAAGTGTTGTTTGTGTCAACCGAGCTAGTATATGCCGAGTAAATCAGTGTTGAATGAACACCAGTTAATTGTTGAGGAAGACAGTGTTAGCCGAGGAAACAGTTTATGTGGTGACTGAGCTTTCTAGTGAAGACCGAGAAGTTGAACATAGTATTGATCGAGCGTCAGTATATTGCATTTGATGAAGAATACAGATTTCCAGCTGACATCGTTGAATTCTTGGATTATGTAAAACATGTTGACTTTATTAATTGATTGTATGAAAGCATTTAATGCACTATAAAATGTTTTATTGTAAATCTTTAAGAGATTCGAGATATTTCAAAAAGGATAGCCGAAGAACATAATGTAGGACGGCTTCAATGAATCTGACCTAACCCTAAGATCTATGAAGGAGATTAAGTGGCAAAAGATCTATTGACCTAATAGAGGCAGTATTAAGGAAACCTAAGTGAGAGGTTGTTCTAAGAAGAAGTAGATGCTGGAAGTATTGTTGATGTTATTGACTGTCTAAGCAAAAAAGGCTGAAGGAGAAGTATTGTGATTGCTTGAAGGGTTCCAAGAAGATCAGTGATGGAGATGGAAAAGGTTCACAGTCAGTAAGCCAGAATATGTGTACGGAATTGGATCTAATATTTGCAAAGTGAGTTGTATGTTTCTCCGATCAATATTACTACTACTTTCTAACCATTATAACATTCAAAATCCTTTTAATGGAGGTTGACCTAACAGTCATAGGTATAAATCATTTGAACAAGGTTGCATTCTAATGGAGTGTATGTAAGTCCTATAACAAGGTGCACTTTTAACAGAGTGGTTTAAATCCTTTAACCGGATCACACTTGACAGTGTGTTTGTAACCTTTGACAGGGTTGGCTTTTCACCGAGCTCACTTCAGAAGAGTGAACATAATAGTAACATGTTACAAAGTGGTTTTTCTCATATTGGGTTTCCACTATAAATCCTGGTGTTGATACTTGTGTGAATGTTTTGGTTTGAACATTTATGTGTTTTACAAGTTAGATGCTATTAGATAAGTGGACCGCATTGTTATATGTTTCTATTATGCAATCAGTAATGACCGAATAGGTGTTGGTTATTAGATCTAATTTGTTGAAGAGTTTAAAGTTTGTTTTATACATCTTGACCTGAGAACAACTGATTCACCCCCCCCCCCCCCCCCCTCTGTTGTTCTAAATCATATTAACAAAAGCTTGTGTTCCTAGATCTTCAATCAAATCGGTAAGCCCTAATGGAAGAGAAAGGCAATTTAATGTAACATGTTTTGTATGTGGAAATTATGGTCATCTAGTGATGAATTATAAAATGAGAACACAAAGACGTAATGTTGGACCTTGGAGGTCAACCGATATGGCATGCTTTGTTTCCCATAAGGTTGGTCATCTTGCAAAGAACTATCGATTCAGAAACTGGTCATCTTACCAGTCAAAGGATAGAAAAGGAAAACGGATTGTTAATGTTGAGGCAGTTGATCAAGAAATGAAGAAGACAAGGAGGAAAGAAGGAGAGATATAGGAAGGTAAACAAGTAGAAGCAAAATCATCTAAAGGGAATTCACCATCCTCTAGTACAGAGGATTCTTCTTCAAACTAAGAACTTTATTTTCTTAGCGAAATTATTAAAGAAAAATCCTTTACTAATCCCCTAGATCCAAGAGCGGTAAGATCTATATGCACATTATGGTGTAAAATGTTGTGATTTTGGTATTTATGAAGATTTTGGAGTTATTAATAATTATATGGCAATCAAAATTGAAATTTTATGGTATATATCTTTTTACCATTTGATATTGGTTATAACGGTTGAAAAAGTACCTATTGGTGGATATGCATTAAACCGGTGATATAACACTATTTCTACCATTGGGGAATCACGGTTGTACCATTGGAAGAGCGTAATAGTTATAACTCAATGATAAATAGAGGGAAGTGATCTCAATTTTTACCTTTACATTCTTTTGATCGCCTGAGCTTATTTTTATATCAATTTATCAAGTGTCCCAACCATTATATTGTGTGAAGTTATCTATCTGATTCATAGTTGAATTTGTTTGATTGATTGTAATGGGTTGATATGGCAAAGAGAGTTTATAAACCTATTCTAATGAACATTATTGAGAAACCTCAACCAATCTTCAACATCTAAGCAAAGTAATAAAGATTGATATGACAGGTGCCCTATCCATGATTCCTTCGTAGGTGTTGTTGATTGAAGATGTTTAGTCTTATATTCATTGTAAGATTGAAGAAATAGGAGCTAGTGCTATTAAGAAAGAATATGAAAGTATGTGTACCAATGGTGTGTTGAGAGATGAATTAAAAAATCTACAGGCAAAATTTTTAACAAATGCAGTGGATATTCTCACTGAATTCCATCCCCACTGGATTCGCTATGTGTTGATAAGAGTGCATGACCAATTCATTTGGTTGGAAAAACCATATAAGATTTCAAAGATGATGATTCATTGTAACTGGTTCTCAAGTGCAAGGATTGGAATGTATCCTGAGAATGGTTACAACACATTTGGTTATCAAGCTAACCAAATCCAAACAAGATAGAAGAGTCATGACAATAGATGATGATGAAGACAGAGCAGTTTGGTTTGCATCAATGGTGATAGATTATTAGGTATACCAATATAGAAAAGTTAATAGTGCTCCCAATGGTACTATACCCACAGACTATCAGATTGTGAAAGATGATTTAGTATATGACTTATGTAAAATGATCAGACGTCAGTTCTTGGAAAATATGGAGAGAATAAAGAAAAATAAGAAGCGGTCATTCAAGTACGGTTCTCTACTGGTATGTATGTTCTTCTATATCCAAAATTTCTTCCCCGATAGAGGAAATGTTGTTTGGTCAAAGGAAAAATTAATAGTTGTGTAGATAAGTGATTTTATCAAGGAATTAGGTGAGAAATTTAACAACGTTATGTGGGGTAACTTCAAATAATTTCAATCTAAGATGTTATCACTGATATTCCTTTTCATGTTCAAGACATTGAGGAGAAAGATACTAAGCTAACACAAGCCAATGAAGTAGAAGTCGGTGGAGCAGAAGCACAATAAAAAAATTAGTGAAGATGAGGTAACTATTGAAGATATAATAAGAAAAGATAATACTCCCTCATCATCCCCTATGGGATATTTAGAAGAAGTGGTTCCTGAGAAGGTAAAGGATTTAGTAGAAAGTAAAAAAGAATTTGAAGTGTAATGTAATGTGAGAATGAAAATAGGTCTAGGAGAGACTAACATAATAAAGAAGAAACTTGTGCAAGTAATTGAAGAAGAAAAAGAAGAGAAAGTAGAAGAGGAAGATATATTTTCCACATCGGTAGATATAACAAAGCTAAAACCTAAAGAATTGATGAAATACTCAGAACAATTGATGAAGAAAGTTGAAAGAGATAAAATGAGATCAAAGAAGAAAAAAACAAGAGTATTGAGACAAGCAAGAGATGTCCTAGTTGATTTGGTTCCTAAGGTTGAGTATGATGAAGAAGAATATATGATAGATCAAATAGATATATTTATAAAAGCCATTTTATATCAAGGACAAGATTTTCAATCTGCAGCGGTAAAAATGGCAGAGGAGAAATTAGAGAAGAAGATGACAAGAAAACTAATGGAGAAGGTTGCTGAAGATAAAGGAAAATTAATAGTTTTAGTAAAAGATGTTAAGACTTCATTGCCCAAAGCAGGACATATATTCACTAGAATTTATAATCACTTAGAGTTTGTGAAAGATATGGAGATAAAGAGAGTTGAATTCCTAAAGGAGGTAGAAAGCTTAACTGGTAAGTTGGATCCCATTTCAAGCTTGGTTATTGATTTTAGTAGTCAAGTGAATGAGTTAACTCAAAAGATGAAGTAAATCCAACAAGATAAAGATAGCATAATGGTTTGTATACTAGAGATACAATCATTCTTATCCCCTAAATTAGATGTCATGTAGAAGCATGTGAAGAAGGTTGAAGGGATAATTGTTATATCAGAGATGAGCAACTTGGAGAGTATGAAGAAGCTTTTGTCTAATTTATTTGAGCAAATTATTGTATTGGATCACATGAAGAAGTTATAGGAGACATCCATAGAGTTAGAAAAGATAAACTTCAAAGTAATATTTGATAGGATGTAAGTGCACCTTTTGCATTACTGTCATAGGGGGAGAATATGCTAAGGGAAAATATGTAAAGTTTAAGCATAAAGTATTTGCCATCAATGCCAAAGGGGGAGGTTTTTGGAATTTTGTTGATTTGGCAAGGTTAGTGTAACTGGAAGAAATTGGTTTGTTTGTCATTGATGGAAACTAACTCAATTTAGTCATACATCATATCAGTGAAGTACAAGATGCAATCAGTGTGAAGGATAAGTAATTGGATATGCAGGAAAATGGTTAGGTCCAGAAGATTAGTAGACGAAGAAGTTGATACTATGGCGACGGTTGTGACAGTCAAATAATTATGAGGGGTAGTCACATATACAATATTAACATGGTCAAAGTAAAGTGTGGTTCCAATTGCAACTCATTTTCTTGATTGGTGATAGACATCTTGGTGATACATTCATTTAGACAGGTAAGAACACTTATTGTTCTTGAGTGTAAGTTGAAAGATGTTAGATCAGTAAGTGACATAATTATTGCAATGATACTTAGTGTTATGATGACGTGTAAAAATAGTAATAGAATTGATGAGGAGTTAATTATGGATTCTAGGATATTATTTTGGGAAGATCTAAGGTAGTGCATGAAAACATCAAAATGTGTCTGATTATTTTGGAAGAATATAATGAAAATCTTATTATAAGCCGACACAATCATAGGAAAATGTGTTTTGCATTGAGATTATCACTTTGGAGGGAAAATATTTAATTATCATGAATTTGGTGCTAGAAATGTATATAAGTGGTACTTCTCATATTGAATTTGTTGAATTGTTATTGTTGTGATTTTTTTGTGAAGGATGCTATGGTTGATTGTGTAATCAATTAGGGTTGTGATCAAAGATCTAATAGATTCAGATTGGTGAGAAGTTACAGAGAGAAAGAAATAGATTGGATCTGTCAAGCAGTGAATGATACATTTGTATCACTCAACTTGTTGTTCCCTAGCAGTTACAACAAGAAAATACCTTAACTGGGTGAACTTTAATAGGTTCTTATTTTAAATCCCTTAACCAGGTAATCTCTTAATAGAGTTTTGAAATCCTCTAACAAGGTAGATATTAATAGATCTATTTATACTTCTAACAAGGTACTAATTGATCCTAATAGAGTGAACCCTCAGAAAAGGGTAATTATAAGCTCCTAATAGGGAAAACTCATTTATTGCAGTAGTGGGCTTGTAGGTGTCATCCCCAATGTGGTTTTTCCCTCTAACCAAGTGTTTCCACACAAAAATCATTATGTCATGTGTAATAATTTTGTGGATGTCTGATATTGCTATCTTTTATTTGTTTACTTCAGTTATATGCTTTACCATTTGGAAGGTATTAGTAAGGTTAATTAGATCAATGGTTGAATTTGTTTTAAATTTGTTTGCACTGATTCACCCCCCCCCCCCCTCTCAGTGCCTAAGAAATCTAACATTATCTTCTCGAGAAAGGTAATTATTTCCATAAATAATGAAATAACACTCCATATTCTCCTACCTAAGTCTTTTTAAAAAGATCGATGTTTACTATTTGGGGGTTATCAGCGGTCACTTTCAGAGAAAGGTTGCATTGTAGGGAGAATAGTATTTGGACAGTTGTAAGAGGCCCTCATAAAACAATTGTAGGAAATAATAACCTGCCAAAATAACCCTGGACATAATAACCCAAGGAAAAAATAACCTAGGGTCATAATAACCAAAGCCAAAATAACTTGTGGTCAGAATAACCCATGAAAATAATATCCCCATAAGAATATAGAGAAAGGAAAACAAAATTTATAAATTACATATATGTTGCTAAAAAACTTTATTAATCAAATTTTCAATTAAAGTGTCAAATTATGAGAAATACCCCTTATATAATCTAAAATGTTATGGTTCTCATAACCATCAACCAATCATTTTAGTCTTTCTTCGAGTTCATGATATTTTTTCCTATTTGGTTTCCTAGTGTATCCATTCATGTATTTCTCTATATTTTTTTTCTCTTGGAAACTATTTTTTTAATGCTTTGATGAATTTCCAAACTGAGTTGTGTGATGCTTGAAGAAATTCACTAAATCCTTTGTGTCATCCCTCAATAATATAACTATTGGTTTTTAGAAGATCATCTTGAATAGCTGAATAATAATTCCACATTGTGATTAGAAACCTCGGTGATCGTTTGTTGCCTCTTTTGGTTAGTCTACCAATCCACGTATCTTCAAAATAATCAATAATGGGTTGTAAAGTCTCCTCCTATTTTGTATAATAAGGAGATTGTATAAGTGTTTCAAATGCACCAATTACATCTATCTAAGGCACAAAATCTAATGCAATAAGTTTGTTGATCTCAAATGCAAACCCTTCATCAACATTGTAATGTGTTTGTAGACCTTCTTCTTGAACTTTCCTCCACAAGCATTGAGGGAAATGGAAAATACCTCTTCATAATGCCTTTTCACTTATATTTTTTCATAATAACTCTTAATTAGCTTATTCCCACGAAATTGCCTTTATTTTTAGAATTATTTACCATTTTATAGGTTATTTAAGCATATTAAAGGTGTTTTTAAGGCTATTTAGGGGTATATAATGGATATATGGTCTAAAAATGACCTAAATAGCCTCTACGACGCCTCAAAATATCTTCTTTATCTTAATTGTTTCTACATGATCTAAATTATAATGTTCTAATTGATTTTATGTCATTTCTAGTTTGCTGGCTTGATCTAAAATGACCACAAGTTATTTTGTCCATGGGTTATTTTGACCATGGGTTATTTTGTCCATGGGTTATTATGACCCTCGATTATTTTTTCCTTGGGTTATTATGGTGGGGTTATTGTGTCCAAGGTTATTTTGGTTGGGTTATTATGTCTAGATACCCTCATAAACTCTCTAAGCCCATAAATTGTGAAGATTTGAGGAAGAATATTAAACTCTAGAATTTTTTGGTTGCAACTAGCTTAGCCACTTTTGTATTGTGATGCAGGGTCATAATGACACCCCGCCTCTAAATTTAATAATTATTGGTTTGGTGGAAGGGTTAAGGTTGGTAGTATGGAGTTTACTATTTATCCACAAATAATTGTGGATGTAACAGTCTTAGAAAACTCAAGGATGAGAGCAGCTAAGGAAATCTTGGGTAAATATTAGAGCTTTATCAATAAATTCCTTGAGAACATGGAATACCTAAAGAAGATTCAAAATGGCTATGGTAGGTTAGATCTTCCTCCCCCTTGTGCTCTTATAGCATTCGTATTATGTGTTACTTTACTTTGGAGGGTAGGTTCATAATTGTGCGTGGCTACCATTTTACTTTGTTGAATCATGTCAGACATTGGGAAAAGATTTATATTCCCTTTTTTTGTTTTCTCTTCCTTGCAACAAAGTATTGAGAGTGGAGCTTCTCCTCCACTTCACTAAGGTCATATTACATCCCTTTACAAATATTCTCTAGATATGGAACCCCATGGTAACTCAATGTTCCTTGAACATCAAGTGTGTCCTCTTTCCTCTCCCCACAAGCTCTTAATGTGGCTCGTAGAAGGATTAATTTGGGTGAAGCCTCTACTAACCACCATATTATTCATGACAAGAAAAATAAGAAAAGTGGTACCCCTTCCCCTCAACCTATCAATGAACTCCTAGTGATCACCCTTGAAAAAAGAAAAACCCCTCTTGATCTTCTTGGTCCCTCAATGAAGAAACTAAATAAATCCTTTTCTAATAAGGGGGTTACCATTATCATTTTGAAGGATAATAAGGAAAATCATAATGATTGGGCTAAAAATATCAAGATTGAAGAGGTGGCCTTTGCGTTAGGGAGTAAAAGGTCAACCAGGCTAGCTAAAAATATGGTCAACCCTCCCTCTAAAGGGAAGACTATTATTATGGAGGAGGAAATTTAATCTCAAGAGCATTTTGAAGATGAGGATGATAGTGAAGACAATTTCAATGAAGGCGAAGAAGAATACAAAGATCAAGACATGACCTCTTTAAAGAATTTTGTAGACCATGATGTTTTGAAGGATAACTAGGTAGTGTGGGACATTGATAATGATTAAATTGAGGCTTCTCTTGATGAAGATGAAGGTAATCAAGATATATAAAATTTAGAGGAAGAAAATAATGTTCAAGAGGACCCTTCAATGGGTATTATTAAGAGGCTTAATCATCTTGAAAAAATGATGAATGATAAGTGCTTCATCATTGAAAAGGATCTCTCTTCTCTCATCTATATTAGTGATGGAATCATGAACAAATCTATAATGGGAATTACCACGGGGTAGTCTAAGATCATAAAGAAACTAAAGAAGGTAGGTAGTAGCACTAAAGCGATAAATGGTCAACTTCAAATAGCAAAGCTAGACACCTGGATTGTGCTTCATGAGATAGATAAGGATTGTGGCCTAATTGAGACTCTTAACTATTATAAATAATGATCTCCACCTATCTTATGTTGGGTCTGGTTAGTTTCTCCTTTGGGGATCTTTTTAATTGTTACAAGACTTATTTAAGGATTAATAATATAGCTTTAGATGTTAATGTTTTAAAGTACTATGTTAATATGTTAGTTAGAATAATGTTAATAGATGTTAGCAATATGAATACTTTGTTAAATTACACTAGACAATTAACTATTATGAATTGGTAATCCTTTCTTGGTGGTTTTCTTGGTCTCAGTTCTAGAGGCCACACATTGAGTTTTGTTTTGTTTTTGGTTGTTGTTCTCTCTATGATGTCTTATTTATAGTAAGGGACTAGGGCCCTTTCCCTACTTATCTAATAAAAAAAAAATCAAGCACAAGAAGACTTTGTATCTAAAAAACACATAGCATGAATATAAAATAAAAATAAAACTATGAGATTCCTATTATGAAAATTACATGTGTAGAAAATTGCAGAGAAGGGAAAATACACATAAAACAATATTTATGTGGAAAAAACTTGGTAAAATCATACCAATAAAAAAAACCACAGGCAAATATCTTTCAATTTTATTGCTCAATAATTTTCATAGTTACAACAACATTACAAATTGTATCTACAAACACGACTTCGAGTTGCAGAGTCCCAATTACATACCACTTACTAAATTTAGTAAGTATGACTCAAATAAGTACATGTACAACACTTGTCAAGATTACTATTTTTGTTAAGTCGCCAAAATGACTTACTATTTATATTAAGTCAACTCATATCATCGGTGGAAGGCTTTGCCATGGTCACTTCCAGACTTAATAAAAAGAAGGTGGACTCGTAATGATGAGTCAGTCAAAGAAGGTGGACTCATAATGATGAATTCACATTCCTACAATTGTTACATCTTGGGGCTAAAGATAGTCTTGCATGTGGTTTTCATGCTTGGCCTCCATGTCACTAGCTTTCTTTCATGAGAGGGTAGTTGCAAAAATGCTTATGAAACTATAAGAACAATAATATTTCTTGTAAGACTCTTGAAAGAAGTAATAGAGACACATTGGAGATAGGTACATGGAGAAAGAAAATAACAATATAGTAGAATAAAATAACACAAGACAAGTTTGTAGAGGGGTGAAGAAAAAAAATATAATCAATTAATAAACATTCCATGGTGATGCCTTTATCATCTTATAAACAAGATAAATTGTAGATAACATTTCACGATTTGTGAATATGGTCAAAAATTTTAATCATTGCTTGTTTCACCAATATGATGCCACTTAACACTTCCTATATTGGCCAAAACAATTCAAGATTTTTATTTATGTTGGGGATGTGAAATGATTACCAAGATAATGTTGTGAAAAACCCATTCATGGCATGCTATGGTTGACCTATAATACCCCTCCCATAGTTTATTTTTTAATTTATATGGCTAGACTCTTTCAGGCCACTTTTCATGTATGTATTAGGTCCTCAGATAGATTTGATATTTATGTTATGGTTTTACTGACCCCATACTTGCATGTGTATGGTTAGCATGTATGTTTTACTTTTCTATTTGGCATTCATAATATGGTTGAGGGACATAGTCTTAGTTACTTGCTTGTGATATCCACGCGATCAATCGATCCCTACCATTGTCTCCTCTATAGTTTCTACATTTTCCTCTGGTGGTTGGTACTTGTTTGGTATTCGGTATTTGGTATTTGGTGGTTGGTATTTTTTTGGAATTTGGTATCTAGTGGTTGATTTTTGGTATGTAGTGTATGTGTTGGTACTTGTTGGTATTTTGATATTTGTTATTTTATCTTTATAATTATCTTGTGTGCCTTTGTATTATCCTTGCTTGCCTTTGGATTAGTATGTATTACCTTCACAGTTTGAGTTGTACCTCTTGAGATAGAGAACTTTCAGGATACCCTGCTTAGGTGTTATGTTGTGTTGAATTTTGAGATTGTTATCCAAGTGGGTTTTGTTGTTATCTCCTCAGCACGGTGGGAGTGGACCTTTGGTTCCACGAGGTTGGGTGGTAGTGATTCTTTTACCATTTGATATTTTGACATTTGTGATGGTATTGGATGATCCTTGTTGTTGTTACCTTCTTCTTGTTCTTCATTAGAGGCTTCCTCATATCTATCTTATGATGTTTATATTTGTATCTTATATCAGTGTATCAAATGTGAGATCTTTTAGGATGTATATGTACTTTGTATATGATTTATTATTGCATACCCCACGACTTGTGCAGTGGATGATGGTTCATTATATACCCTATGTTGTATCAGTTATATCTATGTTACACTTATATGATGACATACTTGTTATTCTTTGGCATATATGAGATTGTGTACTTATGGTTGTTCTTAGTAGATTAGTTAATTTAAAAGAAATTCTACATCACGGAACCCTTGAGAGTTGTTAATTGTAATTGAGTTGTACTTATGTGTATGGTTATATCTTATGTTGTATTTCTTCCACATTGCTATCATTATTGTTGTGTAAACTCTTAAGAAAAAAAATATTTTGTAAACTTAGTATCATGTTTTAGGTTAATTTCTATTGGGTTCTCTGGCAGGGCATTACATGACCACCTAAAGAAGTCCCCATTTCTCACATGTATCCATAATTTGATGTATCATTCTCTTGTGCCACTCACCTCTTTGTACACTTAAGTTGATTGCGAGGATACTTGTGTACAACAAAGTGTTGATTTCCTTAGTGGTCAAAGGAAAGAGTCATATGTATAGTCTTAATACATTCTTTGCAACTATTACCTTGATAGATTACATAGTTGATAAATTGGTGATTGCAAACCAAATACAATGCATATTACAAAAAAATCCAATGATTGATTTATTTCATTAAATTAGATTTTATTTTGATGTCCTACAATTTTGTAGGATTGAATTTTAAAGCTCGAAAGCTTACATAAGAAGTTTATTAGCTAACAAGAAAAAATAAGAAATAAACAATTATTTAGCTAATATATGAAGATTAAATGGAAGTGGATAGTGAAAACACTTCCTACACGAATCATCAAAGAGAAAATTGCATGCAAAATGTAATCTATTTAATAATTTTAAAGAAAATGTATAAATAAAATATATTGATAATTCACTATTTTTCTTATGAAAATTCATTAAAATAACCAAACCTCCAAATCTCAACAAATGTATTTGTAATAATCCACTTGCAATACATCCACAAAATTAAGGAGTCATATGAGAATAGCCAACATTTAAGTCCATTCTTTTTACAATATAATGTCTTCAAAAAATTACATCATACTACATCTCCATACTAGGTTCCAATATTTAGAATATGTAAATTTAAAAAACCATCCCCAAAAATGAAATCCAATTCCCTATGAGGAATTTCCATGCTCAAATCTCATGATTAGTCAACATACTAATATTAGAAAATTCTCTTATACAAATATTTTTCATAACCAACTCATCAATTTGACACTCCATTTTGGTCCTATTATCCTATTCATGATGTCTTTAAATGTGTGTCAAAATATTAGTCAATATTGCAATACAACCCCCCTATAGTCATTTTCTTACACACAATAGAATTTGTCATAAGTAACTCTCATATTAAAATATCATAAGGTTCTCTTACTCATATAGATGATCTTACAACACATTACACATTACAAAATATTGACATGCGACAAAGAATGCCACCTCAAATTGGGCACCCTCTTGCCAACCTAAGAGCTAAATAATAAACAAATATATCTAATTAATAAATATGAAACATTGGGATCCAAGTTTGAGACACTTTTCCTAACAAAGAGTTATTCTTTAATAGTAACAACTAAATGTCATAAGAAAGAACAATTTATTCTTTCATGACAAGGTACCATAATCACCCCCCATGGCGAATATATTCCATTTGGAACCCTTAAAATAGTTAAGAATAAAATAATTAAACATATCTAAATATTTCAAATTTAGCTATCATCCTCAAGTTATTAGAAGCATTTATCAAATCACTCCAATTCACTAAGATATCCTAAATATTTGTAACAAAAAAATTACATGCCACTTTTATTTAGTTTGTGTATATTTTGATGGTAAGACGAAGTAATGTAATAACATTAGGAGAAGGATATGGAAAATAGAGTGGAGGAAGTGAAGAGGAGAGTTAAGAGCATGGAGGGCACCTTACAGATCACTGAGAAAAGTTATAATATTCTTAAAGCTTCTAACAACAACATAAAGGTGTTGATTAACAAAATTGAGGAACACGGGGGCAGTAAGGAGGAAGACCAATCTTCGAACAGTGGCAAAGATAAGTCTCCTGAGGAAGGTTTGAGGAAGAGGACCAAATCCAGCACAATGAAAAAGGACACTCAGGAACCTGATAAAGATCTTTCAGACCTTAAGGAGGTGGCTGGAAGGGTGTCAGAACTAGAGATTCGTGCAGCGGAGATTCTCAGAGAGATTGCCTGAGCTGTTCTCCTGGCTTTGGGCCTTTCCTGGTTTTTTGTTCTGCTTCCCTGTTTTCTTTTTCTAGTTTTATCTTTCTTTCTGGTGGGGGGCTGTTGTTTAGCATGTGGATTTTTTGTTGTTGATACTTTAAACACTTTATCTATGTTAAACTTTTAGTATTGTGAGGGTTTCAGGGCCCCATTAAAACTTGTTTTCCATAATAAAAAACATTCTTATAAGATACATACTCTTGTTCTAAGTTTGAATGACAAATGAACTCCTATCTATTTATTCTCCCCAAGTTGAAACTATTTTAATTCTTTCCCTAGATTGAGATCAACAATTCATCTCTTAGATGATTTCTAAGTGTTGTGTGATTGATCAAATTCAATACTAAAAAGTCATGAAATAATTTTAAAATCCTTAGCTTTTGAATTCAAATTCAAACCTTCTTGCCCCTTTCTAGTTGTCATTATGAGCTAGCCTAACATATGTTTCATTTGACATGTTTCTATTTTAATGTGTTTAAAGATATTAAGTGTACACTTAAACACGTCTTTTCATTGAGGAATTAAGAAGGAAACTTAGAGCACACTTCAATTCTAAAAGGCAATGAAGGCACTATGCCCATGTCCTCATTATATGGTTAAGTATACATGTTTGTGAATCTCGCCTTCAATCTTTCTCTCGTTAATTTAGTCAAAGGGGTTTGACCTAGGAGAATCTATTTACATATTAAATTGGCAAGCTCCTAAAAGATGTCTCTAAACATTATCTTGACAAATTCAAATACTTAAAAGGCAAAGGTAAGACTCTTCTAAAGTGCACATTTTATCAAATCTTTCTCATGCATATCAAACTACTTGACTTACTTGAAAATTATGTTTGCAACAAATTTTATTGATCACACAAGATTAGAAATGAAATATAGTTTTTTTTACATTAGATTATACTCTAAAACATTTAATAAACTAAGGGCCAAGTGTATTCTTTTAACATTAGTCTTATAACTAATCCCTACCCTCTTATTTAATTATCACATTTCTTTTAATTCAATTATTATTCTATTTTTTAAAATCTAAAATGATTATAATATTTAATTTCATATATAATTAGCCTACCTAAATTAATGTACGCATATTTTTAACTAAGTTTATATTAATACCATTTATATTATTTTGTATTTATAAAATGTATTTATATCTGATTCTATGACTTGAATAAAGATTTATAAAAAAACATCATTCATTTTTTTGGACTTAACACATACAAGTTAAATATTTAATATAGTATTGTAAGGAAAGTAAATAATTTTATGTTAATTAAATACACTAATATTATATTTCACATAGTATTGTGAGAAAAGTAAATCATTTTAGGTTAATCAAAGAATGTAATTAAATATATAAATAATCAATCTAAGATGAATGAGTTATAATTGTAAATAATAAATGATAAATTAATTGTAAAAATTTAAAAAAAAATTATGTAATAACTATTTAGATTTTAATGATGGAAATAGATGTTTAAGGTGCTAAGAATAAATTTGACACCACATAAAAATTAAGGTTTAATTAGACAAGAATCTTAGAATATGCAAATTATTTGTGTTTAGATTTGTTTTAGATTCATATATACAGTATTAATTGGTGTACAAACTTGAACTTATGCACTTTGAGAATGAACTCGCCAAATTACTTGCCCTATGAACTGATGGTTTGACGATGACTACAAAGCTTTCCTCTGCTCCTTGCGCTTGACCTTTGAGACTCTCCCGTTGGCCTTTGTTCCTCCTACCATCGCTTTCTTCGTTCGAAGAAATGTGCTTTCATTGCCTCACTATGCAATTCCCTATACGGTATGCTCATTCATAATCCTAAGCTTTTTTGGCACACCATGTTCCCTTGACATCCCGTTCCACCTTCCACCATCGATCTTAGATCCCTTGCCTCCCACACCTCCACTCTTTACGACATCCCTGACCAACCATCTCTCCACCTCACCCCTCCCCCTCACTGTCATATCTTTACCGCTTCCAGCATCTATGAGGCTGTCAGATCCATGAGATCCAGTAGGGCGGCCGATGAGGATGGTTTTCAGGTTGAGTTCTTCAAGATCGGTATCTTTGTGCTGAGCTCCTATCTTTTGACACTCTTTAATAGTGTGGTTTGCACTGGCTTCCCTGAGTCTTGGTCGAGACACTTAATCTATCTGATTCACAAGGCTGGGTCGGTTTATGACCCCAACAACTCTAGGACCATTATGATTGGGCACACCTTCGCTAAACTCTACGCAACGACATTGAATACTATTCTTAATAGGGATTTGGATAGGAGAGATTGCAAGGCTAGAGGCTAAGCCAGCTTTTATGCAGATTACCAGACCATGGACCACATCTTGACTTTGCGGGCAATTATTGAGGAGGCTCACCATTGCTCTGTGAAAGTCTATTGCTGCTTCATTGACTTTCGTAAGGTGTTTGATACCATCCCTTGGGTGGCCCTCTTCCAAAGACTTATAAATATCAGGATTTCTGAGACTCTTTTGACAGATATTATGAGACTTTACGAGTGTGTTGAGGGAAGATTTAGAACTCCTGGGGATTTCTCTGATCCTATCCAGAGCACTATTAGGGTGAAACAGGGGTGCCCCCTTTCCCCCACCTTGTTTGACATCTACATTAATGAGCTTGGGGCTTTTCTCAAAGATTCCTCACTTTCAAGTGATGGTTGTTACTTGCACCAGGTTCTTGTCTCCATTCTCCTCTTCACTGACGATGTGGTTCTCCTTGCCTCCTCACCGGAGAGTCTCCAGAGACTTCTTGATAGCTTGGCCTCTTTTTGTGACTTGAGACAGTTGGTGGTGAATCTGGGTAAGACGTGGGTGATGATCTTCAACTGCCTGAAGACCTCACATCTTTATTTCTACTATCAAGGACTAGAGATTGAGATTACGTCTTTATACACCTACCTTGGGTTCAAGTTATCTGACCCTTGCTTCAGCCCGATACCCGCCATTCTGCCCAGGATCAGTAAAGGGATGGGTTCCCTTGCCATGTTAGAGAGACAGTGTTTCAGACATCATTTTTAGGACACTGCGTCCAAGTTATCCCTCTTGGATTCCTTGGTCAAACCTATGGTACTTTATGGTTCTACTATTTTGGGGCCATCCCTTCTGGATTTTAATTGGGCCTCTATCGATCATGTTTAGACTATCGTCCTCTGATGTATCATCAGATGTCATTGGCCCACCTCTCATAGTATTATTCTAGCTGAGTTCGGGGCTCATCCCTTTATATTGGGGGCTATCTTTGATCTGGTTTGGTTTATTCACCACCTCCATTGTTTTGCAGACTCTAATGACGGTCACAACAAATATTCCTACTTGGCCTATTGCTCTTCAATGGTGCTTGCCAAGTTGGACCCCTCCTCCAGAGCCCCTTGTTGGTATGCCCAGGCCTCATCCCTTTTAGGTTCCATCGGGATTGACATCGATCACCTCCCCCTTATCAGTTCTCGCTTGACGCTCCGGCTCACCTCCTCCCTTCCAGACAATAGTTGAACAAACATGTCAGACTTGACATATATAGGCAGTATATCACCACGACCTGGATCAACTCGAAGGAGGGTTTGTGCTCGAGGATGACTTTTTATGCTGAGCCCTTTCTAGACATTCGAGATGGGATTATTGTTCATCCTAGATACTTATCTCAACGTTGGTGCCACTCTCTTCGCATCACATTGGGATCTTTCAAGGTTGGATCTCATCGCCTTCAATCCCAGATAGACCATCACATTGACATAGATGATTAGATTTGCAGGTTATGCACCCTTGCCGAGATTGAGACTGAGACACACTTCATCTTCAGTTGTCCTACTTACTATGAGATCAGAGGGAGATTCTATTGCTTATTCAGGGGGTGCAATTCCTTGACTGCTTTCTTCAACTATGTATTGATCAGAGATGCCTGGCACTTTATCTCTGTGAGACTGTACAACTCCCTGAGCATACTCTACAGCTTCTTTTCCCCCAGAGATAGATATCTGATCAGCTCATTACGACCTTCTTCTCACCCTCGTCTCCTTTATGGGGAGTGAAGCAGCCTCACAATGCCTCCATTACCGGCCACTCTAGATCTATGAGACCCCGCAACACCTTTACCCATCAGCGACACAGCTCCAACAACTCACATTGACAGCCCAGGGTTCCTGCTCATCTGGATCATTATCCTTCAGTGTTGGATTTTTTTCTACTTGATAATGATCCTTAGTCCTTCTCTTGTGTTTGTTCTTCTTGCTTGTTGTTTCTTGTTCTCTTCTATCTTTTTTTCACTCTTGCTTGCTTTCCCCGCCACTGTTTGGTGGTCTGTTGGTTCACCGTTCCTTTTGTTGTACCTTTCCAATCCCTTAGATCCTTGTTGGTCTCTTGTTGGACATTAATAAATTTATCTTATCTTATCTTATCTTATATCTATATTTTGATAAGGATTGACTAATCTTGCAAACCTTTGGAGAGTACCTTAAATTGTAACAATGATGTTCTCCTTGATTAGACCTCTAGTTAGATTGATTCAATGACTTCAGAACAATGATTGAGGATAATAAGTAAGAACACAACATATGTAAGATGATGTATGTCGATGTAATGCTATAATAATACCATTATGATGTTCTCATAAATACTCTCACAATAAATGATCTTCAATACTTTGTGGATTAACCTATATGATTTTAGCTTGATCTAAAATAGATAAATGAATATTTTAAAATATAATCTTATAGCATGCAAAAATACACCAAGTAATCTCACAATAAATTTTGAAAAAGTTGATAAAACATATATTAACATTTTAAATTTTTTAAATTTGAAATTCAACTTCAATTTGAATCAAACTCATAAATAAAAATCATAGAGATGCTATTTTTTTAAGAATACATGATTGTAAAATTTGAATATAATAATATCATCATAACCCACATTTACACAAATATCTATTATTTATACATTTATTATCATATTCAATAAATAAAACTATGTAGAAATATCTGACTTAAAAACTTGGAAGTGCAAGTCGAAGAAGACGGTGAAGAGGGAAGAATTTAAAAACATTTCACATTAAAAAACTTGAAAACAGCCGTCAAACAATGTGTAGCACGAGTACGACTATTGCTAAAGATGTTTGTTTAGGAAAAGTCTTTTTAATTTTTAATTGAAATAATAAGATTTTTACACGCTTCTTTTTCCAAAGTTTTTCCAAGTGAATAAGGAAAACTTTTTATTTGAATTATAGTGGAAGAATCTTATTCTCAATCACTCAAAAGTTTCTTATAATTAATTTGTAGTCTATTTGGAATCTTTCTTTTTGATGTGTACTTCCATTTGAGTGTTGTTCATGACAAGCATTGTCCCCTGTGCTTCCATTCTTATTCCTTTAGCTTAAGTTACACTGTAGATTTTGATCTGAGGATGGGAAGGGAATATACCATCTAATCCAAATGGGACTTGATATAGGTTTTAACAGTATAATCTTTGGATTTTGTTTTTCCAATTAAGTTCTATAAATTGTTGAAGTATAGAAGAGCTAGAGTGTAAGCATCACCAAAGTTGAAGTGTACAAATCTTATGGGTTGTGGAGTGTAGGTATATGAGGTTGATTATAAAAGATTTTTAAGAGTTAGGTGTATATAAGATAATTGAATGTTATTTTTATGAAATTCTTAATAGAATTATTAAGAAATATTTTATAAAAATGTTTGAAATTTGAGTACAAAGGTTACCAATAATTAGAGTATAATAGTTAAGTATAGTAGAGTTAGAGTGTAAGAATTACCAAAGTTAAAAGTGTGCATATCTTAAGGATTGTGGGAGTGTAGTGTATGAGTTTGAGTATAAGAGATGATTAAGAGTTAGGTGTAGATGAGATAATTGAGTGTTATTTTAATGGAATTCTTAATAGAGTTATTAAGAAATATTTTATAAAAAATGTTTGGAATTGAAGTACAAAGGTTACTAATAGTTAGAGTATAAAGGTTGCAAAAAACTAGAGCATAGTATTTTTAAGAAATGTAAAAAAATTAAGCTAACTAAAAGGTAGAGTGTAAAAGTTACATGGAATTCAATTCTTTTTTAAAATTTTTTTTATGCATAATAGTTATTAAGAGTTACTCAAGAAATTAAGTGAACTCCTAATATTAATCTAATGGTGAAAATTGTATATCAAACATATATGTCTCTTTTTGGACTCATTTTGACTCATTTGTCTCAAGTGCTCAAATGTCTAGTGTACAAGTGTTGTATGTGTGGGTTAAAGTGCCAAAAAAAAAAACATTGATTGATTTGAAGTCACTTTTCTCATCCCCAGTCTATAGTTTTATCTTTATTTACCCCAAGTTATTTCGATGGTTGTATATTTGAACCTCAAACTTGTATAATCAATTCTAATTATGAGCCAAATATGACACTTTCTAACTAATTCTCAACTGTTGGATTGACTATGCATAGAATATTCAAATGGGTGTAGTGGGGGCATTATATAAAAGGATAATAAATTTGAGTAATCTAGGAGTGATCTAGAACATACATTAGACATCATCTAATGACACTGCACCTTCATTACAAGTACTTAGCATCAACATCTACATGTATACGTTCATTTATCTTGTCTAAAATCATCAAATTGAATCTAGCATTTTAACTAAAATTAATAGAGCTTACATAATAAACCTTAACAATATTTATAAATACCATCCAATTTCATATTACAAGTTCATACAACTAAGGTGAGCAAAAAAATAAATTTTATAAGCATCTAGATCAAATCTACAAGAAACAATTAAATCTATGTATAAGAGGTCATTTCTATAGGCATGGAGATCATTTATGTAGCCATGAAAATGATCAAGACCCTCACACAATACATTAAACCAATTTGATAATACAAAGTTCTAAAATCACAAAGCACCATCAAACATTTAATATTTAACATCAAACTCATAATCAAGTACATTTATTATTATTATTTGATTTTAGTGATTCTTTATGGACATGCTCATGTAATATTACCATATACTATAATATGCATGTGTGCTTATTTGTTATTACATGTTTACTTTAATCTATCATATATATTTTATGTAGGGAGGTATAACTCCCTTTACATTAATTAGCAAATGTAACATTTCTTATAACTCTTAAGGTTTGCGCACTTATATTATTATTTCAAACTTGATATTATTAAATTTGGTGTACCTTTTATTT